>LR990282.1:32514035-33081535 GCA_905147355.2 Apotomis turbidana
TAGGGAGATAAATTGCGGTTAAATGCCGGTGCGAATCTTGTGCAGATACAAAAACTTATTACTTTATAGGGACCGAGGGGGTCCGTCCACCTCTGAGACACAGTTAAATAAATTGGAGAATGATGATAATTATGATGCTGTCTAAGTGGTTATCGATGATAAAATGCCTACGTGTTCTGTAAAACTTCCAAAAGTGATAATTTGTGCCTAAGATTTCAGGCTGTTTTGAATGTTGTACGAGTGGAGTTACACTGAGTTGAGTTGTCGTTGATTGAGGCGTTCCTTAAAATAAATCATATCACATTGCTGTCAGTATTGCAACGTAACGTGAATGCATGACAGGATAGGATGAACTTATTACATAGTATATTGAATAAAATGGATGACTTAATTATTGATCGGAAATATGAATGAGGTTGATTTTATTTATATTCTTAACATTTGTAGAATTTCCTCCTTAATGTTTCTTGGGGAAGGAAGTTTCTTACGTTTCAAGGAAGGAAGCTTTGTTGTACTCATTTTGATTCTCCCAAAATACCTATAAGTCGTAACAGTACAAATACCACGGGGCTAATCCCCCGGGTGTTACCCGTAGAACTCACTTTAAATTAACTACTTATTCACTATGTCCAATGTTTAAAATAAGTACATTATCTTCCGTACGTGTCGATTCGTGTAATCATTTCTACTTGACTTTGTTATTGTCCACTTACAAAATGGGTAGTTTGCACAAATGTAACTTTGACAGAGAAAAATTGTGTTTTTCTCAGTCAACCTTTGACAACGGTCTCTGTAAAGGTACTGAAACGTCAGGGAGGCTCAAATAATTAATATACGCGATATAATCCGTTTAAATTGTTTTATTTAAATGTGTGACAGTCGCGGAAACCGAAGAAAATATTATTACATCCTCCATTTAACTACGAAGAGTGCGGCGAAATCACAGACACAGGAAGGAAACCAGGGTGAAGATTGAGGACTAAATAATAGCTCGTGGCTGAGAAACCGAAGGCACGTTTTTGCTTACTAAAATAGTGTTTATAATGTTTTGCACACAACGTATAACAGAGCGTAATGTTGAATTTGGGCAGAATTTTTGAGACACTCTCCTCGTCTTGTGCAAATTTGTACGGTGTTATTAACCGGTTATTATTATTAGTCCACTTTTCGGCAAGCACCTCACTTCTTAAGAACTATTTCACATGAAAGGATCGCACAGCACATTAAGCAGTAACAATAATATCATTACCAAACTAGAGTATAAAGTAAGTAGAGTAACATAACAAAAGAATTGAAATTGTTTTCAATCAAAAACTAAAAAATCCTATGCGCTTTAACAAAAGTGGAAAACATTGCAAAAATACGAGGGAACACAATAGCGTGTGTGCAATATTATCCTTGCCAAGTGGTACTTCGTTGCGATGCCGAACATCGCAGCATTCGCAGCTCAGTTCGATGGCAATTACCTGAGCACTGAGTAGACAAATTGTGCAATTTCCATTGCCGCCAGACGCCCGACCAGTTCTATGTAATTGGATTTTAATTTGATTGAGCGTATACAGTATTTTGTAGGTTGATTGACGATATTAAACTGTTTGTTTTGATTATTGTCACGTATTGATAGCTTTATGTCTAAGAATAAGACTTAACAAAATTCACCGTTCAATATAAATGGTGAATTCGTAGCTTGATTAGATGTTAGAATCTAAACTCTCGAGTTTTTGGGGAAGAATTTTATAATTTCCACTAAACTTAAAATTACACCGATGGGATTAGAAGATTTATTGGAAATGTTACATTACATCACAAAAACATTAGATAAAGGATATAATCTTCGATTGGGAGCTGGAGCTTAAGATGCTCATACGCCACTGGCCACGGCAGACTGACTGGAGGAGGTCAGAAACTGTTTAATGTCAAGCAAAGCAACAGCTGTTTTTATTCTGAATACAAATCCGTTCTCCGAACATTTCATCTCAGTCAATTCTACCTGTTTATGATAAAACTGGATGCAGCAAAACGGACTTAATGTTCGCAAATAATTCAAATTCTTGACAAGAACATTGACCAACAATCACGCCGGGTGTGTTTATAATTATAGACAACTATTTACAACAGAGGATGTCTAAATGTCTTTTAACATAACTGCGTCGTGATATGTCATTTAATTGAATTACGTAAAACAGATTTAACAGACGCCAATAACTGGCTTGAAACAATAGTTAATTAAAATTAGGTCAAAAAGGCGACATTATAACATACGAACTTTATATTTCATATATATATATATATATATATATATATATATATATATATATATGTCATAGGGGGCAAACGAGCAAACGTATCGCCTGATGGAAAGCGATAACCGTCGCCCATAAACTCCTGCAACACCAGAGGAGTCACAAGTGCTTGCCTACCCGGAGGACGAAGATAGAATGCCTCTATTCTAGTAATTTTCCATATTTAATATAGTAAAGGAATAGCAGGCATATTAGATAGCAATAGATAGCCTCGTCCTGCCCAGTGTTCTCAATAAAGAACACATTGGATTTAGTGGTTCCTGCCCGAGGTTTTTTATTTATACTTCAGGATTCTGCCCAACGTTCTCAATTAATCACATATTCAAATTTGGCGCCTAGCGTCTAAAATTTTCATGATTTGCGGTTTTATTTGCTTGTTTCTGATTGGTTAGAGTATTGGCCAATACTTTGTCAAGGCCTTGCATGGAAGTTCCTTGAACTCCACGATCAGTGTCACGCCAAGCATCCAGGATGCCGCATCTTCGCTAAGGAGGTATGTTTAAGCCACATTTATCTTAGTAATCGTGCATATGTTTTTAATAAATACCATATTAATTTATGTCCGAATAGTTCTAGTTTATAATGAAAAGTATATTTTTGTAATTTAAGTTATTTTTGATTTTTCAAGTCCATTTTTCGAAATGTGTGATTTATTGAGAACATTGGGCAGAACTGACTACTGTTTTTTGTTATATTACTGATTGATCGAGTCGAGGGATTGAAGGTGTATTGAGTCAGATTTCGGAAATTTTATGCCAATAGCAATTAAAGATGATGAAGATCACGAACAACGGTGAAGAAGATACACATTATGCTCTGCCGCGTCGTTCCGCGATAAACCCCAGTGAGACCAGCACGGATACAGCAGCTGAGACTGATGAAGTACCTATACCATTTTTGCCGAGTTCAATCTATGAGGCAGGTAGACGTGGCAGTGGTGGACGCGGTCGTAGACGTGGTGGTCGACGTGGGGATACGTAGTGGACAAAGCGATGCTAGATGCAGTGAAGGCACAGGACTCCAAGCTCAACTAACCCGTGTGTCGTTGAGTTTTAAGTTTTGTTGTTATAATAGGGACTTTATATAATGTCTTTTTAGAAATTATGCCCTTTAGATGCCATTAACAAGTCGTCAGTTGGTATTTTCATTAATCTCGACTCTTTTTTTACTATCAAAATACTTAATTACTATAAAATGTAAACCTGTTTTATTTATTATCTCAAAACTGCTATTTAAAAAGTACGTTATAATAAAGATTTTTATGCCCAACGTTCTTAATAAATGACAAAAAAATTATATACTACGCAGGCAATTCTGCCCAATGTTCTTAAAAAAGAACAAAAGATATTGACTCCTAAACTGGCTCAGTCTATCAAATACATACCCATTATAACCTAAAAAATAGTTTAAAAAATCTGGCTTACCTTTAGCACCACAATTTCATTAAAAAATGTGTTGGGCAGAACCCATATAAATTAGAATGTACTTAATTGAGAACATTGGGCAGAAACGGGATGACTGTCTAAAAATGCTTGGGCAGGACGAGGATAGATCACGATCCTCAAGTGCACGCGACAAAAAACATGTATTTTTACACCGAAGATTTCGACGAACTGAGAATCTCCTCCTTAACAACACCCCAATAACAACATTCCGGATAACGATATCGTTAAACATACGTTCTTTCATAACTTAACTAAATCAGAACTTTACTCGTAAAGTAACAATACCACATTAAGTTAAGAAGGTGTGTAATTGGGCTTATCGTAACATAGATCTTTATCAGCCAAGTACATGATATAACACCGAAGTGAATTGTTACTAATGACATAATTAAATTGACTGAAGGTTATGGGCTGTGGGGAACCGTGTCATGCTGGACAAACGAGTTACGAGTTATACTGCTTATTAAAATTACATAATTTTCAACAATAACATCCAAACACCACTCCACCTAGATCGTGTATGTTTGCAACTACTACATTCTACAAAGTATTTACTTAAAGGATTTCACTTTATGGGCGTTACGGGTCATAAGTTCACTGGCTGTAGGGTTGAAAGGTCATCATTATTCACTAGCCCAGACTTGCGTGTCCTTGCTGTGCTGGATAAAGCATAAACTAGCTGATTTAATAAATAGGTGATCGTGAAGCTTCTTGATATCGTTCGCAACAATTGCAGGGTCAACTGAGGGGTCAATTGCCAATTTCCTCCCAGATTGCCACCGTCTAATTGCTTATTTGAGATCTGGTATGTTGGAACCATGATTAAAGCGCCCCAGTTACCAACTCCTAGATTTCGTTGACACTTTTAAGATAGGTGAAGTTGTCGAGTCAATTGTGTGTTTGGCCGGGAAGAACGTGGTGCTTCCTAGAATCCCATCTTTAGAATCCGCTTTCTTTATGTGCAAATGTCGTCTTCTCATTCGTTGAACTCTTGACAGAGCGCTCTTGGTCAACTGCTTATAATACTTAGCAGTATCAGGCCCAAATCTTAGGTAGTTATTGTGCTCCCCGAATGGTATTCCACCATCTGTCTCGATGCCTACATATTCTGACAGACACGTGGTTTGGAATTTTGTCCATGATATCTCCAGCATTTCTGGTGGTGATCTGATGTTGAATCTGCCGGATTGTTGTGATCTTGGCAAACCTCTAGCCCACACAGTTTTTTCACAAAATGATTATAAGTTGTGATTGTGTCTGCCATGATAATAATAATTTCAAGCTGATCTTGCTAACTTTCTTTCTCATCATTACGTAGCCTGTCACGGGTTTATTTCGGGGCGATGCGATGTTTGCTGCCGTCTCTAAGGTCCAAGTGCTCTAGCAGTAATAAGACACTTGCGACCTCGGCGAAACTCTTAGTCGCCTTTTACGACAGCCAGGGACCAGAAACTTATTCCTGCTAATACGGGTTTATGATCAAGTTCTAGTAGTCCTATGATAGTAATTAACGCAAGGGCATTGCCTGATGGGGACTTGAAATAGTTATAACGCTTAATCATAAGTTAAACTAGCATAACTATTAAATAAATAACAAATGTTTATTACTATCTAAAAACAAATAACTGGGTTAAGTAACGGACAGATAGGAAAACTAACATCCGATGGTACGTTTGCTGTTTATCAAAACGTCGAAATGATTTTATTGTTTGTTTGTATTGTTTGTAATAAACTTGTCGGTCGCCTTTCAACGTTTACACTTTTGACTTCAATGTTTATTTTACCATCTTTGACTTGCTTGAACGTTAGTTCTTCATACCATAGTTAATAAATTGAAACGACGATACGAAGAGAGAAATATTTACTCATTTCTTTTGTTTTTTTTTTTTTCATTTTAATGTCAAAATGTAGTTCGCGATGAACTATTATTAAGTTCAATGTGGTTTTCAATGAGGGTGACTCGACTCATCATTTAAGACGCTGTTTAATGCTGTATAACTTGATTGGTTTTCCTTAATGCCTTTTAAGACATCGGTAGGAAAAGGAAGCCTTTCTAACTGATTTCCTAACCGCATTGGCCTTGGCGAACGGCTCATGACAAATAACGCCAACATCGGTATCTGACAGCCTCTAGTCGACGCCACTGTGGGTGATCATGTAGAACAGAAATTAATTAATAATGATGCGTAGATTCGCTCTGATGAATTCATTACATTAATTTGGCACTCCTACATTGTTTTCCGAGACAGCGACGTAGTTTTTCGACGCGCATTATTAACCGCAATTGGTTAATTAAGACAAAATTATCACATTAATGTAAGTTAATATTTGAAGTCAGCCATTATATTATGAACGTGTTTGACACAGGGTTGTTTGGTTAATGGTTTCCTACGCCCCACAATTACGTATTTATATTTTATGGTACCTATTTCACACGCCGTGACGCCGCCGCT
Organism: Apotomis turbidana; assembly: GCA_905147355.2. NCBI lineage: Eukaryota > Metazoa > Arthropoda > Insecta > Lepidoptera > Tortricidae > Apotomis > Apotomis turbidana. The sequence goes on from LR990282.1 coordinate 32,520,237, forward strand.
GACCGCCCACCGGCCACGGCAGCTCAGGTAGGTACCGGCTCTAACGAACTCGACGTTAAAAAAACTAAAATTGACAGCCCGCGCTCAACATAATATATTAATGAAAAGATGGGATAGAAAATGTATTGAAAAAAGATATTACAATTTGAATTTTAAAAGGCGGCGCGTTCAAGCGGCTGCTCCGGAGTTTATTTTGAGTGTTCGAAAAAGAAAACAAAAGTGGAAGTTCTTTTACTCCTATTTGCCTCTGACCTCGGTTGTTATTGACAATGGCTGCCAGAATGAAATATGGCGCGCCGGTAACGAAAAAGAGATTAGGTGGACGATATTATTCCTCGTCTATTGTGCCATCGGCATCGCCAGCGGCGGCGCTGTTTGCCGTTCTAAAACGTTTTTAACATGTTATTTTTTGGACAACCTGTTAGACTGTGACGAAGGTTCACTGTTTTTTTAGGATTATCAGACTGTTTATCATATTAAATGACGCTTATTTATTTATGTCTACGCCTGCTTAGCTATTTTACACCTAATTTTGAAACAATGATTTCGTATTATCAAATACGCTCTGATTATGACAGAAGATTGAGAATCACTAAAGAGCGCAGAGAATTTATGTTATTTCGTAAACAGAATCTCGAGGCGTGTGGAGAGGTCCGAGGGCTGGTCGTAGTACCTAATGAAACGGCGCGTGTGGCTGCGAGCTGAGGGCAGACACAATAGCTGCCGCCGAGCCTTCCCAGAACCGGTCTCGGGCAGCGCTGCGCCGAATTTCGCGTCGACCACCCATCGCCCGCGCCCCGATACTTATCGCACCTGTGTTTATGACTAGAAACGCCATATGTTGTTGATGCCGTCCTCGGGCGACGGAATTGCATTGCGGCTGGACCACCCGTTGTACTGTTGTCAGTGGTATGAATTATAGCGCGGTCGCTTCAGGAACTGCCCACATTTAATCTTGCAGCTCGCAGTCGGTATGAAATATCGGCGCCGTGCTAAATGTAACTTGTCACCTAAATTTGGTAACAATAGATTGCATCGGCATAAGGCTCTGAGAGCGGAAAAGAAGGGTGCACCGCTTGTCGGTGCAACGATCCCGCCTGCTTAACGTTCTACTCCTGCGTATAGTGGTGGCGCCATGTCGATAAACGATGATGTCCAAAACTCGAACATTAATTTTATGTCTACGATTTAATTTAAAGATGACCTAAACTTTTTATAGCACCGATTTCTTGTTAATGAATCAAGCTACCTATGTCAATTCAAACGTGATAAATTATCGTAACTTAAACTATAAATACAAAGAACTTATCGTAACTTATTTTAGTTTAGATTATGACATCGTATTTGGCCCGATAAATTAAAAAGTGAGTGACACAGACACAGCCGATCGTAAAGAAGTTGTCTCGTTTCGACCGTTGGACACGCCGCCGCCGCGTATAAAGACTAGATGACGCATCAACAGAGATATCTATTGGCAAACCTTTTTGTATATTTCGTCAATGTTAACATCATATCATAAATTTAGAATCGGATTTGAATTTTGTATGTTACCACGATACGATCCTTCTGTTGACTTTTATTTTATGATTTAAATTATTGTGTTACTAACGAGGCTAGCATGACGTACCTATATGAGACTTTGCGGGAGACCACAAGAGTCTGCCAGTTTGCTCAGTCCTACCCTGATCAGTTATCAACGTTCCGAATTCCGAATTTCTTGCACATCAGCTTCCACTATACCTCTTCATTGATACTTTGCACGGCCTTAGTCCGGCCCAGTAAAACTAAATCTGGTTCGATGTTTGCTTGGATAACAACCGACCGCAATTATTTTTCCTTATCCCTGGATTTTATCAATGTTGTAATTCCATCAAAGTTTTTCCTTTTTTGTTATCCCGATAAAGGGTATCGATAATTCGATAGCTCATCCCTGGCGCGCTGTGTTCATTGAGTAAACCTGTGTCGGCTGCGTGGCCGCAGGCGCGCACGGCCTGCCTGTGGGTTGCACTTGTGTGTGTTGCTCGATGGTGTGTGTCTGTGTTGTTTGTGTGTCTCCTGCTTGTTTGTAGTCGTAAATTTACGACTCGGCGCCGCTTGAACATGTTTCGTTCACTATAACAGTTGTTATTTGTCTGGAGATTTTGTCCATGTCCTTTATCGTTTGGGTGTCTAGAGGTGGTTGTTACATCTTTTAGGAAGACTTTCGTTCGATAGGTTTCTTATTTTAGAAGAAGATGACTATATTTGGTATGGTCTTTGTAGGTTATGTCGAAACTCAACGTATGGGCAAGTGCTTCCCATATTAATTAAAATGAAAATCGATAATCTGCTCTGCTTTGACTATTTTATGAGCTCTCCAATGTTATTAGCTATTCAAGATTGCACAAAATAATCGTGTCCACCTAATGGAATGTAGACCATGTAGACACGTAGACGAACGTCGGAGCAGTTCAACATCGCACGAGGGAAAGTCCACTTCACACTGAATACTGATCGATTAAAAGTAAAAGTTCTACCAGCATGTATTTGGGTTTTATATAATTTACATAATATTATATATTTCGTATAAGTTAACGTATTGCGTGGCGAATTTTAATAATGTTGCATAACTATAGCAATACATTTGTTTCACACACTCCAACACATGGTATTTAAACAATTTTTGAACCAGTTTAGTCTGTAGGTACCTACTGTCTGTACCACTCTGACTGTACTGTTAATTTAAACGTTGATATTTTCAACGATTTTTTTTAAGTGATACAAAATTTTCGCTCAAATTCATTTACCAACACCTAATAAAATATTCCTAATAAAATATTAAATAACATCTTTACGACAGTTTCCCAGACGTATACAATTTAATTTTCGATACCAACACAACTGTACGTAGACGTCAATCCACACATCAAAAAGTTTAATTAGTTGTTCAAACAGTGCCACCAACCACTTAAGTAAACCCAGCGGATAATGAGCAAGACAATAAATATATTGTTTTCTGCAGCATCACCACAGATAACTTATTTTTTGTTGACTGGTGGTAGCGCATTTGTTTCCTCTCTGGGGTTACAATTACAAGTCCTATTTAATGAGCCCTAACCTAGGTCAAGACTTTGCTCTGGTCAGTATTTTAGGAAAATCTCTGACGTCCAAATACCATGTATATTATCATCTTTTATTTCTGACTGCTCTAGGTAGTGTTGGTTTCCGCCATCAGTTCTGTTTTTTTTACATTTTGGTTCTCAATTCTGATACATTTGACTTAGTTAGATTTCTTTCCCAGGTAATACGCCGTGGAGCATGACTACCTGTAAGGTAAACAACCTAACCTAGTTTAAGCGATATCGTCGACAATGATGCTATTATTTTACAGCTTTCCTTAGCTGGCGCAACTCCGTCATAGTTACACATAACACTCTGATATAACTAAACCATTCTCATAAGAACTCAGTCGCCACTCGGTAGTTAGGACGATAACGTTCTCTTAACAGTGGTTATACGATAACAACAAACGCATATGGTTTGCTTAGCTGTGCAAATAGCTGGTTTGGTAGCACCACGCGCCCACTACCAAGAACTTTCCCGTTTATTTAGATTCTTCATATTTATATTTATATGGTTCATTAAGAGCCCGTGTCGATAAGACGTTGATTGTAGTTGACGTTGTTGCTGCAGCTTAAGTATTTCCTCTTCTTGTTTAAACATTGCTAATTCATCGGAAGTGTCTCGAGTTCTTGAAATATGACTGTCTTGTTTTAGATTTACGTTAGACATGACTTCGATTGAACGAGTAGAGTGTAGTCTAGTCTCGTAAGTTTTTTCATAACTTCTGCTCTTCAGTATCTAACAGGTCAAGAAGCTAGATCTAAACAGGCAGGAGTTGAACAGGTATTGCAAGTAATATAATTGACTGGTAGATAGTTCCTCGAGGCATTAAGTCCGCTTTTTGTACGATAAATTTCTTGTGTGCAATAATGATTAAATAAATAAATCATTTTGAGATGAGAAGTCAGAACAGAACAGCGTGTCCTACGAATGTGGCATTATTCTCAGTTTTCTCAATAAAAGGAAATATTTTGAGTATAATGAAACTAGTTAGAGCTAGCAAGCTCATAGACTCATAGATGACGCGAGTATTTTAAGAAAAAGTATGGATAAAGGGTTACCTATTAAGTTCCATGGGAGGTCCTCACGTCACGCTGAGCACTGTGTACGCGTCGGCATGTTGTGTCAACGCCCTTAGGTCACATTTGTTTTCCTCCTCACTTCACTTTGTTATGGCAGACTACCGTTACTCGCGATACTAAGTCTAGGTCACACTGCTGCGTAATAGAATATTTTAAGTTCATAAACGCTTCTTACTTTAAAATAACCGGTTTAACTCACGTCGTGTAGAAGTCGAATATCGCTCGACATGTTTCGAATTACGCGATTCATCATCATGAGAGCCGATGCCGACTCACTGTTCGATTTCTACGATGTGAGTAAACCTGTTTATGTATTATTATATGTCTGAGCTGAGACTCACGGTAGTTTTCTATGCTTCTTACGTTTTCTAACGCTACAAGATTTAGAAGAAAACAAGGCCAGTTCATCATCATATAATTTAATCATATACATAATTATAAACATCGATTGTTTATCGTGTTTTGATTGATGCCTTAAACCATACATATGATATGGATATGACCAAGGATATCTTCCTTGATATATGACGTAATTTAACAAAGGGATTTAGTACGCCGTACAATTTGACCTCATCAGTTAATTATTTTCTGAGATCACAACTCTAAAAGTAGGCAGTTTATAAACAACACAGTCGAGGAAAACAACAAAAAAGAACCCGAACGGGTTTTGTACAATCCCAGTAAAGGACTGTACTAGGAAAAAAAAAGAATGAGCAGAGGTGACTCATCTGATGCAGTTAAACCTGTATAGTAAATATAAATGACAACAAAGCTCGATGTACACGGGTATAACGGTCGGTGGAATCGAGCATACTAGTCCTAGTCATGTGCTCTTCAAACATTATGATATCTATATATGAAATGTGGGTGGATTCGCCTTTTTTATTATTTGATATTTTTTTTGGTCATTTTTTTTTTAATTGTTGGGAATGCGTGCTAAGTGGTGTAAATCTAAAGATATAATAAAGAGCAACAAAAAACAGCAGTTGGCACCAATGTAGACTTATAAAAATAGAAGTTATTGACTTTAAAAGTTACGTCATGAAAATGGTAATGACGCTAGGCATATGGAATGACTTTTTTAAAAATGGTAATGATACCAAGTAGATGGTAATGACGAATATAAAGTAAATTATTAGAGTTTGTAAATGACACACGCCCAATGCCAGGAAAAATTTAATTTACGACATTGATACATATCAACAAATAACAATACAAGTTCAATTTAAGGTAAGAGATCTGAGGCAACTTTTTTTTTGTTTATGAACATATTTTTTTACTTAAACGAGGCAAGTGTCATCAGTGTAAAAGGGCGGTAGGAAGAAAATGGGGCCTGAAACCATCCATGATACACTGGATTTACAAGGCAGTGATACTACCCAGGATACTATACGGGGCCCTAGTATGGTGGCATAAGGCCAACAACAAAGAATACCACAAAGAACTATCAAAAGTACAAAGACTGGCATGTCTTATGATCACGGGGGCAATGAGGACAACGCCCACGCAAGCAATGGAAATCATGCTCGGTCTCAAGTCACTTAAAATAGAAGCGGAGAAGAGGGCCATGGAACAATGGTATAGAATGAAAGCATGTAAGGAATGGAGAGGAAACTGTGTGGACAAGGGACATGCACTCATTCAGAGGGAAGCATGTTCGAAGATGGGGATGCTCACCCAAAACAACGACCTCATAAAGAGACAAGAAATGTTCGATAAGAAATATAGGATACATATAGGAGACAGGGACAACTGGAAAATAGAGGTAGAGCACCGACGGGAATCGACGAAACTGGCAGGAGCCGGTTTAGTGATACCAAAGCTGGGGAAGAAGGTACACATACATCTGGGGAGGTATGCTAGCGTATTTCAGGCAGAGGTATGCGGCATAATGAGATGTGTGCAAATAATAGATGAATGTTCGCAGAAAGAGGGATCTGTTGTAATAAACACAGATAGCCAGGCTGCGCTAAAAGCGTTAGACAAGCCGATGGTAAGCTCAGCCTTGGTAAAGGAATGTAGGGAAGCCCTAAACAAGCTTAGAGAGCACACAAAGATTATGGTAGCATGGGTACCTGGACATCAGGGTGTGACAGGGAATGAAAGAGCAGACGAGATGGCGAGACTAGGGGCAGAAAGGGAACTCATAGGACCCGAACCTGCACTGCCAATATCGGCAGAAGTCACGAAAGGAGTTATAGCCAGGCTAATGGAGGAAGAGGCTAACAGACAATGGCGTGATACAACGGACTGTCGACATTCGAAGGTGATCCTAGGAGGCATAAACAGGAAAAGGACCAGGTATCTCCTGGAACTAGGTAAGAAAAATCTCAGATTATCAACAGGCATAATCACGGGACACAATTAACAGGCACCTAAACATTATGGATGTAGTAAGTAATCCATACTGTTCGCACAAGAGGAGACAAGTAAGCACGTCATAGCGGAGTGTGCAATGTATGCAGCAGCACGCTATAGCATCTTCAGAAAAGACAAACTAGAAGAAGAAGAGCTGAGGGACATTAATCTTCTTAGTAACGTCAGGGATAGGGCAGGGTAGCAATTTAGGGCCGTTATTTTTCCTGATCCTCATAAATGACCTACCGGCAGTACTCAGCTACTCAACGTGCCTCTTGTTCGCTGATGATTTGAAACTGGCACTGTCCATTGAAACGTCTGATGATTGTTTTCTACTTCAGGCGGACATTGACAGTGTTTGCGCCTGGGCCAATAACAATAGCCTTACCCTTAACGAGCAGAAATGTTCCCTGGTGACCTACGCGCGCGTTCGTCACCCAATTAGCTGTAATTACTCAATCGAGGGCAAACTATTGAAACGTACCGATACAGTTAAAGACCTCGGTACGTGGTTTGATACCCAACTCTCATTCAACCCCCACATAACCGAGATCTGTAACGAAGCCAGGAGGTGTCTGGGGTTTGTCATCCGCCAATCCAAATTACTCAAATGCCGCCACGCCATTAGTGTCTTGTACAATGCTTTTGTCCGCAGTAAGCTGGAGACTAATGCCATCATCTGGAGTCCCCACGAGCAGGAATACACCCTCCTTATCGAAAGGGTCCAAAAGACGTTCGTTCGATTCCTGTACAAGAAACTATACGGCTACTACCCTCACATGTATCCTGCGTTATTTGTGCTTGGTATGGTTGAGTACACATCACTGGAGACCCGGAGGAAGATGTATTTACTAAAATATTTTTATCAAGTAATACGTGGCCAGGTGACCAACCCCCAACTGCTGGCTCTTATAGGACTCCGGGTCCCACGCCTCTCTGCTAAGCAACTGCGGCCGCGTCGCCGTGTCCTCTTCGCTGTCCCACCATCTAGGACCCGCGCGCTAGCCTCATCCCCCCTGAATCAAGCTCTTACGCTGCTAAATGATATACTGGACAGTGACAGTCATCTGGACATATTCTTTAGCCCAGAATCAAAGTTTTTGACTGCTTCGTATCGTTACGTGGAAAATATTGTTACGACTAGCTCCATAACAGTCTAAGTTTAGTGTTAGCTCCATAAGCATCTAAGTGTTCTGTGTTTGTTATTTTCTTTTTGTGCCGACATCTCTATTATAATTATTGATATTATTAAATTTTGACTATGTTCTATGTTACCTGCAATAATTTTGTAATAGTTTGACATTCCAATAATAATTATTAGGTATTAATATTATCCAATGTATACATTCATTCCTCTCATGTTAAGATTAATTTGCCAGTTAGCATGTAAGGTATAGCTGTTAGTGCTAACATTAATGGTATTAAATAAATAAAATAAAATAAAATAAATCTTAAAGATGTCCTTTCCTTCGAGGATATTTGAGGAAGAAGGCTCAATGGGAGCGCCGCCGGGACAGTAATTGTTGGCTCCAATTGGGAATTGGGCTGAATGAACGCATCCACGCGATCGACAGCCCGCCTGTCTCCGGCCGGGCGTCCCTACACCAAATCATCATATACATTATACATTGTTAAATTTGGTAATCAGCAGCCTTGATTAAAAAATGCAGAAAAAGTAAAGCAATTGAAGTAACACGGTAATTAACATAAAAAATAGGCCCTCCGTCGCACAATGACCTAATTTACGAACGCAAAATGTCCATAATCCCAGCAGCCATTGTAAGAGTAACATTTATCTTAGGTATATAATATCAAACTTACATATACTAGTAGGTGTCTTAATATCCTAATTTTTAGATTTTTTATTATCACCTTATTAGATAAAATCCGTATATTTGATGGTAGACCCACAGTACTAAATGTTGTAGTTGCGGTGTTTGTAATATTGGTCAGGACTCCATATTGCTTTTTTGTGGCTATGAGAGGAACCACTGGTGTTTCGGAAGTGGAACCCTGTCCATATCCGATGTTTCCCATGGTTACATATAGCTCCACAGACACACTCAAAGCAACTAGCATTACGAAATGTTAAATTTTGGGTTTCTTTCTTCCATAATACTTGATGCACAGCAAGGGTGCCTCTGAATATTTGTAATTTAGTTGGGACTCTCTTTTCTTTTTCTTTTTTATATATAATATCGTGAATACCTAGTAAGCAGGCGGGTTTCGTGAAGGGACGAGGAACAATTGAACAAATTGTTAATATGAGGAAAATAATAGAAAAAAGTCGGGTGTTCAATACCCCTATCCTCATGTGCTTCATCGACTACTCGAAAGCGTTTGACCGCGTAAGGTGGGATTGCATGTGGTCCATATTACTGGAGATGGGCGTACCTAAATATCTTGTAATGTTGATTGCAAGTCTTTATCAAGATGGAAAGTCCGTGGTGAGGGTTAACGACGTAGTTTCTGGAACTTTCAAGACAAAGAAAGGGGTAAAGGCAGGGATGTATTCTCTCTCCTATCCTGTTTAACATTTATGGTGAATATATAATGAGAAAAGCCTTAGAAGGATGGGATGGACGCATCTCTGTCGGTGGCGTAAAGATTAGCAATCTGAGATACGCAGACGACACCACACTTTTTGCTACATCGCAGAAGGAACTGGCAGAGATATTCCATAGAGTGGAGGTTGAGAGTGGGCTGGTTGGGCTAACCATCAACAAAACAAAGACAAAAGTCATGAAAGTTGACAGGTCCGGCCAGCTCGCTCGGACAGGAGAAATCTCGGAATTGGAAGTCGTCAGCGAGTTTGTCTACCTCGGATCCCTACTAACTGATCAGGGTGGAAGTGAGCGAGAGATCAAAAGGAGGACTCAGATGGTCAAAGCTGCAATGAGCAAGATGACACAGATATGGCAAGCCAGAAATATCTCCAATGTCACCAAGTTGAGACTAGTCCGAACTTTGATCTTCTCAATCTTTCTCTACGGGTCAGAGTCGTGGACAATCTGCGCCATAGACCGAAAGTAAATAGATGCCTTTGAGATGTGGTGTTGGCGGAGGATGCTCAGGATACCATGGACAGCCATGAGGACCAACAAATCCATCCTAACACAACTGAGGGTGAAAACCAGACTGTCGACCATGTGCTACCAAAGGATACTTGGATATTTTAGTCATGTTGCTCGCCTGAATACCGACAGTCTTGACAGGCTAGTGATAATGGGCAAAGTGGAAGGAAGAAGACCCCGCGATAGATCCCCGCGTCGATGGTGTGACCAAGTGACCGAAATCACTGGTCTTCCAGTTTCCTTTGCCCTGAAGGAAGCCGAAAACCGAACAAACTGGAAACAGCTAGTACACAATACAACGAAAAGCTTTCAGGGACACGACCTTCAGCTATGAAGTATACGACCAAGAAGATCGTAAATATAGTTTTCTTTTGGATTTTCCTTAAAATGCGCCGAAGTAAAAGTATCAGTTCGTCATTACCAGTCAAACAAAAACATTACCATTTACACAACAAAATGGTAATGATGTTTATGGTGATGACGAAAACAGATAAATATCGTCAAAACTCAAAACGACAGATTAAACCAGAGGACTCCGTCATTTTGAGAAATTGCACCGTACACCTCTTACACAACGTGGTTGAATAAAAGTAATATTTTTATCTAAACCTGATTTATTATGTTGTTGGTGATGACGCTGAAATGTGACCACACAATTTCCAATGGTATATTTAAGCCGAAAAATTTAACTTCCCGTGCAGCAAGCTCGCGTGCACTCTAGTCCGCTTTGTAATAGTGACTGAAGAGCGGGTAGGTGATGTCGTTTCGGGTATTCAGCCATTCGGAAATAAAATAAAAACACTTTGACGCGACCGCAATGGCGATGACGAAATTCTGTGCCAAAATTTGTTTTATTTTTTATCCTTAGATAGTATTCATGAAACGCTTCGAGATTTCTTTACGAACATTGACAGGATATACTTTTACTAAATATAATAAAAAAAACGGGTTGCGTGCGGTGGATTTTTAAGAAATATGTCCCGAACTTTCATAACTCATTTTTTTTTGCTAATGGTGATGATGTTTAGTCAGTGTTAATTCGATTTATAAATTATATAAAATAAATAGACAAATTTGAATTCCGGCCTATTGTTGCGAAACACGTCCTGTATTGTTCTACATATTAATACATAACGATAATGTATTGTTTCATTTTCAAAACACCGGGAACATGTTTTTGTGCAGTTTTCGCGAATCCACCCATGTAACCTCTTGTCTGTACCTACACACGACCTTACTTTCCAAAAAAGCCACTTATTTCGCCGTAGTCGTTCAGTTAAAATTCGAGTACTGACACATATATATCATTTTAGGCACTTTAAGATTATGGCTAATTGTGCGTTTGAGTTTTGCCAGGACGAGTGTGTTGTGTGTGCAGTGCACTAAACTTTCGAATTAGCTACTATAAGTTCGAATCACATTTGGTAAGCGAATCCCATTAGCTTTGTACCCGATGAACAATACCATTATGTGTATTGTTAGCTGCGGCCACAACTGCCACTTCAAAATGTAAGGCGTTATAAGTGCAAATTACTTTTACACTAAATTAGTCTTTAAGTCAAACGAAATAAGGTTTACTCTTAAACAAAGAGAACACAGATGTTGGTCACTTCGTAAGTGAAAGAGCAGTGAAGCTCGTTTCGATGCTTATAAGACAATGAAGTGACCAACATCTCTGTTCTCTTTGTTTAAGAGTAAACCTTATTTAGTTTGACTTAAAGACTAATTTAGTGTAACAGTAATTTGCACTTATAACGCCTTACATTTTGAAGTGGCAGTTGTGGCCACAGCTAACAATACAGATAATGGGTATTGTTCATCGGGTACAAAGCTAAGTGGATTCGCTCAGCCAAAGGAATTACTTCTATACCCACATTGACAATGTCGTAAACTTCTTTTATATGCATAAAGTCCATTACTGCAATCAAATCGGGCTTCTCTGAAGAAAAGTCACATCGTTGATAGTTTGGTTTTAGTACAGTAACTAAGAAAATAAATTAGATGAGGATAATGCTTGTGCGGAAGATATTGCTCAGAAACCATAAGGCCTACTAAAAAAGTTTATACACCATGTTATAGGAAATTTTATAGAGATCATTCTTGTGTTTGACACTTTTTTCTAGCTGTAATACTTTTTGTATAAAACCGTAAAAATCGTGATTAGGGACATATTTTGAGGTCAAAAAGGGGGGAAATGGGGGGAGGGGGGCAAAATTCGGCATGGCAACATTCAGAACCGAATTCAGCAGGCTTTTTTACATCGGAAAAGTCATGTTGCCAAAATGGATCCCAACATGCCGTTAGGACGGTAAAGGAAGCCGATATTTAGAATTTTCTACTAATCTATGAAGTTCGGGAAGATATTGCTCACAAACCATAAGGCCTACTAAAAAAGTTTATACACCATGTTATAGAAAATTTTATAGAGATCATTCTTGTCTTTGACACTTTTTTTCTAACTGTAAGACTTTTTGTATAAAACCGTAAAAACCGTGATTAGGGACATATTTTCAGGTAAAAAGGGGGAAATGGGGGGAGGGGGGCAAAATTCGGCTTGGCAACATCCGGAATCGAATTCAGCAGGCTCTTTTTCATCGGAAAAGTCATGTTGCCAAAATCGCTCACAAAATGCCGTTAGGACGGTAAAGGAAGCCGATATTTGGATTTTTCTACCAGTCTATACTTGTTTTATGTTATGAAAGTACACGACGGGTACTCTTTGGCAATTCTACATCTTTTGTCAATTCTTCATAAAGAATGCTCAAAGTAAAAAGTCTTAGGTTCCACGCCAGACAGGCGTGGTGCATATAATTGGCGTTTCACGTGGGACCCGCCGGGGGCTCCGCGCGAATGAATGCTTGAGGAAAACTGAAGATAAAACATCCAATGAAGCTTTATTGTACATGTACATACTCACTACAACACATTATGACCGTATAGGTATGACGTACAAAGGAATGTCTAATACCTAGATACGAAGAGGAAATCATAGGAATATTAAACCATTGATAATACAATGATCAAAGCTCAAAGAAAAATTTAAATGCATAACCTAGCGGAAGAGACCGGGAAAGGAACCCGGCGTCTCTGGATTACCGGTCCAAAGTGTCAGCATCTCCACCATCCTAACCCCAGATTACCTCTCGAATTTTAGCTTGTTGAAATAGCATAGAGAGTGTCCGTAAAACGGAGCGTACTAGGAGGTGCGGTGCACATTTTGGAAAGCCCTATTGCGGATTGCAATAGGATGGCAATATTGGCAATGCGCAGTTGTGCAGGTTACACCAGCCCGGCACGTGTGCCGCGGAGAAAGCCTGCCCGGCCGGCCACGCCTCGCCTTTCCTGTCCGTTCCGAGATTTATCGTCTTTATTGCTAATCGACCAACTCACTTGTTAGGCTTGTTGTTTCTTACGTCGATTGGCTTGTTTCTGTACAGGCAAACTTGGCGGCCGGCCAAACCGTTTACTTCTCCATCAAGTGTTACACGGTTGGAGCTGTGTGTATCTCCTACTTATAAAACCTATAACCGGGATCGGTAATTGTGTATCTCTGTATAGCTTTCTGAAGACACTGCTATATAAATAACAATATCCAAAACATATAAGTTCTTAGTATAGTATTATATTATATGGAAGTATTATATGGAATTAAACGAGAATTTAGATGTTAGTAAAAGGACAATCGTAATTTCTCAGTAGGTGCACTTTATCGTGTCTTGCTACAATTTTCTTCCAAGGTAAGTTATTCAGCAGCTCTAAAATTGGCAAGCCTTGATTTGTTTTCTGTGGACGCAATGCCGCCGTCGCTGCTAACTAATAAAGATCCGCATTAAGATCAGATTATGCGCTACTTGGTTCGGATATCTTTACCAAATCAAGTAGGAACGTTTTTACCCACGAGCGCACTGTGTGTGGAATTTAAACTGCGTATACTTCACTCCAGGGCGTATCCCGGCCACCGCACAACACATAACCGACTTTTAGTTGAATAACGACATATTCGACCATGGGCATCCATTACTTAGGCCATTAGTATCTCGAAGGCCCACTACCTCTATGCGCGACAGAATTCGCCCTCAGTGGAATAAAGTCTAAACAGGCTACGGGAATACAGCGAAACGGGACATTGTTCCACTATTGGAGCAAGACCATATTATTCCACGCGCGAGAAAGCTCCCGGTCCCTATGACTCATACCCGATAACCAATTAAAATGTTAGCTACAAGACGTGTTTGATACATCACATCAGCATTCTTCACCTGAACGTCATTCTGAATATCCTGGGGCTAACACACACGATAATTTGATGTAAGGTACTTTCGGGTATTAAGGCCTAGCTAAGGGAAAATGTAAATAACATTGAAAATAGCATATTTAATCAACGTATTATTATTTTAATCAGTCATTCATTTCAAGTAGTATACAATAAACGTGAAAATTTGCATAAATTGCCATTAAGAGACACACAGTGACAGGTTTCTTAAAACCCTACCATTAGGCCTTATTTAAATATGGTAGTATAAAAAGGCCTAAGACCTTAACTTGCTTAAATCATTAAAAAAAATGTTGTTGAGATCAAAAATCAATTAATTACAACAAATACCTTTATGTTCTTTAATTGAGATAAAATATTACTCATTGTATGGCTATTTAGTACAAAAATACATCAACATATTCCGTTATCTCCGCTAGCAATTAATTAACATGTATGGAGATAATCAGTCTCAAACTTTAACCAACATAAAAAATAGCGAAAAGTAGTAGTTCTTGCTTTAAAATAAAATGAAATTTAGTATTTTTTAAGATTTGTCCTAAAGGCCTTATTTTACTATAGGCCACTTTATACTACAGTTAGTGTAAGAAGGCCTACTACGTTAATAACATAAATATAACACAATTAAACGTTAACTAATAAATACAAAAATACCATCCCATCACCGAGCACCAATTTGGGCATGCTAAATCGCACTAGAGGCATCGAGAGGCTTCTTGGGAGACATCGAGATCGAAAACTGAAAATATAACAAATAGGTAATAAATTTCCCATTAAATTAATAGTATAACTTAAAATACCGAAATACACTATAAAAACTACACAAAATTCGATATATGGAGTAGGAGGATAATAAAGCCTAAAACAAACTTTAACTTATAGAGAGCAATAAGGCCTGTTGATAAATTGTGTAGGCCATATTCACCACCGTCATCGTGGATAAATAAAACAAAATATAAAATATTGGCATCACTATACGTTATTGAAACCTGTATCACATTAAAAGCGTTAATTAGGGAGAACAACTGTGTGCAAATTGTCATGATTAATGTAATACTATAATAATTATTCACGTTTATTTTTGGACCGATTTTTGTATCACGCGCTGCGCGCTCACCTGCTGAAATGTATGACGCAACACTGGCGGTGGGGAGCGGGGCATCGAGCCAGTTCAAACTTGTAGTTCCTTGTTGGTCCACTTGGCGTCAGGGACGCGTGGCCTTGAGCGCGAGCTCTCGCATTTAACACGTTTTTGGTCACTTAGGCCTTATTGGCCGACAGGCTTTATTACCCGCAGGTACCTTACAGGTATCCTTAGTTTAAGCTGTCGTTTGTTTTTCGTTCGAATATTGCAAACCGACGTTCGTCAATATAGACCGATAATGCTAATAAAATAAAAAAAGTACCGCCAACAAAAATACACGTTTATTATCTACAGTTTATTGAATATGAGTATTATAAGCGTACATAAGTATGAGTATCCGAAGCTATTAGCCTCCGAAATGGTTATTAACAAGAGCTGTTCTGAACGAGTTTTTCATGCGGATGCATGGCCAGATGACACGCTTGCCTTGTGGTCTGGTTTACATGCAATACGTTTAATACCTGTTTCAAGTGTTACTCGTTAAATTCAAGAACAATTATAATTCATATAAGTATCGGTATCCATGCAATTAAGTATAAAATTGTAAATAAGATGAGAAATATCTGTACTAAGTATATATAGTGAAGATTGATTTACTCTTTCTGTAAGAGTATTAAGTACGAAGTTGCTCAAAGTCGGGCCCAAAATAAGAAATATCTTTTGTATGTTGTAACGGAGCGTTTTTAAAAACGCCACGAACAGCTTCAGAACGCAAGCTGTCAAACCTCCAGGAGAAAACTGACAGCTGTATTATCGAATACTCCAGAAAACCGCGTGGCGAGAGCGGCCACGAATGGACATTTCATATTCGATTACTAATTAAAAGTCCATCAACGGATTGAATATCTTACGACCACGCCTGGCCGTGATGCCGCGTGCCGTATGCTGTATAGCCAAGCTGTTTGGTGTGGAATTATCGTCAGTCGCTGTATGTCATACACGCGAGACGTTTATCCTCCAAAAGGAGGTTTTTAGCGGTGGACGTAAATTCCGTCCGACTACCGCCAGGTCGTCGTAGTTGTTGACGAGGGGCCGCCGCCAGGAGCTGTACCCCGGGGAGCGCGCCGTCGCCCCGCGCCCTTAACTTGCTCCTGACATTCACGGCTCGACAGCCCACTACAAACAGCTGAGTCCTTTCCATTTACCCGTAAAACTAATTAGTTAAACATAGCACAAGAGCGTAACCGACCAAATCCTAGTCTAGGAACCCGCTTTCCCTGCATCGAGCTACCGGCCCTAGTGGCTAAGGAGCGAGAGGGAACCTTTGGTTTTGTATGTAGATGTAATATCTTAATTATATTATAAGCTTAGCTTTACCCGTTCCTTGGGCTAATAAATTTCCGTTATTACCAAAAGTATTTTCTTTCTTGGTCACCTACTCTCAAAACCCATAGAATAAAAAAAATAAGTATTACAATGTATGTTTGAGCCTTTGTGGCCAATATCATATCGACACGGCAGGACGGAATCTCTCACCATAATCGATGAATGATAATAAAAGACGGTTATGTTATGAATTCTTATAAACGTATGGAGTTGAATGAAAGCACCTTGTAGTTCTGTAATAAGTAAAGACAAAGGCAGGTTTGCTCTGCTTAAGGCTATGTGGCAAGTGTCACAAGAGCGGCCTTCTGGTTTTCCGAGAAAAACGCTTTCTCTCGCGGCGGCTAGCTCAAAGTATCTTAATGCGTTGTTGGCACACTTAATGTGCACTTACTAGCTAGGTGTCACGTGAGGGCGTTACGCTTTTATGTCATTTGGAAACGGCTAGTTGGTATCTCGTTTTACCGCTAACTTTAGACTTGAATCGAATAGTGGTAAAACGTTATTTGTTTTATCTTTGCAATTTTACACACAGAATAGACGTCGGGCGACCCGTCGCAGAGCGGCGCCCCTGAAATTTCATTTAGTGCAGAAGCATCGCGATGCACTCAGACAGAAAATAAGGGGTGAAGACGCGTCTTTTCTGTATCGCTTGCGTCTAATAGAACCTGACCAAGGGTTGTTTCAGGACAACTTTGAAAAATTGTACAATTTCGGAGAAAAGAATACATCAAAATACTTTTTCGGTCAATCGACCACTATACTATGTGAGACAGCAGTAGTCCGACTAATAACTGTGTGTCAACATTTGTTTAATTATCTTATCTGACGTTTACATGTCACCAAACTAATGTGAAGCATTTAATTAATCAAAATCAAAATGTCATGCGCAAATCTGTCGATGACAGAACTGACAGATATAGTACAAGCAAACTTGAGTCGCGGCGCGCGGTATGTGGGAATGTGGGTCACCGTTTCGTTGACAATAGACGGTTTTTAAATACATTCAAACGGATGCTGCCTCGGTGTCCTAACGGTAACAGCCATGATATTACTTTTTCATGAAAAGCACCCAAGTTAGTTTTGGAAAGTTAATAACTGTAGTTTGTGTCATTATACTTTCCATTTAATGTTATTCGGTTATGCTTGCCATGCCAAGTTATTAATCAGAGAAAAATGTGATATATTTGTAAAGAACACTCCACGTTCGCGGAAGAATTCGCAAGGTCGAGTGCAGAGTGTTGCGAACGTTAGTGGAGATGGTGAATGTCAGCTTATCTCTTGGTATGGTTGACTATCCGGATGTGTTATGTTTTTGCTTCAATTTCAATGTTATAAAATGAACAAAAATCTTGTCTAACACCGAATATTGTTTACGAGGCCGCGGAAAAAAAGTGTCGCAAATCCTAGTAAGAAATATTTATGTCGCGTTTAGTTCCGCGACATTTTCACTTTCAGCTTTTGTGCGCGTCTCGATGCTGATGTTGTCAGTGCGACGTGGTTCTGCGTTCAGCCTGCTACCGGCGAACGACAGGTTTCTACACTCCCGGCACGGCAATGCTGTTACGAATTGTAGCTTTCTCTTATATCTATGCACCTGGATCTAAAGTTTGCATTATTATTGACTTGCAACAGATGTATTTTACACATTTAGCGTGTTTATGCTAAAAGCCTTAATTTCAACTTTGCATAAGCGTTCGAGGATATTACACCGATCAGAGCAGGCTTAATTATTTATATTATATTGCAACAGCAATGCATTTTAATCGTATATGTATCGGCGATATCACCAAGTAAGAGGGAGAGTGATCAGAGTCAATGAACTAAGTAAGTTAGCGGTGTACCGCAGCAGGGTCCGACTCAGGGTCCCCATGTTTATGCTGTATTTGTACCTAACAATCCGGCCTATAAACGTTGTTTTACTGGCGAGCGGTTAAATTGAATTCTGAGACCGGTGAGCAGATTAAGTTTCTTACAAAGGACTTGTTCCGACACTGCGAATATTGTGTTGCTTTATGAGCTTTTATGGGTCGTAAATAATTTATTATAATTGGAAAAAATATTTCTTTTGAAAAACTTTACGTTTGAACGTGTTTTACTTGTAAGATGAAGCTAAATCACGGCCGCTAGCGTATCTAACGTATAATTGGATTTCATTATAACCCGTTAAGACTTGCGGATCACTCACGCACGTATCATGTATCGGATGATATGTCTATTTTAATGGGTCACATACAATCTCATACAATTATGTACCAGCTAACATGAATTAGGTATTTTAAAACATTTTATAGAAAGTCATATAGATTTTCCGTGGGTTACCGGTTAATTAACCTTTACTTTTAATTAACATTACACGCGATTGTGACTGAACGTGTGTTATCCAACAGATTCTTTAAACTGTGCCTTTTTAAACAAAGTTTGTATTATTGCAGCAAATTTATGTACGATTATATTTATTTATTTATTTATTTAAACTTTATTGCACAAAACAAAAGTCAGTACAAATAGCGGACTTAATGCCAAATGGCATTCTCTACCAGTTAACCATAGGGCCAAACAGATACTAGAAGTGGGTGCAAATTATTGTATATTGGGTGAGTATAAGTATTGTATACTTGTCAGTGTTTTTTTTTTATATTAACGAGAGACTAAGAATTTCTCATTTTGATCATAAGTCAACAAGATACGAGAGAATGCCTCATGGCATTAAGTCCGCCTTTTGTACGATAAGTTTTCTTTTGTGCAATAAAGATTAAATAAATAAATAAAAATACGCGCGTAACATGGTAACATTTTTCACAATAAAACCAATATGCTTTAAATTGGTGATAAACACGATCATAACAAGTCGCTTTAGCTAAACGTTATCTTGCTCTTTACGGCTCCTAATAATATCTCCACGGGCTCCACGCACCGACATCTTAACAGTTGTTCGGTCTCGAAAGATCTCAATCTGAAACGGTTTGCCATTAAACTTACTTATCATTTATATGGTATCGCGGCAATCATAATTAACATCTGCGCGCCGCGACATTTGTCGATAATTCGCGAGATACAGCGCGCGCGTCCATTGTTCTTGCTAACGGTACTGCCAATGCTCGAAGACAAAAGGTGATAACTTGATGAAAATGGCGCGAGCTTCAAATTTTCCTATCGTATTCTTCTTTTGAATCCATGGCCCGCGGTGTTGGTTTAAGAAGGCGTCTATCATAAAAACGTCGTTGTACATATGACGTATTGCTTATGCGATCCGTAGTACGTAAAGCTAGTTATGGTTGCCAATCATTAACAAGATTGCTCTTTCTCTATTATTAATCGTGAGATTTCATAAAAAACGCTATTTTGTTGCTAATTTATGCAACTCATTCATGAGAGAGGGAATCTGGTCGTTTACGGTTATAAGCTGACACTTAGAAGCCAGCAAACGAACTTGCCGTACTTGAAGAATTGCAATTTAAAATTGAATCGAATTTGTCCCACCGCCGGCCTCGGGAGAAGTATGATGCATGGCCATATAACAGCAGTACCTATATGTAGAGAGCCGCACAGTATAGTAATTGCTGTGTGGTATAAAATATACCTAGACAGACTTTGTCGTTTGTGGTGCGCAAGCACTTTAAATTATTATTATCGTATGGCTTTATTATTATTTTTTCAGTCAAAAGTTTGTACAAGTGACAAACAGCAAACAAAGAAACGGAGCTCTCTACAGTTGAATGTCTAGATTTGATAGCCATTCCCTGGCATCCTTAGTTAGCGCGTGCAGGTCACCTAGCTCCCCAGTAAAGTGTCTCACAGGGCATTCCTCCACAATATGAGCAGTTGTTTGTTCAGGAGCACCACAGTCGCAGCTCGGAGAAGACTTGTAGCCCCACTTGTGGAGATTGTAGTTGCAACAGCTAACTCCTGTCCTAATTCTATTAAGCGTGACCCAGATCCTTCGTGGTTCATCAAAGCCGGGCAGTTCCTTAGTTGGATCAAGGTCAGGGCTGCTTATGAGAGGTGCATCCCAGCTTTTCCTCCATTCTGAATCGGTACAGAAACTTTCTGGGCCTTGAATTTGGGAGTCTGACCAGATGGCTCTCCGGGAGTGGAGGCGTGAATCAGGAAGATTGTCCAGCGTTTTCTCAATAGGTAGCCTGCTTTTGCCTATTTTTTCCCATTCTCGTGATGCAGCGTGCGCTCTTCTTATATCTGGTGGCGCAATATGAGACAAAACCGGGAGCCACTGTGTGGGTGTGGGCAAAAGACTGCCAGATATTGTACGCATGGCTCTATTAAGATGGACGTCGACTTTACCCGTGTGCGCGCTCCTGTACCACACTGCAGCACAGTACTCAGCCGTGGGGTAGACTAAAGCCAAGCTGGAGGTGCGCAGAACACGGCCTTTATTAAAGTTCCATCGAGGTTTCTGAAGAGAATTTACCAGTGGGACCTCCAAGCCTATCTTGATGAACGCGGGCCGGTGTTGGCTTCGCGGAAAATTTTGTAAGATGGTGCGGTTGGTAGGTAGAATGGTACCACGTGCATCTTCAGAAACAAAGCAAAGATCCGGATTCGTATCTCGTTGCCACCTCGCGGAACGAAACGAGCCCTTCTGTTTTGCGTCGAAGACGAGATGGAGGTTCTCCTTCAGGCTCCATTCGTTTAGCGCTACGCCATTCGAGTCGTTCGATGAGTATCCCCACGCAGAGTGGCGGCAGTTGAAGTCGCCAATGTAGATAGATAGCTGTTTGGGGGTTTGTATATTGAAGTAATGGTAAGATTGGAGACTCTAATTGTTAAGGATTCTACATTATTTGAAAATGATGTTTCTAGGGACTGCACGTTTGAGAGCGACGATCTTACGTATACAGCGGAACCATAAACAGGTGACAAGGTATAGGCTATCATATTAAAGCCCGCGATTAAGCCGCGGTTGTTAAATTTACTTAAACTATCAATGTGATGTTCCTGGATGGCAATCACGTCAATATTGTTGTCATTAGCTAATCTAGCGAGGTAGTCGCATTTTGATTGTGACATGCCTTCAATGTTTATTTGTAGTATAAGGACTGAAGGTCCTAAACTTTTTGTCAAAGGGCCCTTGGAAGGGCCATTGTTTTTTGCGCGCATTGTATTAAGTATAGGGAAAAACCAAGATTGATTAGACAAAATAGCTGGGAGGCTCGGAAGGAGCGAGTTCAGCTTGCCAGGAACAGTCGGAATCTTTTAGCCGTCTTCTATGAAGCCGTTGCCCGGGGTGGACCGCGAGGAGGTAGATTCTGACCAATTACCACCCCAGCACTTTAAATTGATATAGATTAAGGTGGACACAGTAAAAGCGTAAATGGTGCAGTTACAAAGCTATACACGAAGTCAGTAAAGAAGAATAAAGGCAGATTATAATTTCTAAAATAAATTATTCTGACACCAACATATCTTGAAAACCTTTTTAGAGACGTCGCTAAAGTGGCCCCGTTTACAGTAACTTCTAATAACTTTTCCTCTTGAATTATTTCTCCATGGTTAACAGAGTTAAAGAACTGGCCCCTTTTTTAACTATTTAACGTTTTGAAGACAGACATCTAAAAATTTTACTGGCTTACAATAAAATGTAAACGATCACATTTTAACATTCTAAGTCTCGACGAAGTTAATATATATTTAATGCCTTACTCGTGACTTCAATGGACGAGGATTATTCGTCTCCAATGAAGCATATAATAATTCTTAATTATACAATTAAAGTGTGTTTAACATTTGTTGGTGTATCCATTTTGCATAACAACGACCATGGAGTAACAACCACCAAGGAGTTACCACGACCAATCAATCAACATATGATTTCTTCCATGGATGTTGAATATACATTAATGTCATCGTAAAACTGTTTCTGTTAAGCCCAACGATTGACTGGTAGAGAATGCCTTATGGCATAAGTTCTCCATTTACGCACTTTTTTGTGCAATAAACAGTATAAATAAATAAATATAGACTAATTTAAATGACTTAAAATTAATGGTTCCCAAGGACACGTGTTTTGAAAAAAAGAGTTAAAAAATTGTTAACGGAAACTTGTTGACTGGTCTACTTTATTCCCGCGCGCCGTGGGACCGGTCCTTAGTGTCCTTTCTGCGTACTGACAATAACAATTACACATTTTTATGGGCATGCGCCGCAAATCGAAAGACGCATCAAATTTTACATGACCATTGAATTATTTGGCGCAATTCTCTCCCTTGGATTTTTTACAACCTGTAACTTATTAAGTTCTTCGAAAGCAATGTAAAAATCGAAATCGTTTTTATGGGCACTCGTTTTATGTGGCATTGTTTATGTTTCCAGTCCTAAAAGACACTTCCATTACAGCCGTATCGTATTGGCTAAGAGTCAATAGTGCCTGCATTTACTAACACATACTTAGTTTTTGACAATTAATAAAATGAAAACCCTATAGTAAAAGATTCCATCTACTCGTAGTACTTTGACATCCCTATCCCTCATCGAGTATAACTTGATGAAGGTAATAGCTGGCACGACCGCTTTATTCTTATTAACCGATTTCAAAAAAGGAGGAGGTTCTATGATTCACTGTATGTTTTTTTATTTTATTTTTATTATAAATAAATCGGCATATGAGGGGAAATATATCGGCAAGAAATAGTTATTGTTGACTTAAGATGTATCCTACGGTGGATTCATAATGATTAAGCTTTTTATTGATGCTACCGTGAAGAGCTAAGTCGCATTTCTTCTAAGAAAATCTTATTCTTATCTATTTGTCAGACATCGTCATTATACAGCAGCTAGTTTAGTATTTTGAGCAATATTTGGGTTTTTCCGAGTTGAGAGTTCAAAGCCGCCGGTTTCGGTAATCGAATATTAATCGCGTGTGACTCAATATATTTGTAAACTCTGATATTAAATGTTGTGATCTTGAATATGTATTGTTAAACGGATGACTAAAAATAAGAAGGAATGTGATGATCTGATGATATTATTATCTAAGTAATTTTAAAATTAGTTTATTTTCGTATATTTAAGGGTATATTATGAATTACGGACATTTGAGTATTAGGTATTAGTATTAGACATTATCACAAGGTCACAAAAATAATAAAGTACAAAAGGGCGAATGGTTTTAGAATTAAAAAGAAAATTGCTTGTAGGTAAAGATAGACATTTACACTGAAACTACGACTAGGATTAAGACTGTTCTCTGCCAGAATTACACTATGCAAAGTGCATGAGACTATATAGCTAGAGAAACAAAGTCAAAATGTGGTGCGTTTTTATATGTCTCTCTGTTGTCGTTCCCACATGACTGAGGATAGTGGTACTGGATGACTATGGCTTACATTTGGAGTGAATTATTTGACCAACGAGTCCTGTCCATTGCTTCTCTTACAACTGAGCAAAATTAGGAAGAAGACTTGTCCTTTATATGTAAATGAATTTAATATGTACAATTTGACATTTAATGTAGTGTTTTCCCCGGATCTCTGGTGTCATGCGCAAGCGCACGCAACACAAATGTGACGGTCGCACGCGCCCCTGAGTCTCCATGGCGGCATGGAATTGTAATGCGCGTCGTTTCCGGCGCCCGCGGCCCAGCAGCCGCCCAGACGATCGGTTTGAAAGGCACCTCAACCAACACTACCAACAGGCTTCATATTTTATAGTTTCGCAACTCAAGCTACACCTGGTATTGGTATATCCACTATGATAAGTATCCGTGTCGTTCGACGTTTACAAGACGACTGCGTTATACGTGAATTCGTGATTCATTAATATCAGCTCGTGACTGTCCTTAATAAAATGAAAATACATTTTGATTACCATTTATGAATTTAGTGTTTTAAATCGTATAAATTTAGCTGCACGTTTTATTTATTACCGTAGTTTACGCAATTAACTCAACTTCAATAAAAAACAATAATTTAGTCTTCAATAAAAAACTATAAACTGTTAAGTTGGTGGCTCGTTGACTTTGACACCTTATTATTATTTTTTTTTTATATATATGTATTTTTCTTTTTATTAAGCCAGTGTCATGGCGATTTAGTGAGGAAAAAAACAAACGCACTCGAACGCGACCAACTTACCAAAAGACAGACACCTTATTGACTCGGTAGATATTTTATTTACAATTGGTCCGTGGGGCCAGGGTGCGCGCGGAATCCACAGAGAGCTCAGCAAGCGCCTGAGGGAGGCAACAGGGGACCCACGCGCGGGCAGTTTTCTCGCGCAAAGGCTATCCATAGCCATACAGCGTGGGAATGCTGCCTGCGTCATGGGCACCCTACCCAGAGGTCTTAGTTTTATAAATATTTTTTATCTTAGTTTAATTTTTATTAGTTTTAATCCCATAAATTTGTTAGTTTATATGTTTTATTTTTGACCCATAATAAATGTTTTATCTAAGTATCCAAATATCATAAATCCTCCATGATGCGTTCAAGAACCACACATTATGACCACCATAAAAAAAGACTGTTTTGTTAGAACAAAGTTCTTATCTGTAAAAATGTTATTGAACACATACTCAAATATGTGTTGAAACATTTGTGCTATGTGTGGCGCCGGCATTACTAGACAGCTAAAAGATATGAAAATATGTGGCGTTATCTGGGTAAAGGGACCTTACTGTCGGTATTGAGTTATGTATATCCCCATAATCTACATACATTAGCTATCGAACCATGTAAAAAACATGCATGTAGGTTCAATAGATATTTTAAAAAAAATAATTGACACTCAAAGGTCAGAAAAGGTGATTACGAGAAAATTGAATTCAAACTTCTGCACCCCATTAAAGTATGTTATTGTTGGAAGTTACATAGATAACATGCTATTTGAGGAGTAGATTGTATGGGCTTTCAGGTTTCAAGTACAATTTTGTAATTGTATATCTGTTTTCGTATAGTTTACCTTGCCAAAGTGCATAAAGTAAAAAAAAAATATATTGATGGATTTTTTACTTAAATTCCTATTTATAGTGTATTTCCGTTAGATATTATAGAAGGAATAAATATTATATGTAATTAGACACTCAATAAGAGCTACTTCGATTTGAATCAACGTTGTTTAATATAAAAAAATATTTATTTTAACAAAAATAGCTTTGTGTTTATAAATACAATTAAACAGTCAAAATCAACAAACGCTAAAACATAGCCAAATGAGATCAAATTAACAGAACAAATATTAAAAAAGTAGTTTTTTAAGTCTCAAAATTCAAGATAAAGTTTAGTAAAAAGTTGGTACAACCACTTTATATTTTCTAAAAGGGACCTTGACCTTATCGTCGGTGGTAAAATATTTAGTGATATCATCTGATATCGACTATAAATTTATGTATAATTTTGATAGTCTTAATTTTTAAAGCACTTTAGTATTAAACTCTTACCAAAAACCTATAATTTTGATTCGGCAAACACTAAATGATTAACGTATTTGAAAAGGGACCTTAGTGTCGGACGTAAAATGTTTAGTGACATAGTTCAAGTACATAGTACAAGAATAAGTCTTGAAAAATACTTTTAATTTGTATTTTGCTGCGTCGCCAGCCAAATTGACGCCAGATTTACACATGAGGCATTGCCGGACCTGCCATCCGATCACCGGACAATCCTCATGTGTATCGAAATGGATCCATTAATGGGAATTAGGAGACCCAAACACCGAGTCAGCTGGGAGACATTCACACAACAACTAGAAGAGACCACCACGTGCCACTCCACTCCGTTCTCCACAGCTGACGAAGTGGAAAAAGTGGCAGACCTGGTCACAGCTGGACTACAGGCGGCGCTATCAACAGCCTCCCACACCATCCCCGCCACAGAGAGGCACACGCCCCTCCCGGGGAGGATTAGGAGCATGATCGAGCAGCAAAATGGCAGGCTACAAGATGCCCGACGATCAAGGCAGAGCTCAACGCCATGATCATAAAAACCAAGAAGGCGACACAGAACACAGGGCCGAGAGTAGGGAGAGCCACCTAGCGTCTGAAGAGGGTGATGTCCCCTTCATTCACCGTATCTGCAGACAGCTAGTGACAAAACCTGAGGCAATAAGACCACTCTACGACCCTGTAGACAACACTCCACGCTACAAGGCTGAGGATCGCGCAGAGATCTTCGCCGAGTACCTGGAGGGACAATTTAGGCAACCCGATGCACAATGCAGAACACCAGCAGAGCATCACTGAACACCTGGAGAGGTACTTCGGAGGCACCAGCAAAAGAGCAGAGGAAGACGCGGTCTTTTTCTCCCCCAGCCAGATGCAGCGAGCCCTCCAACGTTGCGACCCCAAGAAAGCCCCGGGCGCCGATTCGATTCCCATTGTGGCAGTGACGCGCCTGTTCAACGGGATCATGCGCTCGGGTCACTTTCCCCAAACATGGAAGACTGGGAGGGTAGTTATGCTGCCCAAACCTGGCAAAAACTGCCGAAGACCGGAGAGCTGTAGGCCAATAACTCTGCTCAGCACCCTCTCCAAGGTGTTCGAGAGGCTCCTGTTGGGGAAACTTCTCCCCCACGTCGAGCCCCGTTCGGAACAGTTCGGATTCAGGCAACGCTACAGCTCACTCGCGTGCTTCACTTTATGGCCA
This sequence comes from Apotomis turbidana, assembly GCA_905147355.2. Classification (NCBI taxonomy): domain Eukaryota; kingdom Metazoa; phylum Arthropoda; class Insecta; order Lepidoptera; family Tortricidae; genus Apotomis; species Apotomis turbidana. Next base: position 32,547,191 of record LR990282.1, read on the forward strand.
ATGCAAGCAACAAAGCTCCTTCGAGCATGTTGTGGCTGTCATGCTTGACATGGAAAAATCGTTCGACTGGGTATGGCACGAGGGGCTGCTGTACAAACTGTTGAACACCACGGCCCCACGCAGCATCATAACGGTGATAAAGTCCTTCCTGAGCGGATGCAAGTTCCAAGTGGCAGTGGAACAGGCACTGGCCTCGGAGCGCCCAATCCTAGCTGGAGTCCCTCAGGGAAGCTGCCTTACACCAGCATGCTACGCAACCTTCACCGATGACATCCCAGTGGTAGGAGGCGACGTCAAGCTGGGGCTGTTCGCGGATGACGCAGCCACTTACACCGCATCCGTCAGCCCCACCCATGCCGTCAGGAAGATGCAGACCCAGTTAGACGCCCTACCAAGATGGCTTGAGGACTGGAGGCTTACTGTCAACGTCACCAAGACTCAGGCCTTCATGACCGGAAGAAAACAGACTTCACCTCCACTCCGCATGTTTGGTCAAGACGTGGATTGGAAGCACACGGTGAGGTACCTGGGTATCACTATAGATCGGGCCTCACCATGAATCAGCACGTGGCGGAAGCGGAAGTAGTTTCAAGAACCAGATCAGCGTGAACTACGCTGAGACCAGTCCTACGGAGCAACCTGCCGATCCGCACGAAGCTGGGGATCTACAAAACGTATGTGAGGTCCAGGCTCACATATGCGGCGCCGGCGTGGTACGCCCTAGTGGCTACCACAAACCGAAACAAAATGAGAGCCCAAGAAAACCTGGTACTGAGACACATTATAGATTGCCCACGCTTCGTGCGGAATGACCATATACAGAGGGCACTGAAATGGAAACCCGTAGACGCCTAGATCAGCAGACTGGCCAGCACAATGTTCCGGAAAGCTGATGAATCCCGCCACGAGCTGCTACGAGCTGCAGATGCAGCGACACCACCACCACCACCAACAGTGGGAAATAAAAAGAGGAGATAAAAGCTCTACCCGGGCCTCGAGGAGTCATGGAACATCACGAAGGCCCAACCAACTAAGAAACCGCCGTCGCAATCACGCGTCACCAGAAAGACCGGCCCGTAGTAACGGGCCGCGACAGAAGTAGCCTAAGTGTACATAGTACAGATAAGGCCCTCCCCCCATACTCCCAAGAAGTGGGAGTGTGAGAGATGAGCAAGGATACACCTAATGATCAATAATTATCCTTTGACGCGCCGACAAGTACCGACACGTCTCTCAAACCGATACCGAGCTCACAGAAAGCATACAAGAGGGGCACCGACAATAAGGTCCCTTTTTCACTAAACTTTAAGGGCTGTTCTAAGTCTTAAAAAATCGATTTAAAAAGTTGTGTCTTTGTCAGATTAAATTTTAGACCCTGCTTATTAATATAGAGTAAAAAAAGAAAAATTGTTTTTTTTCGACATTTTACTTTAAACGCGATTATCTCGGCAACTAGAACCGACAATAAGGTCCCTTTCCCCAGATAACGCCACATATATAGTTAAAACTTTATCGATACATTATAATTATAAATCACACACATAAACAAGTTGCCTGCTTCCACGGCGCTTGTGGATTTTGCCTCCTCAACGATTTTCTTTTTGCCCTATTCCTGGCCTCCTGGTATGTTAGATCCTCCTCTACACATCTACCGCTTCCTGAGTCTTCTGTGATTTTTTTGCTTCGGAGTCAAGTGGACTGGTTTTCAAGGCTTCATCATCCATCATTTATTTCCCAGGTGTTCTGTCCACCTTAGCCGTTATAACCTGCAGCACATAAGCAAGTAAATAGTTTAATAAGATAAGATGAAAATACCTTATTCATATGTCTATTTAAACAATGGATGTAATCACTACATATTTAGTATAAAACAAAGTCGCTTTCTCTGTCCCTATGTCCCTTTGTATGCTTAAATCTTTAAAACTACGCAACGGATTTTGATGCGGTTTTTTTTAATGGATAGAGTGATTCAAGAGGAAGGTTTATATGCATAATTTATCAGCATTACACCCGTACGAAGCCGGGGCGGGTCGCTAGTTGTTAATAAAAAACGAAATGCGTATCTAACTACCGAGAGAGGTATTGCTAAATCTAGGGCAGACTTTAGCAATCTGTAAAATTACAAAGTAGAGTGCTTGTAGATGGCTGAGAATGCACCGGGCGGGTGGGTATCAATAGAGTCATTGCATTGGGTAACCACGGTGTCGACAGCCGTCTTTAACATTCCATTTTTACTCTTATTGGGTGGATATTAACTTCTAATAGTTCTAATATATATATAAAAAAATACAAAATAACTATTATTTCGGCTTAAAGAATTCCTAGTGAAAATTTGGTAATAATGCCAATTAAATTGATAGATCGGTGTTCGTTATTGCCTCTAAGTACAATATTATATCTATGTATCTTTATGCCACGAAAAGAATAGCTAAGTGATTCGTCGATCTCAAGTAATATGGTATTCCTATCGGTTGAATCGTCTAGAAGGCTTACCTCTAGAAAAGCAATTCAGTTCAGATCTTCATTTAATACGCCGCTCGTGAGAAATGAGAACCTAACGGCGGTGCCTTCTGGTTTTCGATCAATCAAGTTGCTTCATCGATCAGACTTGCGCCTATCATTAATTTCATTGTTTATTATTGGCATCGTAGTTTGTTTGGGTTCTTACATCTTGTTTGTAGTCTATAAATATACCGGCGGTGTAAAAATATTGTTTCTTATTTATTTTCTTACATTACATACACTCTATGTTATTTAATTGTAATATTAAAATTTAACTTATTCTCTCATAATACTGTAAAAATCGACTTCAAAATAAATTTAGAGGCTCTTACGGCACAGAGAGACCTTTTAACATAAACACGTGATCTTACGAGTATAAGTAAAGTGTTCCGTTTTCCGTAAACATCTCGAACACGTTTGTGAGTAGGATACATAAACGCAATCAAGAGTTGTCTTACGTTAGTTACAGTCGAGTGACTGACTAAATTGCGTTAACCGAGTAATAAATCTGATGTGTCCACCCCGATCTCCGATTGTGTGATTGAGTCAGACATTTTTTTTTTTTTGAAAACTCGCTTGCCTCTTTATACAAATCTGTAAGTAACTGGCAACTCTAACCAGCGTGGTTTGTTGCAGCTGTCCGAGGAGGTGACGCGGAAGCAGAGCGAGTACCAGAAGTGCCTGGAGTCATACAAGCAGATGCGGGCCAAGTTCGAGGAGAACTACCTTAAATGTAAGTGTAAGTTAGATTATATCACTTATCCTTATTAATATTGCATGAACACAGAATGTTACATACATGAGATAACTAATAGTACATTACTGCAGAGGCCGCGAAATAGGGGATTGTCGGCCGAGTAGTAATAGATGGCCGAGTGATAACGAGGCCATCTAGAGATACGAGGCCGACAATCCCTGTTCGCGCCGAGGCTTGTATAGTGCTTTTCTCAAATAAATCCAAGGAAATAATACAAATGTTCAACTTATATATTCATATAAAACCAAATTTATTTCAAACTTAATAAAAAAAAACAATTTTTTTTTTTAAGCTGTTCGGGTCAATGTTTTTGCCACCAAATGTTAAGATGATTCTATTTATTAAAAAATGACAACACCTTATTAATTAGATATTGTTATTATTTTTTAACAATAAACGTGATTCCTTGTTTATTTTATTGAATATCTGATTTAATCTAATTGAATAAACTAGTTAAATATAAGAAATAAAACGTAAATATACATGCACAAACTAAGTTTTTTTTTATTGGCAGTATGCCATAGATTATCAATAAAAGAAATAAACCCCACTGAAACAAAAGACAATCTCTTTGTTGGCTACGGCCAATAATGTTGTATGAAATTCCTTTATATCGTTCTAATTTGAAATTAGAACGAATCTTCAACAATTGCTATACAAAGACGTATTTCGCGTTCTAATACCACGATCATAAGAACGACATTTCCTTGGATGTTTGAGAAAAACTATCTTTCTTTATAACGTCTTTAACCCAATCTTCTTATAAATTGTCAATAATTGAATGTTCTGTTGTAATAACTGTTGGTAGTCCGTTGGTGGTACGTCCGACAACCTGGTTAGAATCGCGGGCAGAAATTGGATGAGGGCGGCGCAAGACCGATCGATTTGGAGAACTTTGGGGGAGGCCTTTGCCCAGCAGTGTAGTAGCTTTGTAGCAGTAGGGAACCTTAAATAAAATATAAATACCCCGCTGGCAGCTATTTGGCTTTATAAATACTGTCCTTCCCTCTCTCTTTCCCCTCTGATTCAATAGAACTTCTTTTTAAATACAATCAAAATAACAACCTTAAAGTATTATCCATTTTTGTTTCTCGAGTTCAATTCAGACAGAGCAGGGTAGAGAGAAAAATTAAAAAATGTGCTTACATGAGCACACAGACAATTTGCATCGAGTGAATAGTCAATGTGAATTCCAATGGGTGTATGTCATAATGGCGGGGAAATGCATATGTGTGCAACTATTCTGTATTCTCTTTATTCTAGTAGGACCCCTGAATGGTAATAAATAAACTTCCTTTGAATAGGTACGAGTATAGTCATATATCTATAATAATAACAAAGCCATTTAAGTAGGTAGATTAATTAGAAGAGCCATTTTTTATAGCATAGGTAATGGAAGCATTCCATTTTCCCGCGTAAGTTGGTATCAGAAGCACTTTTTAGAATATACTAGCGACCCGCCCCGGCTTCGCACGGGTGCAATGCTATATTATGCAGGTATAATACATTTTCACCTCACCAGCTCAAACATGGCGATTTTGCTGCTAGATAACAGTGAACAAAATGCGATTTTGTTTCGAGCGTGAGTAAAGTAAAATCCACAGACCTACGGACTAAATTGACAAGTAAGTATGAACAAATGTTGCCACAGTTTGGCCAGTGTCGTTCTCATCGATATTAAAATTATTGTTACATCGTAGGTTTAAGGTCCACCCAGACGGGACAATCAAATTGGCAATTTGATCGGCTAATCTATATACCAACTTTTTCCAGTGATTTTGACAGATCAAATGGTCTGTAGACCCCTAATTAGAGATAAAAAAATTATGTCAAACCAGCAATAATGTACATGAAACATGCAATTATATATTTATGATAATTGATAGTTTATTGAATACATACATTTAATTAAATGAATTAATAAAAGAATTGTTCTTTATTTTCAAATTCCCAACAGTGTGGTCCATCTTTTAACAAAAAAAAGCGGTATCTTCAGAAATAGTTGACCGCTGTTTACAAACTACTTTTATGTATCTTAACGATATACGTTATCAGTGCTATTACGAGTGTTTATTGAAATTTTTACGTGTTATTATGGATTCGCAAGATTCGGGACCAGAGCCATGTTCATCAAAATGTTCGCCTCCGATAAAAAGAAGAAAAAAATCTATTAGTGAAACTGAAAAAGAGACGATTCATCAAGTTTATGTTTTCTATTTATAATGAGATGGTAGACAGATTGCAGGACGAACCAGATATCCCAGAGGACATTCATCTCAATAAAAACGAGTGTGTCATGAAATCATCCGAAATTCTTGTTTCATCCGAAGTTTTGAAGGAATACAAAGAACAAGAGAAGTTTACAAAATGTTACAACTCGACCATTTAGTGGACAATGTTCCGGATCGTTTTATTATAAATGTAACAGATGATGATGATAAAGGTGACGAAATAACGGAGCCTGGGAATGAATAATATTTTATAATAAAGACTAGTTATCGTCGGACAAGGTGTTTTATTTTTTACCTACATGCTCGGAAACCTTTTTATGCTTTAAAACTAGTGGGTAAAAACGCATTTTATCCATCCAGTACCTCGAAAATCAAACAAACCAAAATTTGTACCTCTTATTTTTGATTTAAACTATTCTATTATTTGTACTTTACAACTTGTCGATATATTGTTATCGACATATACCCTTCACTATTTTTATTTTGCTGTTCCTGGTATCATTTTGCCTGTCAGTCATTTGTCAATTTAGTCCGTAGGTCTGTGGATTTTAGTTTAGAAAGTAGCTATTTAATTTTTTAATTTTTGGCCACGAATAGTCATTAATCAGCCACAGGTTAATTTTAAATTTCGAATCATTCGAATCTTGATGCACTCTGTTTCTTTCATATCTATATAAAAAAGAGAGGGATAAAAAATATCAATTTCAAATTCGATTTTCGAATCCGACCTCCAATGAGAACAGTTCGGACACGCGTTATACCATAAAATTTATAAAAATAAACACCCGAAAAAGTTTTAATTGCGCCATATTTTTTTTAACGACCGAGTATTAAAATGATTGTGTATATTATGTAAAACAATAGATTATTGTTCAAATAAAATAAAAATTTTCAACTTATTACTGTAAATAAATAATTTATAATTTCATCAATTTATCATGATGCATAGGTATTCGAAACGAATAAATATTGTAAATATAAATATTGATTTAAATTGTTATTTTCTTTATTTTGTTTGGTGCTTTTCGAGTAAAAATATTAAGCAAACTATAAACAAAATCTCGTATTAATATAGTCTGGCTAATGAAATATTACTCGAAGTTTTGGCGGGAAATTTAAAAAATCTGCGTCTGGTCACACTTTGTGTAGTACGAATTATAGTTTTGATACTAGAACATATTTTTTGATTTTCTATGCAAGGTACCTAAAGAAATAAGTTAAATATATGTTGACGTGCACTCATAGTCAGCTCACATAATTTCTACCACTATCTACAGTGCAGTCAACGAGAAACACAAATGTTTACACTTTCTAACCATATAGGTACGAGGCGAAAAATTTAATGTAGTGTAAATAAGATCTAGCTCGATAATACCATATTAATCCATCACCAAAAAAATACATAAGTACTATGCCAAAATTCTACTTGATCGGAATGTTAGAACTAGTACATAAAGTATCAACATTATTTATAGAGGACCCACCTACTAAATTCTTGAAATCATAGACAATTGGTAATACCACCCCAAGAAAATATCTGTCAACATTATTTGGCTAGCCAGACACACACGTCATGTATCTGCTAAATCTTCCAATTTGATCAAATAATGACAATAACCGTGTTGGTTGTGACTGTTGTGAGGGACTGGTCTTGCTGGAACGTATAATTTCAATTAAATTATATTGTTATTAAGCAGCAGGTATCTATTTTCTAATTAATAGTATCATTGAAATCAGGAACAAAGACTATAATCATACCCACACCTAAATGGTTGGAAGAAAAAGTACAAACAGTCGAATACGTTCTCGCTGTTGAGGTGAAAAGTTATGTGTGCTACACGAGAGCAAAGTTTTTTTGCATCTCGTGCTGTTGAGTCCCTCGCTACATTCAGGATTCTAATTTAGAATCACTCGCTACGCTCGTGATTCAAACATAGAATCCTTCGCTTGCTCGGGACTCAAAATCAGCACTCGCAACAAAAAATAACTTTGCTCTCTTGTTGCACAAATAACTATTTCTCAAACATCCAATGAAATATTGTCTTTACGTTCCTTAAAATAGGCTCGGAAGTATCGGTTTTTGGGCGCAACAACTCGAGAGGACTGTAAAGGGATTTCATACTGCTTTTCAGGCCTAGGCCTGCAAAGTAACTTTTTTTTTTGTTTCAACAACAAGGTCATTCACACAGCTGGCTGGTTTGACAAAAAGCAGGTTTTGTTTTTAAAGGTTGGTTGTTAGACACTTGTGAAAAAAAAAATTCATGATGGCGACTTTTTTTTTTTCAAAATTTCAAATTGGTGCTAGGCGGCTAAAACTCGGTATCGGGGGGCTCTCGGGGCTCAAAAATATGAATATGAATCTGAAATCTTGTCCGAAAATTCGGTCAAATTCGGAAAATGTCGAAAAAAACGATTTGTATGGAGAAAATTTCAAATTGGTCCTAGGAGGCTGAAATTCGGTATCCGGGGGTTTTTGGGGCTCCTGAGTCAGAATCTGCAATCGGATTTTTTAAATTCGGTCAAATTCGGTATCGGGGGGCTCTCGGGGCTCAAAAATATGAATCTGAAATCTTGTCCGAAAATTCGGTCAAATTCGGAAAATATCGAAAAAAAAAAACGATTTGTATGGAGAAAATTTCAAATTGGTCCTAGGAGGCTGAAATTCGGTATCCGGGGGTTTTTGGGGCTCCTGAGTCAGAATCTGAAATCGGATTTTTAAAATTCGGTCAAATTCGGAAAATATCGGACAAACAATATTAAGTGTTATTCTTTGAAGTGTAATTTTTTATTTCATTGTATGTTTGAGAAAAGCACTATACATGCCTCGTCGTGACAACGGATTCCCGGCCTCGTATCACTATCCGGTATATACCTACTTGGCCGGGAATCCTCATTTTCCCGGCCTCTGATGTAATGTACTATTAAACCTTCCTCTTGAATCACTCTATCTATTAAAAATGAAAAAGAAACCGCAGCAAAATCCGTTGCGTAGTTTTAAAGATTTAAGCATATATAGGGACAAACAGACAGACGCGTCTTTTTTTTATACTATGTAGCGATACTTAATAGATATAACTATTGCAGTGTCTGCACGATATGATATCACGCTTAGATCTGTCTATCGCGCCGGCGCCAACGGCGTGTTGTGGCGAATTTACGAGGTGCACTTCTATTAGTATTAGCGTCATTTACCGATATAAACCAGACTCCGCTGGCGTGACCGCGCAGGTACCTACGTTAAATATAATTTATGTAAATAAACACGTTTTGTTTTTGATGTTTCTTTTCCTTGTGCTTTACGGCATCGCCATCACTTCGCGCGTCTAGCGGAGCGAAGAGCGGCGGCCTTAGGTGGGTGTGAAACGTCCGAGGGTGGTGTCTCGCTCACTCCTATGGCCGCCGCTCGCCGTTCCGCTGGTCGTTCTCGGCGCTTTGTCCCAAAGGACGAGGCGTGTCAGCTCAGAATCACCCTAAAGACCCGCAAATAAACTAAAAACAAAAAAAAAAAAACCGCTGGTCCCGCGAAGTCCTGGCCGGGCCGTTTTACGCAAGATAATTATAGGTAGGTAATACCTACGTATTTGTACGTATCTTATTTCCTATATTGAAATAGTTATTGGTTTAAGCGACTTCTAAATTAACGTTTACCTTTTGGGAATGGTTTTAGATTGCATCGGTGTTGTTTGATTGATGAATGCTAAATGTTAAAGTGGAAGTAAGCAGTTATTTGACATAACCTAAACTTCTAAACTTAAAAAAACCCCGATACAAGTAAGTCATCATGAGGCCCTCATTTAAGGAGTGGTATAAAAATGCTACTAAACCTGAACATAACAACAAAATGTTGAATTCTTAGCTTTAATATTGTCTTAGATCGAATCAAAGCTATCTTGCTACAATATCTTGGAAGCGGTAGCAGGTATTTCTACCAAACATAGCTAGAACTAGAACCATATCGACAGACAAGGTTTTCCATAAACAAAAACGCTTTCGAATCAGTCCATCCGTTAAACAGATACACGTGTTAAACTTATATAACACTTCTCTTTTATTGTCAGGGGTTAAAAACATAAGCAATAATACGATAACTTTACTTTACACGTGAACTTTCGGATATAGATGCGGTGTCCGTGTCCCGACGTCTCATGAATTCATGATAATATAAATACTTTTAATTATGATTGTTGACAACACCTATAGTTAGTTGTCGCCACGAGAAAACTTCTCTGTTCGTGGAAAATTTATGAAAGCGGGCCATTTGATCGACGGCACAGTAATCTCGAGCACCCGACACTTACCCGAGTGCATTACCTCGAGTAACGAGGTGTGACCAGGGTAAATAAACGGGTGCGTTGCGGTACTGCTTCCTTAATTACATTTCTTAAATACTTTTTAATCATCTCATTTAGCTGGCCAATTACTGTTGGACAGGCCGCCTCATGTATTTAGGCTTCTGACAAGTTTTTGTTATTTATAATTATAATGTAGTTATTTTTATGGCGCAAAATGTTGTGAAAATACTACACTACATAAATACGAATACTCCTAGAACACATATTAGGGAATATTTTGAGTGTTTTCATGTAAGTACCATACAAAGTTACATGATATCAAGTTCGACATACTGTTTAAAATCGAAGTAAGAAATTATGCAATAATTAGTTAGTAAACACATACATTTAACGTCATCACAATACTAACATATTTAATAGTCGGCTCATATTTTCTGCTTATCTCCAACCTCTTGAGTACTTATATTCTTTGTCCAAACAGGTAATAAAAAAGAGCCTGTCTCAAAAACTGAATATCCGAGTGCCTGAACACAACCGCTGATCCGGTTTTTTATGTTTTTGTTAATAAGGAATATAAAAAAATCTCTCGGTTCAATTTGCCTTCGAAAACCTAAACTAATATACCCGTTAAACTATGGACACGACCTAACTTGAGACCTGATCGCTATCAGGTACCTAAGTACTAAACCAATCTCGACATTTAAGCAATATCAGAGACGCCAAGGAACTGGCAGCCGTAACAGGCGGGTATTTCTTGGATCAATTTGACACCACACATCGGTCGATAATTATATGAGAGAAGGTAGATATTTATGTATTGTATTAATTGTATTTATTAAATGTAAAATAAAACGCCCTAGTATTTAAGCCCTCACTGTGCCAATACCAAAAACTTTTGAGGGTAGGCCCGGACACGAGCGAAAGCTTTAGTGAGGAGGGGAGCGCCTTTTACCTAGGGCTGCCATCTCTTGATTCAGCAAACCCGGGCAAAGACCTAAAAACCCGGACATTCGGCGTAAGTCACATTTTTTCCCTGGACGCGTCCAAAAATAGTAATAAAAAAAAATTGCTATATTTTTATTCACATAAAATGTGTGTCCCGGTCGGTTTTCCCCGGACAGTTTTTGAAAACCCCTCCGGACGACGCCCGGACGGCCTCCTAACTAGGACAAATCCGGGGAAACCCGGACGGATGGTAGCCCTACGTGACCCTACTTTTACCAATACTTATCAACCCGCTTATGTCGGCATAAAATGCATTTTCCCATAAATCCTTTCATCGACGTGTTATGAATTCCAGGTCCAACGGGTCGAGGCGGGCGCAAGCTGGACGAGACCCGCGACAAGTACGGCAAGGCGTGCCGGCGGCTGCACCGCGCGCACAACGAATACGTGCTGCTGCTCGCTGAGGCCACCGAGTGCGAGCGCGCGCTGCGCACCGCCGCGCTGCCCGCGCTGCTCGACCAGCAGCGGCGGCAGGGCGAGGCCACGGCTACCTCGTGGTCAGTTCAAACGATTCTATTTATCATTGTATTAAGCGGCCACTCACGTGAAATTGTCAGGAACGGCCCGACATGTTTCGAACTCGTATGGAGCTTTTCATCAGGGACTGCTACCCGTACAGCCGCGCGGTAACTTTGTCACAGTTTTTTTTTGATCGACGCTAATAGCGCTCGTGGGGTGCTTGCATGCCTACAAGTTGTCCCTCCGCACTCCAACGTCACTTTTGTAATCCATAGACATTACGCACACTTGACTAATGGTGTTATTTATTTATTAATTCGGGCGCCGTCTAATTTTGCTAACTTCGACCTTGCTGCGTCTTGTCAACGTTTTATCAGCGAGTCACTTGGAACTTGGAGTGCAATAAAATAACGTCGATATTGAGAAACATGCGGCAATTGTGGCATGTACCTACGTTTTGATCGCTTACTTCGTTCCTAGACTTGTGAGGAGGGGAGGGAGAGTGAGGAGATGTCTTGTGTGTTTGAAGTAACCGAAGTGAAACAAATCTCATCAGAAAGTCAGACTAGCTGGTCCAATTAATCCTTACTTAGCGATTCACATGATTGAGTATAAAATCATTGTTATGTTATGAGGTACAGCTGCAAAAAACCAACGAAGTAGAAATAAGATTTTATTAAAACCACCCATAGATACCTACTCGAAACTTAAGCCTACGCGCGTTTACATATTGTGTTGCTTTTAAAGTAGGTACTTACCCGTAAATTAGATGTTTTGTGTGTGTAAAATGTTTATAAATTTTAGTCCTTAATCTGCACATGTTTTTTGAAAACGACTCAAATACCCTATGTAGGCTCATCGTATCATAAATATGATCTCGATACTCAGCTGAATACCTACTTAATGTTATGTTTGTTGCAACCAGGAAAGGCATCCTTCTGGAGGTGGTGCAGCGGTCGGACTTCAACACGGACAAGTTCAGGGAAATCCAGAGCAAGGTGGACTCCACAGTGCAGAACCTCAGGCCGCAGGACGAGTACAAAGAATTCCTAGAAAAGTACAAGTCAGTACGTAGGGTTACAAGTGATTAATGAACCTTGCTCCATAACTGCGATGCCGTCACGGAGCTATTTTATTGTCCCACATAAAACTCGAGAATTACTGGAATAACTGAATCAAGAGTATTACGATTTATTGTTGTTTGTTGCATGTCCGTCTCCGTGGGTAATTAAGGGACACTTAATTTTATTTATTAACAGGGAACCTTGTAGCTCTTTCCCTTATATGTATTAATTTCTTATGATAATTGAGGAAATAAAAGTTCGTATTTTCTCATGAGGTATTTCAAAAAGCTTCAAGGTGCGAATTTTCTGTAATAAGAATAACTACAATGCCGCATATTTTCCTCGTTTCCTTGTAAATACCGGAGTATCGGATAAAAAATTCATTGTCCTGATAAATTTATGAAACATGTAATGTCATGCAATGCTCATTTTTTTTAATGTGGGTACATACCACAATTTTTATATTAAGGCTGAGGTGTTAAAAGCCTTTCAAATAAACAATGCAAAGATCGACAGACAAAGACTAAGGAACAATTCGAAAGGTTGCTTGGGAGTTAGGGTGGCGGAGAGGTTAACGTGCTGGATCGGCAATCCAGAGGAACTGGGTTCGATTGCCGGCCTCTTCCACCAGGTAACTCACTTCAATTTTTCTTTAAGCTTTGATCTTTGTATATCAATGGTTCAGTGTCCTGATGTTGGTAGGTATTGTTTCAGATCACCCCCCTCGACGCCAGTCTCGTTCGCCTTCGACGAGAGCCTGGTGGAGGACACGAGCGGGAAGCTGCAGCCCAACCAGCTCACCGTCGACAACCTCACCGTCGAGTGGCTCAAGGAGAAACTCACGGAGTTAGAGGGAACCCTGCAGGACAACCGGGAGAAACAGGCGGCGCTGCAGGGGCCCGAGATTATTGGGAATGGCGTGTGCAAGAATAACAACACGGGAATGACGAACGGCGTCAACGGCATCGACAGGTGAGGAAGCCGACGGTGAAATCGTCGGAGGACTAGCTGATTAGTTTTATAAATAATGACACAAAGGTAAATTAAGAAAGAAAAATTGAATGCGATCTACTACAATCTAAGCAGGATTTGAACCTGCGACCTCTGCGTTTCCGGCGCATTGCTCTTCCAACTGAGCTATCAGATCGCTACGTCAATCACACCAAATCTTTCATCCCATAATTCGTTACGCTACTGGAGCGCCCTCTGCGTCATATATGTTTGAAATTTAGCGCATTAGCCATACCCTAGGATGTGCGCTTTACACGCACGATCCCCAATCCCCATTGCTTTACAGCAAGTGTGAAGACTGCTAGAGAGATAGCGCTGTTCTAAATGTTTGTATAGAATCTTGATTAGTTTTACCTGAAGATTAAGTCCACTGATTTTACTTCAAGGTTTGTTAAAGCTCTTTTGGCGGCTCAAAAATTTAAATTACGAACGGGTAAGATTATTGGCAATGGCGTGTGAGAGAATACCAATACCAGATCAATTAAGCCTAGTTATATAATGACGAACACACGATGTATTGTGTCCGTATATTTTGTAAGTGATCGGTAATAATTTATTTCACTTTCCTGTTAATTTTATACAGGAAAATCACAAAAAACGAGGCTGTGGGCACACTCTCAATTTTTATTGTGGGTGTGGCAGTCATATTCTCCATTTAAATTATCGAAGGATGAATAAAAAAAAACAAGTCAAATTGCAATAATCTTATTAAACAGTTATTCTTTACCTACTAAATTTTTTACGGTTAGTTTTAAAAGTTTGTCAGTTATTAAATAATTAATGTTATACCACGGACTGTACCTACTATTTCAGAGTTCTAAAACCAGGAAACTAACCCAACTAACTTCGCAAGCAACTTGGAAACGGTGAAAACTAAGTGTACCTATCGGGTAGGTAAGGCGGATAATGTGTGTAATAGCATTCATTGCCAATCAACCGCAATTATGGGACAGAAACGTTTTATGAATTAAATTACATCCTACTTACTTGGCAAAGATTAAACAGTAGCTTTGGCCACAGTCGCAGTCAATATTAATCTGTATACTGGTTGTTGATGATATTTATCTCTATGTAAAAATATGCAATGCGATGTGATGAAAGGCTGAATAAACTCCTCAGAACATACTATTTTTTACGGTATCCGAATCGGTTAGCTGCGGTAAACAGCCACTGTTGTTTAGGTTACGCGATAACAATGGTACGGAAGTTTAGCTCAAATTGGTACCTTACAGAGAAGAATAAAAACGAATTCGCTTAATACAGACTATAAGAACCTGAAGAGAATACTGTTAAAGAATATTAAGTTGGCCAATCTTCAACCGTAACCGTATCGTCAGATGATAACGTGGAAACAGAGGTCAAGCAACAGGCGAAACGCATTTGCTACTGTAATCATGCATTATAGACATTCTATAGGCCCCTTAGCCATGGTTTATAGTTTTGGTTTAATTAGTATTGTTTGTTATACTTAATATGAATAACCTTGTTCCAGGCACTCTCCACCCCCGATCCCGGTGACCACCTCCGAGCCGGTGAAGTTGTTGGAACTTCGGATGGCAGAACGCAAGTGCGCTAAGCAGGCCGAAATGATCAGGTGATGACTATGATGCCATCATGATGTGGGCACAAAAAATAACTTTAGGGCACCTTTATAACACAAGTTCATAACCCGTTGCGATCGAATATTGCTTCTTCCTTATTCAAACGAAGAAACGTCTGTTGCGATCGAAAAAAAAAATCTTCCTTATATAGGCAATACGTCGAAAGTGTAAAACACGCACAAAGAGCAAATTGCCTACAAATAGTTTGAAACTGTTGAATTGCGGAAAAATATGTGGTATCAAAATTGTTTGACTGGTCTCGCACGAGAATTACATTCGGACAAAAGTCTCTCGCCCTAGACTTGCTCTCGGTTGAGGGTGTACACCGTACCTGTACCTACAGCCGCCACCAACCTAATTCGCTTAATTACCTATTATGTTTAGCTATCAGCAGATAGAATAATGATAGTAAATATACGGCCGGGGCAAATATTTGTGTGATGAACTCGAATATTAGTGCTTGGGTCATGGTTGTTCTATGTATTTAAGTATATATTTATCTATATAAGTATGTATATCGTCGTCTAGTACCCATAACACAAGCCTTCTTGAGCTTAATTTGGGACTAGATCGAGTTGTGTGAGGTTGTCCGATATTTATTTATTTATGTATACTCACGCGGGTTTCATATACCTACCTCTGTCATTACAGAGCCTTGGTCAGTCAGTTATTTGTCAATGTATGTCTACTGACTAGGCCCAATGGCCTTGCAGATGTTGCTTTTATCGAGCTATAAAGAAATAACGAAGTTTTTATCACTTTTTGACAAGTGAGTGACGGATGCTTTATCCTTTAATACAACCATTATAGGCCTACAGAATAAATCAAGCGTGATAGTCATAAATGTCTTCTCTTGTGTGTGTACTTTGCGATACTAACAATTTTTACTGATGGCAGGTCTGCCCTGGCGGAATTGGGTTGTGAAGAAGCGCCCAGCGGTTGCCCGGATTTGTCTGCCGAGACGGTGGGAGTCGACAGTTTGGACGGCAGCTCGCCCGACCACCAGGTGAGTCATTTTACTAACCATCGTCATCATTATCATCAACGGGCGGCAATTTGAACTAAGGTCAACAGCATGGACCACGGCAAAATCAAGGGTTGTACGAATAATACCTATACAGTAATTTTAGTTGTATAAGCCAAGTTCTTTCTAAGTTGCGAGCACTTAATAACAGTAGAATTTACATAGAATATACTATTAGTCAGCAATTTAATACATTTAGGTATATATTTTAATGGTAGTATATTTTTTTATTTTCACCTTTAGATTTAAAGACAATATATTCATTTGCTTATTTATTTACTTCTTATACACAATGTTGACATAGTTTGGTGTCTCTAATAATGTAGTAATAGGAGAACCATTCGTAATTTTGGCATTGATTAGAAGAAGTTAAACGTTATAATTCACCAATGCGTTAGTCCAGGTTTTGCTTTTATAAGGTATAAATTACCTATATCTTTCGGTCACATCCTCTCTGTATAAAACGATATCGTATGACAGGTGTAAATACGTACATACACTAGTGACCAAAACTCTGGACTTGGTTTAGATGATGCTTATTCACGATGCCGTGCAATGCAAGTGACATTGACATTTCATGCATTCTCATTATCGAGGCGTATCTGGATTACGAATTGGACCACAGCACAGCGCGTACCTAAATAGAAGCTGAACGAAGATAAATATCGATGCACTTACAACGATGTTTGCGAAAGAGAATCGCAGGGCTGATTGACTGAGTCATGATTTTACTCGTTGGATCCGAACGGAATAAACATACACAACTAAATCCGAATCGGAAACTGCGCGTGGGATGTTTTGTTTAACCGAACTACGTGAATTATGAGTTTTTTAGTTCATATACCTACGAGTTCAAGGTATGGGTGTTTCATTTCACGAAAACGAGAATTTGCCAGAATTAGACTTTAATGACATGACATCATAAAACAAGCAGAACTGTCATCGTGACATTAACGACACAGAGTACAAAGTAAACACAAGGAAACAAGTTTAACACACATTCAGTCTAGAAAGCACTAACGATATGGTTCCAACTTCAGCCTCCTAATTTTATATTTTTTCAGTTTATAGCCATTTGCATTTGGAAGACCGTATTTAACAAATGTAATGTAGCAGCTAGGGATGAACATTAAAAGGTATTGAATTCAGGAGCGTTCCTCGATCGGGTCGAAAGCGTCGGCCGAAGCACTGCGGCTGCGGCTGCACTCGATAATTCCGCCGCGGCCCTTCTTCCGCCTGTTCGCGCGCCCCTTCCGCCGCAAGTCCGTGCCCTCCAGCCCCGCGCTGCCGGCCCGGCCCTGCCGCAGCTCCAGCGAGGGGCCCGCCGACTCGGTAACCGCCCGCGCCGGCCGGGACAGACGGCTCAGAGTCCTCAGGAGACGTTTGAGCAAACGCATGGACGTGTATGTGCATTGTCGTGTAAACAAAAGCATCTTCAAGAAGAGAAGAAAGCGAAAACGTAGATGTTCTAACGGTGTGGTGAGTGAGAGTTGCCTAACGTTGAGGATCACTCGCACCGGGGCCTCACCCCTGGCGGACGGGACGGCGCGACGGTGGCTTGCGATTCATAAAGTGTATAGTACAAATCACGCGCGCCGCACGCCGATCTATGATCGAAGGTCACTGCCGCGTTGTCTGAAGGCCGCCAGCAGGTAAGCGCCTCCAGTCAAGGCATGGGCTTTGCAGGATGCATGAGGCTTATTTTTACACGCGTCAAAATGTTTACGACGGCGTATAAACACACGAGTTCGTCAGCGACGGTCTAACTATAGCATCGCCGTGCACCGCGAGCGCGCGAACTTCGCTCGGGAGCAAGCTTTCCAATGAAATTAAAATAGCACCGCCTCGCACCAAATCTCAGTTTCAAAATCAAGGTAAAGCGAACTTGCGACGTTCTTAAAACGTTTCCCTTTACGCGATGTCTATACACGTTTCAGTCGGCAGTTTTACGTCAACCGCATCCTGTTTCTCTTGGTTGCTAGCGGGTGATTATGTGCAGATAATAATAAAGTGATATTATAATACCCGTATGGTATGGTTGATCCGTTTTCGATGTATATAACCCACTCGGAGCTGCCACCGCCGGTGGTGGTACCGCGGCGTAAGAAGCGTCTGAAGAAACTGCAGGAATTACAACATTTGCAAGATCTACAACAATTGCACGACATACAGCAGCTACAAGAGTTGCAACTCGAACAAGACTTCGTATGTCCGATTGCTTCATCGTGTTTGTTATGTTGTTGGAATGTTGCGTTTGCATGTAATTTGATGTTAACAGATCGGATTTTGATTTCATTACACCTAACTCGTGTTATTTTGTTGATGTCGTGAGAACTAATTTGAATTAATGTAAAGTGTGCGTTTTTTAATGTTTGTAAAATAAATATTCGTAACACTTGACCTAATTTACGTATTATTAGATGGAAGTGTCGCAACGTTTCACATAATTCCTTCGCAAGTCGCGAAAACGAAGGACAGCCTTAGGTATATTATTTTAAACGTAATTTTAACTAAGTGTCAACGTATGTAGCAATATCTATGTGATAACTACAGAGTAGGTTTATGTTATAAACTAGCATTAATGATAATTTCCTGGAATATAAAATAGAATCGACGTAATTATTCGATGTTTAATGGAGTTGAAAAAAAAATAATCAATCACATCAAACTCACCTGACTCAATAAGCGTGTATTGTGTGATAAATCGCGTGTATAAATTGCTAACAATAATCATCACTTAAATTTGGCTTAGCGATTGCGTTTTACCTTATTCGCGTACGTAACCGCAGATTCGTAAACAGTTGCGACCGAAGGATTTTTCTCTCTTGTAAGAATAAGTAAATTGTGTTATTACAAAAAGTAAGTTACGTTTGCTGTCGTAAAATCATTGGTAGGTTAGGTATCTAAGTCATAGCTCTCGATGCTCAAACGGTAGATCATCTACATACAAGTAGGAGCTCCGCGCAGCAGGACTCCATCGGAATCGTCGAATTACTTAAAATAGATCGCATCTGGTTACGTGCAAAGAATAAAAAATCTGCGATCTTAATTGTTTTCGCATGAAGATCAAACTTAATCGAACGTTACGAACTTGCGGCTACGTTCGCGGCCGAAGGGGGCCTTTTTTCCCAATGACCTTGTATTAGGTATGTTACGTGTGAAAATTAAATTTAACCACTTAGTCGTTACTGATAGCACTTCCGCTTGCCCACACTCAAAATCCTCGTGGATGTTCACACAAGACTATTTATAAACTAAGAATGCTTGCTTAGTCTAAATAACAGTTGGGGTATTGTTTTGGACATATTTTCCTTACACTTCTTATGAAGCACCCCATAGACACCATATTATTATAAAATTAAATATAAATATGGCCATAGGTACCTCTATTCAATAGCATAAACAAGGGTGAGACTTCCAGCGTAAGCGCGTAGGCCCGCGTCGCCCACTTTTACCTACGCCACTGCGCGTGCGTCTGTATAAGTCGCAATCATTTGTTTCTCTCTTTACGAACTCCTCGTGACCTTGTCTTACTCAATCTTAATATACTCCAGGTGAGCGTGAGCGAGACGGAGCGTTCGCTGGTGGAGCAGGAGTGGTTCCACGGCGTGTTACCGCGGGAGGAGGTGGTGCGGCTGCTGCGCGCGGACGGCGACTACCTCGTGCGCGAGACCACGCGCAACCACGCGCGGCAGCTCGTGCTCTCCGTGTGCTGGGGCCAGCACAAACACTTCATCGTGCAGACCACGCCTGAGGTGACTGTAAATACTATATTAGCAAGCGTCCTTCGCGCCCGTAGCGAACCTATTAGGGTCATATCTCCGTCAATGGAATACTGATTCTATGTTAACGGTCGGGAGTCATTCCTGTCCGTGGCCAAAGGCATTTTGTCCTCCTTGCCTCTGCTAGCAATTCACGTCTGTTTTCGATAGCAAAGATGCCGTGTTGTACAGGACCGGGACAACCAGGTGTCTCTTGTTGTATTGCAGTCAACCCTTATGCAAGTTCTCTGTGTAACGTTGTAATATTGTTTGTTTCCCGCACAGGGCCACTACCGGTTCGAGGGCGCGGCGTTCCCGTCGGTGGCGGAGCTGATCGCGTGGCAGCGCACCAGCGGCGTGCCCGTCACCGCGCGCTCGGGCGCGCTGCTGCGCCGCGCCGTGCCGCGCGAGACCTGGGAGCTCAACAACGACGACGTGCAGCTGCTCGACAAGATCGGCCGGGTAACACGTCTTGAATAGGGACATCGCGATATACACACGCAATATATGCATACAGATACCCAAATTCTTTTTACATCTGTTTAGAATTCAACGTTGACTAGCTCAATAGGTACGACCAACTCAAATCGTACAACTTCCTTAACGGAGATGCCACGAATTTGCGCGGTCAGCGGCGTGGCGAGTGGTTTAGCGAGAAATCTGAGCGCGGCGGCCATATAAGTGAACGAGACAGTACCTAGACCGTTGCGCTGTCGCGCAAAGTCATGGCATCTCCGTTACGGTGATCGTATTGCTAATTAAAGTGCAGTAAAACATGTCTCTGACCTGCAATTCCCATTAATCGATGATTGGCTGTTATTGCAGTAGCAGCAAAGCATGCAATGAATACTGACAGTTTGAATATTTACTATTACAGGGTAATTTCGGCGACGTGTACAAGGCGCGACTGAAGACTACGGGGCAGGAGGTGGCGGTGAAGACGTGCCGGATGGCGCTGCCGGAGGAGCAGAAGCGCACCTTCCTGCAGGAGGGCCGCATCCTCAAGCAGTACCAGCACCCCAACATCGTGCGCCTCATCGGCATCGCCGTGCAGAAGCAGCCCATCATGATCGTCATGGAGCTGGTCTCAGGTAACGTCACCGTCAGCATATATGTAGCTCGTATCGGGCTTCGGCTTTCTATAAAATCTTCCACGAATACCGGCTCCGTGTTGCCAACCTACCGTACTATTCAAATGTTCGTGCATCTTTCGAGTCGACGACATATACAGCGACTACACAGTCTGATTAAAACTGTTTATATTAAGTACAAGAATTTCAAAGGTCTGTTGCCACACTATTTAGTTCCAAATTAAAAAGATTTGAGATATTGCTTACCGTTGACTGAACTGCTTCAGACACGAAACAACCGCTCAGTAACGTTTCTATTTCTACAAACGTGAACGTTTAGAAACGGAAAAATAAACTACAGGTATTTTGACCCACCTACGTAGTCGTATATTTATAAAACTGGATTTGCAATCTCTGTATTTACCTATGTTTCGCACGGGTTAATTAAAACGTGTAAGACGAAGTCGTTAAAGATTTACGACCACGGTCTTTGACTTCACGAGTTCAACAAAACTTATTCAGAACTGGTCCGTAACCATTAGCCGCCTTCGGACATAGGTTACCTTCATATCTCCCATTTGTATCTTTTTTAGCCATCCCTATCCAGTTTGATCAAGCCGCTCGCGATATAGCGTCTACCTATCTACTCGGGGGACGACAGCCTTCAATATTTTTTCTATGGCAGCCATTTTAGTGCTTTACTGGATTATTGTCCTACACATTCTGTCCATCCATCGATGCGTATGAAAATGATAATGAAAAATGTATTGATAACATTATTTTCAGGTCCTTTTCGTATTACGTATAGTGTATATGTGCCTAAGCTTACAGTGGACATCGTTCTGATCGCGCAGGAGGGTCGCTGCTGACGTTCCTGCGCACGCGCGCCGGCGCGCTGGGCGCGCGCGCGCAGCTGGCGATGTGCCGCGACGCGGCGGCCGGCATGCGCTACCTGGAGTCCAAGAACTGCATCCACCGCGACCTGGCGGCGCGCAACTGCCTCGTGGGCGACGACCACATCGTCAAGATCTCGGACTTCGGCATGTCGCGCGAGGAGGAGGAGTACATCGTGTCCGGCGGCATGAAGCAGATCCCCATCAAGTGGACCGCGCCGGAGGCCCTGAATTATGGTCAGTTCGATACATCTAATAATTATTATTTATCTAGTACGTACCTAGTTACAAGGGGCGGTGGTAAGTAATGCAAAACGAGTCTCGGCTACGCAGAGCGTCGTGTCTATCGCGGAAGACAGTAATTGGGCGCTGTTAAATATAAAAAAAATACTAAGACTATATCAGTTGAGTAAATTGTGTTGTTCCTGCTGTGTAGATGCTTGTATCGATTTGATAATTACTTAAAATGCTAGCAATCTCACGAGATTAGTTACAGTACTGACGCATTATAAATTCATCGCGAACATACAAGCGAGCGGCCATGTTTTCGGGCGTAACGCATCTCGTCAACAAAGCGTCGGCCTATTTATATAACGCGGCACCAATTTCAATGAGTCAAATGAAATGATCCTGTGAAACATCCGAAATAAATATTTACTTATGATAGTCGTTACATGTTTGCCACTTGGCATGCCTTTAAAAGACGAAATTAGCACTTGACCATTTAATGAGGAGTGACGACGTTAGTATGTTTTCTTTGAGTAGGACGAACTGTAATGTATATACACTAACTGATAATAGGTTTATTCAAATCTAATGCGAATTATTTCTCGCAAAATTAATGCCCACTAACTAGTTGGGTGTTGGGTTAAACCCTGCCAGTCGAAATATGGAAAATTTGATCTGAGCTTAGTTAAGCATAGTACATGGTGAGAATAGCACTCAATATGTTTGATGAAATCATCACATCACGTCTTTAATCACAATAATCACATTGACTGAAATTTGATGACGTTAGGTACAAACGAAGACAGTTGACTATACACCCAATGGAGCTTAACAAGTTGTACTATGGTTAATATTAGTTTACAAATTTAAAGTTATCAGTGCCTTCGATAGTACAGATATATGCAGCTTATGCTTTTATCGAATCATTCGGTTACTTACTTGATTATGCTGCTATGTCATGGTAATTTATCGACAAAATGAAAGGAACTAACATTGAATGATTGCATGTTACAGGCAAGTATACATCCCTGTGCGACGTGTGGAGCTACGGCGTGCTGATGTGGGAGATCTTCTCCAAGGGCGAGACGCCGTACGCCGGGATGACCAACTCGCGCGCCAGGGAGAAGATTGACTCGGGTACGTCACTAGTTATACATCTGACCTGCCCGTCTAGCACAACTATGCTTCGCGACTCTTGTCGCACGACAGCGCAACCCGTCACTCTCTCATATTACTGCACAGAAAGAGACGGGTAATTATCTCGCGCGAGAAATAGTCGCGTATGTCAGTTATGCTAGAGGTGCTGGCTCTAGTGTATGTCGATGTTTACTTTTAACGCAAAAAACGGCTCAGGTGCATTTATGGCAATGTTATTTATTTGGAACACTGGAGGGTCTGGTTTCAAACCTGTCGTCACATGAACAAGTCTTTTTTTTAAAACATTGATACAAATATCGAAGCACAAAGAAAAATTTAAATGCGTAACCTCTTGCCTGTTACCTCTCCACGCTGGACCGGTAATCCAGAGGTACTGGTTCGATTCCCGGTCTCGTACACCAGGTTACGCATATAAATTTTTCTTTGTGCTTTGATCTTTGTTTCAATGGTTTAATATAAAAATTGTGGTGTACCCATATTAAAAATAACGAGACATTATGTACATGTTACATATAAAAAATTAAAAACCTTGTTTTACCGTCGTGTGCTATTGGAAGCCTGCTCTATGGGCGAGTTATAATTTTCTCCATTATTTATTTACCTAGTCTTACATGACAGTCAGCGAGTTCTGCTTAGCACTAACTGATTTGTTTATTTTCCAGGGTACCGTATGCCGGCGCCCGAGGGCTGCTCGGAGGACGTGTACGCGCTGATGCTGCGCTGCTGGGAGTACGAGCCCGAGAAGCGGCCGCACTTCCACCAGCTCTACACCACCATCGACAGCATCTACAACAGATAGCGGGCGGACCCTAGTCTCCGTCCGAGTCCCATGTGCAATAGAATGCTGCGGCCGCGCGCGAGATACAAGGATTTGAATGGCCCCAATCGCCAACTGAGTAGATGGAGTGACGCCTCACTACCATTCCCTGAAGAGCTCCGAGTATGTGCGCGGTCGGCGCCTATATTAGAATCCATTAAGCAGCATTGCTTAGTCGGAGAAGCGGACCAAGGGCGATGCATGCAGGCAGCATTAAAAAATAGATGCATCTTTTATGATTACATGCTTCTGGACCAGCTTTACGACTAGTAATTAAATCCAGTTTACTTTAAGTTGGGACCTCACTTGTATGCAACGGCATAAATACCAGGTCCAAACTTATGGTAAAAAAAGTTGTAATGAACCTTTTTACATATTCACCGGTCTGCAGCATACAGTCTGAGTAAAATTTATCTGAACACGACTCGTATGTTAGAAGGATAAGATTTTTAGCCACCCGGTGTAAATGTAAATCGCATAAACGCGTTACTGAAGCAACTGAATTTCGGTTCGAAAGTCGACCGTTTTATCCATACAAGTTGTTACGTCCTATATTCAACAAAATGTGACCATTCGGTCCTGTAAGGTACATCATGGTTACCCTGATGGCCGATCATTGGTTACCTGATGTGCCAGCAGCTATTGAATGTCGAGATGAACGAAATAAAAAAGAAGTAATAGTTTTCTGAGGAGTTTGAAAATAAGTTCCGAATAGTTTCGAGTCACTTCAAAAAATTTATCGAAATATAACTAGAAAAAGCACCATATGTGGTAGCTAATAATAGGTATCTAAATATTTTTTCGAATACATATATATTGATTATAGATACGTAACCGGTGAATTGATCTGTCGATATGGTTTGAATTTTCGCTTTTTACTAGGAACCAGATAAATAAATAGTACCTTTATGTAGACTGACTGGACATTACTTTTAAATTTGTTATTACTCTTGGGCGTACTTTTTGCATTGTAAATGCTTTCGACACTTTCGGCATGCATCTTTCCTATGTAACTTTCGTGCGTGATAAATTGATAATCTAAACTCGCTAAACAAATAAATGGAAGGGAAACTATTGTGTTTTAAGAGATATTCAGTTTTGGTTGAAATCGGGTCAATGCCAGTATGTGCCGCCGTGATACGGCAACCTTTAGTAAGGATCGATATAACTGTCAAAGTAATGTAACGTTGTTTTTATTTAAATAAATTAAGTTTAAAATATAACAATGTGTGTGTACAGGTTACTTGTTGTTTAGTATTGTTGGAACGACGCGGAGTGATGATCTCTTTCGAATGGTACTTTCTAGCAAGTAGGACATGGATATAGTAGTCAGTAAAATACCTTATTATGTGAATGTGACTAAAGTCTTTCATCCAAATGTAGGTACATTAAGACAGTCTTCCATATTTCTAAGTGTTTGATTGAATATACTGATTTATATTTTATATTGTATTTTGAAATGTACGATTATGTAATGAGATTTGTATTTTTATTATAATATAGATGTTATTTCAGTAAAATGCTTCACTGTGCTTTCAATGGGTGCCTCGTGTCTTGACAGTATAAAATAAATACATGATTGCTATATAGTTTTTGTACATGTTTATATAGGAAATAAACGAGTAAAGCATGTATGGATTTAAGTATATAATGTGATAACTCGTTAATGCTTACATGAAATACTTTTATATATATTATGTATATATATATCTATTATATCTAGCCCTAAGCGTCTTGTGCATGAATACACAATGAAATGTTTTCGAATTTTACGTTTATGAAACACAAAGTGAGATGAATATTGTTTAAGTGCTATAGTAGGTATACTGCGTTTAATATTTTAATGGTAACAAATTGACTGTAAATATTTTCTTTTTCATAATAAAAGTGCCAGATAATATTGGAAATATTGTTTCAATTTTGTTGAACCTATGCAGAACTTTTTCCAGCACATGGATATTGACATAGTCAATGTCAAAAAGAAAAGTTTAAAACAATTTATTGATACTTCGGGTCTAGTCGTGGTTTTCTAGATTTCGCGAGTGCAAACGATTATTGCATTAAATGACGATGTACACATTAAATATAGGTACTTAGGTACAAAACACTAGCGGGACAGTAAAACAACTACGTGTATATACAAATTAAATATAATTACAAATACAACTTAATCAGTTCGTCACTAACAGCTGAAGGCGTTAAGATGCCTAGATCTGTAAAAAGCAGCGTTATATACGCGGGCGGCGTGTAATCTACCAGCGGGTGTTGTTTGCTGAGTTCTGTCTCCTTACTGAGGACGCTGGAGAGGTACCTGAACTCCTTGGGCAGGTCCTGCTGGTTGAGAGGGTATATTCTTGAGAATTTGAAGCTTTCGGTGAGTACGTACACAGGTTTTTTGAGTTCTAGAGCCGCCATTGCCAGTCCATATGTGCCGATCTGTTGACAAAAGTTGAGGGATTTAGTTTTACTACTGTCAAAAGCAGGTTTAAATAGTTTTTAATTAAAGATGTTGAAAATATGAAACAACGCGGAACGGAAGATTTAAAGCTTAGTTTCATTTATGTTCAAAGGAATAGTATTTTTTTTTAAATCGTATACGAGGGCAAGTGAGGATGCAAGTGAGGCCATTGAGGGTACCTTGTTGATGATGCCGCCGCTCTCGGTGACGCCCTCGGCGCCCAGCATCACGATGTCCACCTGCTCCATGAGGTAGCCGACGGCCGCGTCCAGGATCAGCGTCGAGTCCACGCCGGCTGCTGTCAGCTGTTTGTGCATCACCGCACTGCAACACACAAATTATTACTTATTATCAGAAATTATGGAGGTACTAAAGTCACAAAGATGTATTGTCTTATATCGCGGTGGACTGGCACGGCAATCCAGATGTACCAGGTTCGATTCCCGGTCTCTTCCACCAGGTAACTCATTTTCAATTTTTCTATAAGCTTTGATCTTTGTATCAATGGTTTGATGTATTGTCTTGTAGTTTTGTCCCACTCCCTGCCAAGTCGGTAGTGAAATATTATATTTAGCACACGTTCTGTATTAGCAATACGAATACATAAGAACCGTACCCGCTGTTCTCGGGGCCGGACATGGTGACGAACACCTGGAACCTCTTGTTGGCCGCCGCGGCCTCCAGCATCGCCTTCAGCACCACTCGCGATCGCGAATGAGTCAATATTTTCTGAAGTGATAAATAAACACTCAATATCATCCTGAGGTAAAAATAAGCGCCACTGTGTTTAAAGTGGTAATTATTACGTCAGTTAATCAATTAAATCTAAATACATTGTAAAATTAACTATTGTGAGTTGATGCGGAAGGCAAGATTCTAAGCCCTGCTGTTTTTATATTGCATAAGTTAACAAATAAAAAGCACAATATGTAACTTTATCATCATAATGAGCCTAAAATTTCTACTGTTGGACAGAGGCCTTTCAACAATCTCTACTATGACCAGTCTTACGTTGCCCTTATCTGATTATGAAATCGTACTTTGAGCAAAACTATTATATATAACCCTTGTGCCACATTCTACAGAATACTTACACAGCCATCACTGATGAAGGGCAGCGCCTGCGCGGCCACCTTCCCCCGCGCCTCCAGCAGCGTGTTTAGGAATACGTGTCCGCGTTCAAGCATTATCTGCTGGCACTCTTCAAACGACTGCAAACATAAACAACATATGTATATGGTCACAGTTAAGCTAAGGAATACCAACATAATAATAACAATCATTTATTGCAACCTTGTACTTAAAGCTAAGTACAAGGTTGTTAGGGCATAGCAAATATTTAGTTAACATTTTCTGGATTGATTTACTAGTCCCTATATTATATAGGAAAAACTTACAAACTAGGCAATTACTACACAGTAGTTTTTCTTTTATCTAGACACGCGGCAGCGTGTCAAGCCAAGTTCAAGCAAAGGAACTGGCTAGCTAGCGCCGAGTGTAATATTACACGAACCACTTGGTGCCACTTTTGACCCTTCTATAACTCAAAACCTCTTTAACGTTAACACATAAAACTACGTGTGTTTAATTATATCTATAAGGACATCTAGAAGCCCAAATTTCATGAACCTAGCTCAAACGGTTATAAAGATATGAAGGTCAAAAAGTCGTAAATTTTAGCACTGACTGACTGACATATAGTACCTAAACCTAACCTACTTCCAGATGACTTAGATGGATGAAATTTGGAATCCAGCTCGGTAATTGTGTGTAAGCGTAGAAAAAAAAATAATATAAATGCGAAAGTGTGTCTGTCTGTCTGTTACCTCTTCACGCTTAAACTGCTGAATCGATTTTGATGAAATTTGGCATGGAGATAGTTTAAGATCCGAGGAAGGACATAGGATAGTTAGCATTCTGGAAATTATCCCTATAAAGATTGAAAAGTGAGTAAGTAATTCATTATGACATTGATGGCCCTGTAGGAAATGTAATGATTAGACCAAAAGCACAATTGCTCTTACATTTGCTTAGGCACTTTTAATAATCCCTTTTATTAATTATAGACTGGTAGTTCAAATCAAAATTTTCAAGTCTAACGGCATTTTGTGAGCCATTTTGGCAACATGACTTTTTAGCTGTAAAAAAGCCTGCTGAATTCGATTCTGGATGTTGCCAAGCCGAATTTTGCCCCCCCTCCCCCCATTTCCCCCTTTTTACTTCAAAATATGTCCCTAATCACGGTTTTTACGGTTTCATACAAAAAGTATTACAGATAGAAAAAAATGACAAAGACAAGAATGATCTCTATAAAATTTCCTATAACATGGTGTATATTTTTTTTGGGAGGCCTTATGGTTTGTGAGAAATATCTTCCCGAACTTCATAGACTGGTTGAAAATTCTAAATATCGGCTTCCTTTACCGTGCTAACGGCATTTTGGGATCCATTCTGGCAACATGACTTCCAATGTAAAAAAGCCTGCTGAATTTGGTTCTGAATGTTGCCAAGCCGAATTTTGCCCCCCTTCCCCCATTTCCCCCCTTTTTGACCTCAAAATATGTCTCTAATCAGGATTTTTACGGTTTTATACAAAAAGTATTACAGCTAGAAAAAAAGTGTCAAAGACAAAAATGATCTCTATAAAATTTCCTATAACACGGTGTATAATTTTTTTAGTAGGCCTTATGGTTTGAGAGCAATATCTACCCGATCTTCATTATTTTTAAAAAAATTGATAAACTTGGTCGAGGCAGTGATATGACTTATTTTGGGATAATTGGTATCGCACAGGATCCAGCCGCTCTGCAGCTCTTGACGCTGACATCCAGTTGGTGTGCTGCTTATTATATGTCAAGACTTACGAGGCTCTCAGTCATAAGCAGCCGTCAGATTTACACGCAGAACTGTATCCAAGTCGGGCTAAAAGCGACGTAGAAAATAAAAATGCTTTACTTCTGACCATGAAGTCATTCAAAATGCTCAGTTATACGCCAGATTCTCCAGAGACAGGCCTTAGAAATGCAGCTACCCAAGATCTTGCAGCAGAAAAAAAAAGTGTCACTTCTCACTGCCAAGCAGCTTGGCTTACTCCAAGTAACGAAGTTTGCTTCCGAAAGGCTCACCAACAGCAGGTCAGCAACTGCGCTAAGGTCAAAATTAACAAAGGCCTGACCTTCAAATACAAGGCAGCTCGTTCAAAATCTACCATTGCGAAAACTACAAATAAGAAAAACCGTAGCGTCCTTTACAGCTGTTGACAAGGCTGGGAGAACTTTAAGTCTGCGAGAGATATTGAAACACGAGCTACATGCTGTCTCCATGGCTATTTACATCCCGGATGGATCCCTGAGGGGTGGGAAAAGTCTAATGTTTTCAGGCTATTCACCGAAACAGTAGAATATCCGCAAGTTCTTGAATCACTTGTGGATGCTCACCTCATTAATGATGGACAGGTGCTGGTCATGGCTTTCGGGAACTAAAAGATGCCCATACTTTCGGAGACTTGGCCTTTGCAGTGTGCTAATGCATAAAAACTATAAGTGTAGGGTTTCAAAGAGTGGACTTAGTGTTCGATAGGTATAGACTTTGTTCATTTTTTTTTTACGAATACTGGTCCCTTAACATTACAGCTACAACGAAACAGAAACGGTAATTATCAGCTCGCCAGATCCGGAAGAAGATTGATTCAAGAACCATACCATTGTGTTGTTGTTGCTTATGATTCATCATCATGACAAAATTAAGGGACTGCTTTAGAACGTTAGAATATTCTGGCGTTTTACTCAGGCACTGGCGATTCGAACGGCTTTATTGCAGGTAATAAAATAATTAAATTGATCATTTGCGTTTCTAAAACATTTACCTAGACACTCCTTTGATTAAAAGTATTCCGTTTTCCGTTATCGAAAGCACTGTGAACTACTCAATGAGATCGGCATACACCCCATGAGCGAAAGGCTGAGAAGTTCCTGTCCCTGCTGTACAAGACGAGTATGTGACGATGCAGGCATGCTTCGTTTGGCACCACTCCAGCGCCTGAGCGTTTGCCCCCCACATCAGACGCAAATATGGTAGATTTTGAACGACCTGCCTTGTACAGGTCTTGAAGGTCGCGCGGTCGGGCCTTTGTTTATTTTGAACTTTGCGTTGTACTGTAGACCTGCTGTTGGTGAGCCAAGCTGCTTAGCACTTTATTTTTTTCTGTTGCAAGATCCTGGGAGACTGCAATTCTAAGGCACATTTCTGGAAAATCTGGCGTAGAACTGAGCATTTCGAAGGACTTCATGGTCAGAGGCAAAGCATTTTTATTTTCTACGTCCCTTTTAGCCCGACTTGGGTACGGTTCTGAGTGTAAATCTGACGACTGCTGATGACTGAAAGCCTCATGAATCTTGACAGATAAGAAGCAGCACGCCAACTGGATGTCAGCGTCAAGCCCTGCAGAGCGGCTGGATCCTGTGCGATACCAATTATCCCAAAATAAGTGTATTTCACTGCTTCGACCAAGTTTATCAATTTTTTTAAAAATAATGATGATCGGGATGATATTGCTCACAAACCATAAGGCCTACTAAAAAAATGTACACCACGTTATAGGAAATTTTATAGAGATCATTTTTGTCTTTGACACTTTTTTTCTAGCTGTAATACTTTTTGTATAAAACCGTAAAAATCGTGATTAGGGACATATTTTGAGGTCAAAAAGGGGGGAAATGGGGGGAGGGGGGCCAAATTCGGCTTGGCAACATTCAGAACCGAATTCAGCAGGCTTTTTTACATCGAAAAAGTCATGTTGCCAGAATGGATCCCAAAATGCCGTTAGCATGGTAAAGGAAGCCGATATTTAGAATTTTCTACCAGTCTATGAAGTTCGGGAAGATATTTCTCACAAACCATAAGGCCTACTAAAAAAGTTTATACACCATGTTATAGGAAATTTTATAGAGATCATTCTTGTCCTTGACACTTTTTTTCTGTAAGACTTTTTGTATAAAACCGTAAAAACCGTGATTAGGGACATATTTTGAGGTAAAAGGGGGGGAAATGGGGGGAGGGGGGCAAAATTCGGCTTGGCAACATCCAGAATCGAATTCAGCAGGCTGTTTTACATCGGAAAAGTCATGTTGCCAAAATGGCTCACAAAATGCCGTTAGGACGGTAAAGGAAGCCGATATTTGGATTTTTCTGCCAGTCTATTAAGGTGATTAGGTGGATATCTATCGTGTTGTACGAGGTTGCTTCCATACTTCCAAGTTCCACGCGGACGTAGTCGCGGGCAAAAGCTAGTTTGCTATATAAAAAAATATAAAAATAAAGTTAAGTCAAAAAATAAGTGATGTCCCCATACAAAAAACTTGTGATACGCGCTAAACAACCGGCCAACGGTGTGTCAATAAACGTAGGAAAATAAAGTAATTAACAAATAATAATTAAGTAATTTACACATCATAATAATTTCTGTACAAAAAGTAATGATATCCCACCAAAAACATCGAAAAACGTCGCCGACAAAAGAATTGAAATCTAGGTATATGGGTGCCAAGTTCTTTGCTACTCATAGTTAATATATGTTTTAATTAAAACAAACAATTATTTACTCAATGCATTTATTTTACTTGGAGTGTAATTTAACACCAAGATTTGACTTGGCTAGTTTTCACAGATAAGTTTATATTTATATTATAGATCTCAATTCTTTTATCGGCGAAGTTGACAACGTGGTATGCGATATTGAACTTGGCTCTCATTTAACATTTATGTTTTGTTGGGATAATAAGTACAATGCAGCTATTGCAAACATCATATCATCGGGGATAGTGCAATCCCGCGTAAATAACAGCTGTCGATAAAGTTCTCATTTCAATAAAATATTTAGCATTTGTTTGAATACTGATTCATATCTACACTTGTTACTTATGCAGTATTGCACTATCCCCTATGATATATACTGTAAGCGAAAAGTTGAATAGTACTAGATATATGTGTCCTCCATGTATTCTGCAATAGAGTATAGCTGTTAAAGGGATTTAGCTTCTTAGTTTGCCACCTAACTCTCAGTTATGACATTTCTTGCTAGCAACAATATTGGTAGTACTAAAATAAAGTTACCTCCACATCAAGCTTGGCTAATGTGATGAAGCGCATGAAGAGCTGGCAGCCCGACGAGATGGCAGTAACCGGCTGGTCGCAGTGCCGCATAGCGTCCACGGCCAACTGCAGGTTCAGGTCCAGCTCGCGCACTGTCGCCACTACCACACACATGATAAAACTCACTCACACCTGCTCATTCCATTTCAATACTGTTTGTAATGTAGTTAAACTTTGTTATGCAAAAACACTAGTCAGTGGTACCTTGATGTGATTGTGACTTATCACTTATCGAAGCTTATACATTTAATTGTAAGTTATTGTTATTACTTAGTAATATTTTCTACTATACTATAGATGCTCAAAGTATAACTAAGATGCTTTGGGGTATATTCGACATATTTTTAGGAGAGTGTAGAGTATGTTACGGTTTGGGCTCGTAAGTAAGAACCTAAGAAGTATTCTTTCCAAGTAATGAGATCTTTACGAAATTGGATATATTCATCAACGCTTTGTGAAAATAGCGTTGTAAGATGTTGCTTGAGTTTGGAAATAAATGTAAATAAAAAAATAAAATATTTTGAAAGCAAGTTGGGTAATTTCGAAGGTTTGTAGAAATGGTTTTTATGCAATATGAGTTTAAGAATCATATTTCTTTTTAGTTCTAATTTACCCCCTCAAAAAATCCCGCTGATTCACGGTAAAGAACACCCCCGCGCTGTGATCAGTCATCGTCATCATTGTTTTTTATAAAATAATGTTTCTTTTATATGTTTAATAATCTAGAAATTTGCATTTAGAGAATTCAATAACTCATTTATGAAGAAAACATTAGTCTAACTCTGATAATGGACTGGAAAACCTAGTTTGGGATTATTTCGAAAGTACATTTTTTCGAATTTCACCCGTGGGATAAATTCGATTGCTTTTTTTAAACTACAGATAGACCGTTATGCTGTACTCATTATTACGACAAAAATGATGATGTAATGTAAAAACAAATGAACAATGATTTATATTAGCAGGTTCCCGAGTTATGTGGTATGGGGTAATTTCAAAAGTCCTCATAAGGCACTAAATCGCACTATTTTTATTTAATCAACCGCAACACACGTGCGCTCACGACTAGCGACACGAAGTGAACTGAAGCGGGGGAGCAGATAAACATGGCGTCTTGACAAGCATTGCAAGCGTAGTAATTGTGCCCAGTTTAGTAGATATGTGTGATTTTCGACTTATCCCCATTTTCGACTTTATCCCAAAGCACCTTAATTTACTTTATATAATGTATCTCAAGAAAATTAAAGGAAAGTTAAAAAAGAAAAATTAGAAAAACAAAGGAAAAATTATCTTTGTCAATATTTAAAGTAAGGATTTTATAAGAAAAGTTGGTCCTAGTTAAAAAACTTTATATATGTTGTTTCTGCTGCAAACCTTTATAAGTTTCTATGACAGTCAGCAGAGTTCTAATAGCAGCAACACCAGCCGATACATCTTCCTCTTCTCTTAAAATTTTCAAGAATATATCTTGAACTTCTACAACAAACAAAATGTTGATTAGGAAAGAGATTAAGTATAACATAAAATGTATACAATGTTAAAAGACTACTTACTTTCTTTATTCATGGTGATAATTCTTCCTTTTAGTTAAACTAAGCTTTATAGTTTTGTTAACTTAAGTATGTAGACTTTTCTTAATCTATTTATTTAATTTTCATAACCTATTTAAACATTTCATCACGTCATGTCGTCTATTCAATTTTTATAAAAAATCTTAAGAACGTTGCCAAATGTCAATGTCAGCATTGACAGCAAATTTACAGCTGCGTTCAGAATGAACACACACTGACGTGTTACAAGTTGAGTTTTTTTTAACGTTTGCTATTTGAAAATAGGCCGAGGTGAAAGCATAATAAAATCAATAACCTAGAACATTTTTGTTACCAGTCGAAGGCGCAGCGAGGATAGGTCTGATGACCAGGATGACGATGATGGATTAGTATTTTAATAAAATTAATCGGATTAAAAATTTTGGTGGTATAACTGCAACAAACAGTTTAAGGAGGTCTTTATTTTGGTGGGTACATATTCAGGTAGTTCCAACGGAATGCTCTTTAGGGTCCCAGATCGTGTTGCAATGGGTTTTTTCACTGTCTGAGATGAGATGTATCAATCATTCTCTTCAATTTAACCAGTTTTTGTCGAAATTACAAAAAGAGTAGGTAACTGAGGTATTCAAGGTCATGACTTATGACTGTTTTGATTAATTATATGCTTCACGGAAGTTATAACGTACACGGTGAGAAAACTGTTGCAATCGAAAGTTCGAGAAGGTAGAAATACCTATCCTGTAAATTATATTTTACATATTCCTACGAATACGAATTTAAATCTGTCACAAGTTAATTTTAGTTTTTTTAAGTCTCTGCTGCCCTGTAAGATAAAATTTCATTATTCTTTTTTTGCATTAGTCATTTGAATGGTTTCATAGGTACTAATACTTTTTGAAGTGAAACTTCTAATGCGACTTCCAAAAAGGTTGCGTTAAACGTTTAACGCTACCGTGGAGGGGGTAGGAAAGCACTGTTGCGTTAAACGTTCAACGCAACAATCCCACGGACAATGCGACGGATTTAAGGTTATGTCAAGGTACGTCTCTTGTGAATATCAATTGATTGTTAGGTTTTTCTCTTTTGAAATTACAATTTCTACCCCTTCCTATTTTCATTTCCACATTACGAAGTTTCACTTCTTCCGCGCGGAGGGCCTCCACGCACTATTTTTTTATACCATCAATTAACCCCATAATCATTTTAGATGTGGGGTAGATAGGTTTACAATATTAGAATGAAATTAACACACCTCAATATCTCATTATATTACACTTGCATTATTTGTATGCTTGTATTTTTTGAAGTGAAACTTCTAATGCGACTTCCAACAAGGTTGCGTTAAACGTTTAACGTTTAACGCTGCCGTGGAGGGGGTAGGAAAGCACTGTTGCGTTAAACGTTCAACGCAAACAATCCCACGGACAATGCGACGGATTTAAAGTTATGTCAAGGTACGTCTCTTGTGAATATCAATTGATTGTTAGGTTTTCTCGTTTGAAATTAAAATGTCTAGGTACCCCTTCCTATTTTTATTTCCACATTACGAAGATTCACTTATTCCGCGCGGAGGGCCTCCACGCACTATTTTTTAGTTATTGTTTATGTTTACCATTTTATCATTTATTTGTTATCCGCTGAAACCCTTTGAAACCACGTATCAGCGCCATCTACCGCCAAGTAGCAAATCTAATAGCGGTAATCTATCAAAATGTGAATTAAACATTTAAAACTACCCGTCCTCATCCATCCTGATATCAAAGATCACGATTATTCGAATACCATTATGCAGTGTCATTGTTTTTCGCAACAAGGTGGAAATGGTGGAGGGAAAGTCAGGGTCGCCGCTCTAGCCGCGAGTTACAGTACAGTCTCACGGGGAGTCGGATGGCTACGACGCCGACTGGCTACTCGCGCCGACAGTGTCTTATTCTCCAGCTAGACGAAGCACCTGAAACAAGCAGGCGCTATGGGGAACTCCGCATCTGTCAAGTTGAACGATAAGAGGAAGTGGCAGTGAGTTGTTTTGATTTATTGATTGTTTATAAATAAACAACGCTATTTATTACCGGCGCCGTAAAATAGGTATTTAATTAAATCGCGCTGACTAGATTTAGAGACTAGGTTCAGCAAGACGTATTTTAATTGCAATTTGAATTCTGATTCTGACAGCATTTGAAAATTGAATGTCGTTACGAGTAGAAGGGTTTAATCTTGTTCCCATGGTTATAACTGGGAATGGGAATGTAGGTACCTATAGAAACGTTCCTAGTGATCTAAATATATCGGACGGGAGACAGTAATACCTATATCTATTTATCGTAAGATACACTGCGCTTATCAGGAAACGTAAATAAATTATACTTATTTAGCTTTGTACCCGGAGTGCATAGGTACTTATTTGTCTTTGTGTTAGATTTATGTTATTATGCTCCAACTAAATATTGTAATCTACGCACGCTGTAGGTACGACTGCAATTATTTTCAATAGTCTATTGTTTATTCAAAACTAAGAAACATTATTTAATATAACAAAACGGGACTTAATCACGTTAAAAAGTGTTTATTTAATTACCTCGACGTTTCGAACGTGATGTTACGTTCATGGTCTCGAAGGGGCCAAACCAAACAATAATTTAAACATTATTTTTATCAAAGATTCATGATTGTGTCGGTTATTACGTTACGGTTTATAAATGCTGTGAATAGGTATAATGCTATTTACACTTAACAGTAATTTAATTGGTATGTTTCTAAGATTGGATCTTACTCATCGATGCATTTGTATTTCCTGCTGTTATTTGATGGTTGCTATACCATAATGTTAATGTATGCATAATAGATAATACCTACATACCTGAATCTTCGCAGCTGTGTACAGATGAGTTTTAAGTAAGTCGATGAGTGTTAAGTCATCGAAAGTGACGATTTCCTTTTGAGCTAAATTGTTAACAAAATGAAATGAAAAAAAACCGGCCAAGAGCGTGTCGGGCCACGCTCAGTGTAGGGTTCCGTAGTTGCTCATCCTTCACAATAAACTGCTGTTTTAAGCCCGACATTTAAGTTAAGAAAGATTTTAAGCTCTATAAAAAGGTCGTAAACGCCCTAGAAACTGTAATCACTTATTACCTTCTGGAAGTCAACTTACGACCTTTTAAAGAAAAAATATGAAATTTGGCTATAGCTCAAAAACGGCTCGACCGATTTTGTTCAATATAGTTTTCATTGAAAGTACTTATAACGCCTCATTAACATGAATTTTTCCGATTTTTTTTCGACCCGTGGTTGAGAAGTTAGAGGGGGGGGACACAATTTTTTTTTGTTTTTGGAGGGAATATTTACAAAATTGCTGACTTTATCATAAAATAATGTTACAAGACCCCTATTATTTTTACAAGACCTATTCAACGACACCACACACACCAGTGTTGAAAAGAAAAAAAAAACACACCCACTTTAGGCGTTCGAGGTACCCGAAAAAAAAAAAAAAATTTTATTATTATTTTACCGTTCTGTCGGCGTTATACATATACTCATACCAAATTTCAGCTTTCTAGTACTAATCACGGAGCTAAGCCGCGGACGCACGGACGGACAGACGGACATGGCGAAACTATAAGGGTTCCTAGTTGACTACGGAACCCTAAAAAAATGTGATGAATACCTATGTGGATATGGGTATGTATTAACAGGTAGAAATTATACATGCAAGATGTAATGAATATCTTAATACCTATTAGGTACATTACGTCGGTCGGTTGTCGGTGAATACATCATATTATTTCATTATCGTCACGCTTACAGCTCTCGTTCTGGCGGTGATGGGAGCCTTGGCCATATTTATTCCCTTCATCAACAGCTCGTGCGTTTAATACCTTATCCTTAATGTGTGCAAGGTTTGGTATCTTTAGGCCCTATTTAGATTTATAATATTAGAACAATACAAAAGACAACCATATGAATGGAACATGCACTACCAGTCAGTATTGTCACTGTTAAAAACTGTTTGTTGGTAGGAGCATTTAAGACGACGTGCAAGACCTGCTGTTATATTACCTATTATTTCAGAAACGGATGAATTAATTTCCGTTGCAGTTTTTTTTAGGTAAATATTTCAATTTGCTTAAGGCTATGAAAGTTTTAACTTAAACGTAACTTGGCCTCGCGCCAACGAAATATTGAATGACCTGGAGGCCTTTTCTCCAAAAAATAAAGTCTTCACAGGAAAATGGTGGACAGGAAAGACGGTGATTTCTTGCTTACTTGGATGTTTTCCTACTACTATGACTTAGTCATCTTTGTCATCGCCATTTTCTATACTTACCTACTTATATATGGACACAGGAAATTAAGAACTATTAAGTATACTAATTTCCTTGAGAATATCTTCACCTGGTGTGCCTTTGTTCTGAGTAAAATAGCTATCGAGCGTTCTATTTAAACAAGGGTCACTGACAAAAAGAACGTTCTAACACTTGTAAAACCTTGAACTTGCTGGGTCATTGTTACGTTATTGATCTAACTTACATACTGATTGGGTACATGTTTATAACCGTAAAGCCTTAATCACTTCAACAAGTTGCGTATCCATTTGTGATAAATAAGTACTTACCTAACCTAACACAAATGGTGTTATTTTCTCGTCGGACACAGCTTGGCGACCATACTAGCTCTACGGATATTTAGTTTAAATTTTAATGTTGTAGATTGATAGTGGCAAGGTTATGCTAGTGCTAATTAAGACGGCAAATTTGGGGACTATTTGGAAAATCTAATTTTTAGGGTTCCGTACCCAAAGGGTAAAGACGGGACCTTATTACTAAGACTCCGCTGTCCGTCTGTCCGTCTGTCTGTCTGTCTGTCTGTCTGTCTGTCTGTCTTTCTGTCACCAGGCTGTATCTCATGAACCGTGATAGCTATACAGTTGAAATTTTCACAGATGATGTATTTCTGTTGCCGCTATAACAACACATACTAAAAACAGAATAAAATAAATATCTAAGTGGGGCTACCATACAACAAACGTGATCGGTTGCGTTAACTTTGCACCTCCTTTGTATCCAACGAAATTCAAAGCAGCTGCAAACTTAACTTAACCCGGCCAGTTAAGATGGGATAAGTGTACCTACCTACGGAGCCCTTGGTGCGCGAGTCCGAATCGCACTTGGCCGGTTTTTTGTATTTGATGGCACGGAACCCTTCGTACGCGAGTCTGAATCGCACTTGGCCGGTTTTTTGTATTTGATGGCACGGAACCCTTCGTACGCGAGTCTGAATCGCACTTGCCCGGTTTTTTGTATTTGATGGCACGGAACCCTTCGTACGCGAGTCCGAATCGCACTTGGCTGGTTTTTTTTACAACAAGATCCAAGATATTATTAAGTTATTACTCTCATAACTGTCGTTTTCTATACCTACTGCGACATGTTTTCTATACTACTCCGGTCTTCTAGAGATCGTGTTTGCTGTAACGAAGCACTCATTATAGCTAATGACAGCCGTTACTTAAAATTACGGTAGCGTTCAATGTCATTACGTTATAAAAAGTGCGCAAAAGAAAACGAAACCGCATGAGTTGTTAGATAAGCTAGAAACAGGTGTTAGTTACAGTGATAAGTAGGTTGTAAATGTAGTGAGTGAGTGACCAGTACATAATAGGTACCAGTAGTGGATGGATTTAAGCAGACTTTACTTTTGTGGGTTCTAAAGGGTGCTAACGGGACCCTATTACTAAGCGGCTGCTGTATGTCTGTCTGTCGATTACTGGGCTGTATCTTTCCAACCACAATAGGTAGAGACTAGAGAAGAGACGCATCATCGCATCATATAAACTTATGGCTTACTATCTGCATTTTGTATGCAATAATCGGTACAAATTCAACGTGGAATCGCGACATTTTAATTATAGGAAATAACTTGCAAAGCAGGTTAAAAACGGATATTTCAAAAAACCTTCACATTCAGAACGCACCAGTCACATGGGATCAGGATGACGTAATATAAAATCATTATTGCCTCGTTATAATATACTTACTTTTATCTATCCAAATACATAAACCCTCCATGATGCGCTCAAGAACCGCACATTATGATCACCATAAAATAGACTGTTTTGTTAGAACAAATTTCTTATCTGTAAAAATGTTATTATTGCTAGATAATTAATTAATAGAGAGCGGATTTGAAGTAGCGATCTCAATATTAATATGGATATGACTACTTAGTGCAATTTGTTAAATACATTTCATGTTGTTTATATAAGTTCTTACAGTCGATTAAATATCACACCGCACACCGCAAATTTAGCTAAATACATAATTAGATTAAATGAATGTTATTTTTGCAACAAACTACATTTAAAGAAAAGTATTTTATTCTAAGTAAAGGAGTTTTTATACATCCCAAAGATAGTAGTTCCTATTTATTACGTACCTACATGATAGTTCATGTCAACAATGTCAGTTTAATATAATAAAATGTGAATGCACATTTGAATGACTCATTGTTTAACGATGTTTTTATTTATTATTATTATTAAAAACGTTTTTACTTTTTTGTTCCGATAAATTACATTATTTGTGTGTGTAGAAAAAATAATAAATTATACCAGTCATATCCATATTAACATTGTGATCGCTACATCAAATCCGCTCTCTATTAATTAATAATATCGATTTCGATAATATTATTTCATTCAAATTTCAAGCATCTCTGAAAAACAAAGAAATTTGATTTGACCTCTATTCTAATGTCGCACGTAAGTACAGTAAACGGCGATAAAGAATGCACATCGGCAATCATCGCATTTCCGAATACAAACGAATGCTAATTTCCATGTACATCAATTATTAGATTAATCGCTCATCAGAATTTGAATTTAGAACTGAGTACTTTATTGTTGTTTTGTTTTGATTTCACGTGGAATATATAGAGCTGGACGCTAGAACTCGACGTAATTATACAGGGTGTACTTTTTCAATTGCTTTAACTTTAAGGGGTAATTCTTTACGTCTTATTGAGTCAATTTCTCAAAGAAACCAAGTTCCTAACTCGCACCGTTTTCAAATTATTTAATATTCAAATTTAATCACTAATCACAGTTTAACCAGTGTAAAATCTTCTTATAACCAAAGACTATTATCTGCTGGTTCGTATGTAAAGAGTTTTCAGTGTTCCTTATGTACGACAAGGTCTAAATCAATAAGTTCTTTTTTATTTTGCTCTCACTTGACTCGCATGTGTCACGTCAAATTGACAATAGTAATTTATTATTGTTGTTATTTACTTAATTTTTAATGAAATAATTGTGTTCACTTGCTTTGTGATGCCACGGATAAATTATACGGCCGAAGAAGAAGCCAATATGCACTTTGTTTACGGTTTCTGCAATGGATATGCGGCGGAAGCAGGAAGGGAGTACCGACGTCGATATCCCAATAAGAACTTGCATAATTTGGATTATTTCGATGATATTCCATTGGAAACACTGGATCCAGCATGACGGAGCACCCGCACATTTTGCTGGCCGTTTTAGACAATATTTGGATGTGCACTTTGCTGGGCGTTGGATTGGACACGCGGCAGTCAAACTCTTGCGTGGCCCGCCATGCAGATCTCCGGACCGAACACCCTTAGACTTTAATGTCTGGGGTACTTTAAAAGAAAAGTCTACTCCAAACCTGTGGCTTCGAGGGAAGACCTACTGCAACGAATTCAGGAAGAAGTCGATGCCATGCGTGCCACTCCTGTCAAACTAAATCGCGAGATACGATTTCGGTTGAATATTTGTTTAGAAAATAATGGCGGGCACTTTGAAAACAAGTTGTAGTAAATTATTATTTTGGTTTAAATAAAAAATATTGAGTGTTAAATACTGATGAGGAGATCATTTTATTTTATTAGGCCAATATTGTTTATGTAATTAAATGTTTATACTTAAACTTAATTAGTTTCATTTGTGACTATACCATAACCCGAAAGAATTTAAATAAAGTGAATTAAAATTAAAATGGTTTAAACACATCGCAAAAATTGTTCTGAAATAAAAAATAAGCACAAAAAATTTAACTTTCACTGCCAATGAACAAAAATAAATACAAAAAGAAAATTCTTTACCGGGGTTTGAACCCAAGACCATCCACACGCATTCCACCTAGCTAAAGTTTTTAACGAGCTCTCAATTCTGTCATCGATGAAGTTTTATCAGTGACGTTAAAATGACAACAAGTTGACTCTAACTATTGCCTAACTCAAAAGGACCTTTTACAATAGCCACCAATTAAATAATTAATTACTTTGTATGGGATACCAAAAAAAAATATTTTTCGAATATCATTAAACGGTTTAAGGGATGAGTTTACGTTAATGTTCCAAGCACTATGTCGAAGTTAAAGCAATTGTATAAAAACACGTTGTATATAGTTATTGCTATAATGTTCTTGTTGGGGAAAAATAATATACATATATATATTCAGGCCCACATTCCTAAAAGGGGTTGAGTGAGCATTAGCAACTGATGTTATACTACTAGGATACTTAAATGTGGGTTTAAAGATCGACAAAAAGTGTAATTACTTTACATTAACATTCTCATGTTTTTTTAAATTGGTCGGCTTCAGTTACAAAATATTTGTAAACATTGTAGATAATTTCGCGTGACTGGCAAAGTAACGGCTTACCTTTTTTCCCTATAGACGCCATAGTACAAATTTAATTTTGTGTAAGTTTTAGCAACTCTATATTTATATTGACTTGGATATGCGACTGCACTCTCTCGCATTTGAACCACGACTGACAAAACAAACGTCATGGTGTGTGCGACACAGATAGCGCTATACGAAGTCGAAATTAGCCGATTGCCTCTTTCCAAACATCGATGTGCAAACTTTGTCGCCGTTTACTGTAAGATATTGACCGATATGATAGTTGGGGCCCACTCTAGT
Organism: Apotomis turbidana; assembly: GCA_905147355.2. Classification (NCBI taxonomy): domain Eukaryota; kingdom Metazoa; phylum Arthropoda; class Insecta; order Lepidoptera; family Tortricidae; genus Apotomis; species Apotomis turbidana. Next base: position 32,590,164 of record LR990282.1, read on the forward strand.
TTGTCTCTGAATTAAAAAAAAAACTATGACAGCTGCGAGAAAACTTCAATACCGCCATTACCGGGTAAAATTTGTCATAATGTGCGGCTCCTGAATGCATTATGGAGGCTTATGATATGTGGGTAGATAAAGTAGTGTATGTAACTGTACATAATTAGCAGTGATCGTTATCAACGTGCTGAATTGGTGGCAAAGTATGGTTGACAAAAAAACAAATACTCAAGTATTTTAAATATTATTATATTTCACAAATTATAACATTTATACAGGGTGTCCCTAAAACCAACGCCGAAATGAAGAGGGGTGATAGAACAGCTCATAAGCAACCATATTAAGTTAATTTGACCTTAATAAAAAGTTCATGGTTTTCGAGATATTTGCATTTAAAAAAAACTCGTGACTTTTGATGCCCTGCGTCAGTATGTCGATTGCCACCACTGCAAAGGCCGTTTCCGGTTAAGGGAAGAAAATATGCCCTTTTGTGATAATGGACAGATTTTTTTTTCTACAGTCAGTTACGTCTAGTAGAGTAACTGTGTCAAGTTTGGTTAAAAAATTCTTTGTGGTTCCGCAGAATAAAAATAAAAACGAAAATAATGAAATATGGTTTTTCTTCAAAACTATTTAACTTTAATGTACTATTATTTTTTCATTCTGTAAAGCTTAGTCAAGTTCATGTTTTAAGTGAAAATGGTATCTCTATATCTAACGATTATGTAAAAAAATAGGTAAGTCAAAATTTTAATATATATATTTTTTTACTTTTGTGAGAGATACCACTCTAATTGACATTTCTAAATAAGCCTTAGTTAACGTCCTGTAACACATATTAATTTGATGGATAAAATCGGAAAGCAACTGTGTCAAAATGAAATAAATAACTGGGCTGGAATTCATTACTATTTAATTAGTAAACTACTCTAACACTGCTAAATAACCAAAACATAATATCCTCTTTACAAATAAACAAGATTTGACAGTTACAGTGACATTTGCTAGAAAATGTCACCTTTTTAGTTACGTAATGAAAAAAAATACACTTATTCTAATCCTCATCGCTATCTTCATTGACAGTAACGTGAATTCCGTGATTCAAAAAAAGTCCGCTTAAAGTTTCAGCAGGCCGAACGATTTTGGACAAGTATCTTGCGTGCGATAAATAATAAACGATAGCAACAATGTGTGAACAACACCCTACTGTTCGCATTCCGTTGGCACGTCCACAATAATGCCGCCTTATGGATCCAACACCAATGCTGTTTGGGACATATTCGATAAAGCATCTGTAAATATTTTTTGAAATATGGCGAGATTGGACTTTCAGTTTCAGTATATTAGAATTTTCCTTCACATATTCCAAATTCAACGAACCATCTTCATTAAGTATTTCTGATAGATACGAAATCGCTACTTATATCATTGCGAGGTGATATAATGATGTAGGTTTCTTTCTTAATATTTTTTTGATTGCATTCGCTTTAGAATTCATTTTGTAAAGACGAGTTATCTTTCTAATGTCCCTGAAATGTCATGTTACATTTAAAAAAACAATTCATCTTTATTACTGTCATAATATGTATTTATTTTAATTTCGGTAGAAAGAGGATTATTGCGTGGCGAAAAAAGAATAGTTTGTAATTACAATTTCAAGATATTGAAGTCATACCCGAAAAGTCTTTTAAATTCCATTTTACAGTTAGTGTCCGATTAAAACCTTTAAATTGATAATTTGGTATAATGTTAAGTAAAGCTTATATACCAAATAGCAAAAATGATTAATATATACATAGTTTTTAATTTTTATATTATTAGAAAAATAATGACATTTTCAATAACAATAAAAGGCAAATGTCACTAACTGTCAAATCTTGTTCATTTGTAAAGAGGATGTATGCTTTGGTTATTTGGAAGTGTTAGAATAGCTTACTAATAAAATGTAATAAAATCCAACCCAGTTATTTATTTCATTTTGACACAGTTGCTTTCCGATTTTATCCATCAAATTAATATGTGTTACAGGACGTTAACTAAGGCTTATTTAGAAATGTCAATTAGAGTGGTATCTCTCACAAAAGTAAAAAAATATATATATTAAAATTTTGACTTACCTATTTTTTACATAATCGTTAGATATAGAGATACCATTTTCACTTAAAACATGAACTTGACTAAGCTTTACAGGATGAAAAAATAATAGTACATTAAAGTTAAATAGTTTTGGAGAAAAATCATATTTCATTATTTCCGTTTTTATTTTTTTTCTGCGGAACCGCAAAGAATTTTTCAACCAAACTTGACACAGTTACTCTACTAGACGTAACTGACTGTAGAAAAAAAACCCAAGTCATAATATTAAAGGGCATTTTTGCTTCCCTTAATCGGAAACGGCCTTTAGGTATTTTTTAAATCTGTTTTTTGCAGGATGTTACTAAAAACATATCCTATCGAATGTAATTTCAATTTATTACATATCATGATGCTTTGTCGGTAAAAATAATAAAAAAAAACGAATTATAGCAATTTATTAAATTTAGCCAGCGGTTTTGATCGAGTTTCCTTTATAAAAAGTATTGTAAACTAACATGGCACACAACATAAAAAGATAGTAAATTTATTGTAGTTTTCAAAAAGGTACAGCATTTTCTAATTTACGCAGCAGTTTACGAGATATTGATATTTTACACCAAAAGGAGCTCATACTGCAGTTATTCCATAGTATGGTACCAGAGCCCCTACTAGGCTCAGAGTATGAATTTTGAACAAAAAATCGATTTAAAGAATACTTTATTTAGAATAGGAACACAATTCAATTTTAGAATAAAAAAAAAATGAAATGTTCATAGCGAACCTGGCAAATAACGTAAAAAGATAGCAAATTTAGAGTTGTTTTTAAAATGGTATTGAAGTGACTTAATTATTTAGCGGTTTATAAGATAATGCAAAAATAATACTGGTTGCCATTTTTATCTGTTAAGTGAATAAAAAAACTAAAAACATTAAAAAAATACGATACCTGTTTTATGTAACTAAATTAAATGTTCAAATTGTCCGCCATTGACTTGAATACAAGCTCGGCATCTCCTTAAAAATGCTCGACTGATGTGACGTGCACTTCTTGATACGTCGTTTTGAGCCTCTGCGTAAATGCGTTGTCTCAGCTCCGCTATACTGTTAATCGGTTCATTGTAAACTTTTTCTTTAATATAACCCCAGTAATAGAAATCCAGAGGATTTAGGTCTGGAGATCGAGGAGGCCACAAAATGGGACCCAGACGGCCGATCCATTTCTGTGGATAAGTTTGGTTTAAATGTAGTCGCATTTCGCGTGCATAATGTGCTGGACAGCCATCATTCTGCAGCCACATTGACCTCCGCGTAGCTAAAGGTACGTCGTCGAGAAGATTTGGCAACTCATTCTCTAAGAAATGCAGATAACTTGGACCATTCAGCGTTTCTGGTAATTCAAATGGGCCAATTATTTTCCCATCTAATATTCCAGTCCAGAGGTTCACTTTAAATTGGTACTGCGACCGATCTTCCCTCATTAAATGAGGATTTTCTAATGCATAACTGTGTTAATTGTGCATGTTCATATATCCATCTCTCTTAAAAGTGCTTTCATCAGACCATAAAACCATATTTATGAAATTGGGATCCTCTCTGTGTTTTTGCAGCATTGTCTGGCAAAACTGAACACGAAGTGGGTAATCACGGGGCAGCAACGCTTGAACACGTTGTATGTGGTATGGATGATATCCATATCGACGTAATATTCTATTGGCAACAGATTTTGATATCCCTAAATTACGTTCAATGTTCCGTGTCGAAGTGGATGGGTCGTTTTGAATCTCTTGTAAAACATCTTCATCGTAATCTCCTCTAGGTCTTCCCAATCCACCACGATTGCCAGGCAAAACGCCTTGTGAGTATGCGAGATGAACATTTCGAAATACTCGATGGTCCGGATGCCTTACATTTGGATATCTTTCCCGATAGAGTCTAGCTGCAGCACAAGAGTTACCCTGACATTCCCCATAGACAAAATGCATGTTGGCATATTCTTGAGGAGTATAATTCTCTGGCATATTTGTAACAAACGCACTACAATTAATCTTAACAGAGCCAAAGTAAATCGAAGTTAAAATCAATAGGCAGAACTCGAGTCCAAGATGCACAAAGCAAAGTTAAATTGTACCAAAAATCCAAATCACAAGGCAAACACGAGTTCTATTGGTAAATCAAGTCTATTTAAGAAAATAAGAAACCAAACTAAATAAAGAACATCAAACGAATTGACGAAGTGTCCTAAAATTACTAAAATACTCTTTAATCAGAAAGCCAACTTGAATTCGAATTTCAAATTGTGTTCCAATTTCAAATTGTGTATTCTTTGAATCTATTTTTTGTTCGAAATTCAAACTCTGAGCCTAGTAGGGGCTCTGGTTCCATACTATGTAATAACTGCAGTATGAGCTCCCGTTAGTGTAAAATATCAATATCTCGTAAACTGCTGCGTAAATTAGAAAATGCTGTACCTTTTTGAAAACTACAATAAATTTACTATCTTTTTATGTTGTGTGCCATGTTAGTTTACCATACTTTTTTTTTAATGAAACTCGATCAAAACCGCTGGCTAAATTTAATAAATTGCTATAATTCGTTTTTTTTTATTATTTTTAAAGACAAAGCATCATGATATGTAATAAATTGAAATTACATTCGATAGGATATGTTTTTAGTAACATCCTGCAAAACACAGATTTAAAAAATACCTAAATTTGCAGTGGTGGCAATCGACATACTGACGCAGGGCCTCAAAAGTCACGAGTTTTTTTTAAATGCAAATATCTCGAAAACCATGAACTTTTTATTAAGGTCAAATTAACTTAATATGGTTGCTTATGAGCTGTTCTATCACCCCTCTTCATTTCGGCGTTGGTTTTAGGGACACCCTGTATACATATCGAGGGCTTCATGCTATAGGGGCGTATGCGCAAAACCCCTACTTTTCAGGAGAGGCAAAAAACTTAATAACTTTTTGTCCCTTCGACGGATCTTTTTGCAAATTTGCATGGAGTATTTATATTGTCACTGTTTTTATCTAGTATGATCAATTTTACGTAAAGTATCCTAAAAACTAGTAATTATGCGCTTACGCCTCTTTACTGCGGCGAAAATATTCGAAATGACTGTCGATTTTCCTTGAAAAATACTTGAAATTGAGGGGCGTATAAATTAAATCTTTTCCTATTCAATTATTCAATGACAATTGGTCTGAGTTCTGTTTTTATATCGAAATACTTTCTTTTAACAGTAATTTTCACATTGCTACGAATCTCCTTCAATTTTTTCTGATTTTTTTACGCCTGTTTGGCCCGACAAGAAAACAGTGCTAGTGGCTTTTGAGTGTGGTCGTATAGTGGAGATCTAAGGAAAATTCAAGCATTTAGTAAAGAAAAAATATACATTTCACTGATTAAGTTATTCGTTTCCTTGATTATAACTTTTTAGAAGAACTTTTGACCCAGCGCCGCTCTTGAATCGGCGACATTCTGGGATGTTAAGTAATGACGGCAGATGTCGATCTCCAGTCGGCTGACCATCTCGAACGATTATTAACTGAGCACTTCAGTGCTAAATAAAGTCCCTCTGTCTACCTACCCATCGGTCTTTGCCTAGAACAGCAGTCATAAAGTCGTTAAAGGTGACTTCTTGTGAACTCCAAGCAGTTGAGGTGCCCACTCTCTGCAGAAATCGGATTTTACGAAATCTTAATAGGTTCTAATAACTAGTTTGTAATGTGATAACATGACATTCTTCTACAAAAACGAAGCATTAACCATACGCCGTGGCGAGTTGATGACACTACTTTACTTTTGGCTTTTGGCAACCCAACTCCATCAGAAAGCCCAATTCTAGGAGACCCTTGATGTTGCTGACGAGTTATAAGATAGACTACGGAAATCGGTTGATGTTGTGCCCACTATTTGTTCACTCGAAGACATCTTAGCTGCTCTCCTGAGGTTCTGTTTTCCCGTGGCTGTCAAGCAAATCAACCTCTGAAGTGATTGTAGTTTAGCTTCAACGGTGAATAGTTTTGTTCTTAATTAAAACTTATTATGCCGGGCATGCTACGTTTTTTTTATTTACCTTGCTCGACAAATTAGAGCTCTGTATTGATCAGTTTGGGTTAGTTACCACAAAGCATCTGTTAGCGAACATTACCAGTTAAGTGTTTTCGAATAAACTGTCAGTTTGTTGTTAGACAGCCAGTGTAAAGCGAGTGAAGTCACATTCACATACCCTTGTGATTACCGCACGTTAGTATTACTATGTCGCAGGATATGATGACTCTGTGTAATAGTGATGTTCGTTTAGTGTGGCGATGATTCCACAAAAGTAGTGAGCGGACGTAGCTTCGAGGGTTCTTACTTTGCTACCACTGCCTTTTTGAGTGCTCCAGTTTTGGCTTCACCAGTTTCGATGCCGATGAATCTCTTTCATTCCGGCTCCTACCAGAGCCGCTTTTATGCTGGTGAATTTTATCCTGTCGTTGCCGTCAACGTCCCTCAATGTCTATGAATGTGCCTAAGGCACAGACTTGCTTTTAGTATTTTGCAGGATACTTTATGTTGCAAGTGCTTAAGCAAAAAACTGATTAATTTTCACTGAAGAATCTAACGCCTGACTAGAAGGTTTCTACAGGTAGTAAACCAGGGTTTTGTATGATAATTACTTTGACTTGTCTACGCAGCACGCAGGCAGCCAAAACAATAGTAAATATCTTGATAATTATCTCTTCCCTTCTATTCCGTTCGGTTCTGGTGATTTGAAGAGTCAAGCAGTTGAAAGCCCTCTGTGTTTTTTGTCGCCATTCTCTCTCCGTTGGAGTATTCTCCTCATCCACCCAGCTCACTAACCGTTATAACTCACAGCCCGAGAAGTGAGTCTGTACGAGGGTTGTTTCTTCCGCCGCTGAGCTGGTGAAGGTAATATCTGACTTGTGTAGGGATCCTAAAACTACAGTTACCTGTTTGTAGAGGAGACTTAGTTTGGACTTGACTAATTTGTGCCCGTGCTCAAATGTTCATTGTTGTATTGAGTCTCCTCGTCTTTTTTCTGCTTATCCTAAACTTCTCCAGCTTGACTAGTTAGCTTTGTCCCCGCAGCCTTCTGAGATGGATAATTATGCATGATGGTAGCAATCCATAACGGTATATGTAAGGACGCCTGTTTATTTATTTCTTCAGCGCCCCCCTGCCCCATATTTCTTGGGAACCTCCGTTTTCAACAAAGTTGGACCTAGTCGGCTCGCATATTATGTGCGATAGTGCGATTCATGCTAAAGTGGGTTCGTCCTTTGGATGACATCGAGCATTTATGATTTGGATATTGAATCGAATCCACCTGGGATACGAGCAGGATGGTTCCTTAGAAACCTACCAGTTAGAGATGATTTTCGGAGAAAGGTGTGACGTTCAAGGACTTTGCGCCCATATGGTGTGACGGTATATGAGGACGAAGACTGATCACTATCACTAAAAAGTATGGTAAATATGGTCGTATGTACATACGCCGCTATTGTGCGTCAATTTTTGGTAAATCACACAATCGAGTAATAGACGTATGAACATATACGCCTTTATACTCCGATCATATTATGAGATTCCATTACATTATTGCGCTTACGCCTACTGTACGCCTCTTTGGATCGGTAAAAAATTATGACCTACAATGATACGCCAAAACATATTTTATTTATTTTAAATAACTTATAATTACGATAAAATTATGAAAAAAATTGACCCGATGTATCGTTTTTAGATGAGTACGATGCCGTTAAAAACGAAAAATCGCATTTTTGCGCATACGCCCCTATAGTATGAAGCCCTCGATATTTACTATCACTTCTGCAATTATGCTGAATAAACTACTAAAATTTGTTCAACAGATTTTTGCCGACAGTCGTTCACGAAGATTGGAAAAAATCCATTTTAAATAACTAAATGACCTTTAGAAATTGACAGAAGTCACGGGAAGGTAATTTAAGCTATTAAAATATTGCACGCAACTTTTATTGACGCCCTCCGGCATATTTACCTCTTTGCCTTCTATCAGCTGCTGCACGACTTTCACAGTAGGTACTGTAACCGGGGTCTAATCAGAACATTTTTTATTTAAAATAAATTTCTGTGCCCGTGGGATGCAATCTTAACTTTGCTATTCTTTTTATCAAGTCAGACACAATTTTTAATGAACATTTTAGTTCTAGTTTTGGATCCTCCAGCAATTGAATTGATAAACACTTCGCGTAATGTTATCGAATGTTCAGCTGCAGTTATATGTTTATGTATGACAAATTAATGTAATTTTGACGTATATTGTTTTAAAAATATTTAGGGCGGAAAAGGTTTTGTACAGTGTAGATTTATTATCTAGAGATGTAATCCTATGTAGGCAAGTATTTGTTTTAATAGACACAAATAAATAAGTGAATATTCGATTTTTCTGTCAACCATACACTTTGCCACGAAAATTGCACGTTGATAACGATCACTAATAATTAGGCATTGAAACACTTGTGCGATGTTATTATTATTATGAAACTTGCCTTCGGCTCGTTTCATAAACCCACACTCGTGTTTAATACCCTTCATTATGTACAGTCACATAAACTACTATAATACTTCTTGTATTCTAGTAGAATAAAATAATCAGACTAGTCACCGAGGGTTATTTATATCAATACCTTCTTAGATGTAACCTAATATTAATTACCAATATAGACATCTTTTCAATTCATGTTAATAACTCATCTATTGAATTAAAAAGCAGTTTTCTATGGAGAGGAGTCATTATTTCAAAAGATCTTAACAGCGCGATGCAGTAGCGAGGCGCCATCTGCTGGTAATATTTCCTTTGTGCTCTCATCACGCCGAAACGGTTGGTTTTGTTTGACCTAGTTTAGTACAGGCACGTACAGGGATACTTAGCTGGCTGAACAAACAATAGAATACTCTTTATTGCACACCTCACCTCTTTAACATCATTACAATAGAGGGAAACAACTTCCAGACAACCTTTGGGTAGTGGATTTATAAATGAAATGAGATGAGTAGGCGATGCAAAAAGTAATCAAGAAAACTACTAAAAAATAATACATACAAAGCTGATTATAGGATACTTTACCCGACTATAGTAAAGAAATTATTGATAACTGACCAGAAATATGTGAGGATTGTCAAGAGGGCGCAATTTATAAGATTTACATGGCAACAATTTTGCAACCAATCACAACCCACTATAATGGCATTACTTTTAAATACCTGTCAGTTCGACTATGTTAACCTCGTAATATCATTTAATGGAATGCACTCTCTTCCTGGCTGTTTTTCATGTAGTAATCACATGTACACTTTATTTATAGTCTTACGTTCACAATTGTGAATGGTTTTCGGCATTTTCAGTGGATAATTTGAAATATTTGTCTTTTAACTTTTAAAGACATCCCCACGAATGACATTGACATTGTTGACAAACCATCATAAAATCATTGCCAGGGTAAGAAATTAGTTCGCATCCTCATATATTTCTGGTCAGGCTTTACGCGGATGTAGTTGGCCTTCTCAGTCAGGAATAAAATTAGCTAGCATATTACCATTACGAGTAAGTATCTAGTGCATGTTAGGAGTAAAAAAAAAAATGCGTGTAAAAGTCATTTTGAAAGCAGATGTAATACATACAGACATTTTACTTTGACACTCTGTTAAAATCAACATTATTATATCATACACGAATAACTCGTAAACACCTCTCTGCTGTAACCGAAAACGATACCGTACGACGGAAACTTAGTTTCCGGGCTGTTATAATTGATGTTTTTCAAATATTGCCCAATTGTTTGAACGTCTTTGTTCTGTTTTGACTTAATATTATGTAATGAATGGTCCATACACTGAGGTTTAATCGTACAAAAGGCCGGATGCCAAGTATGGATAGGTATCATCTCATCAACAGTATCTCGATCAAATCTCAACCATTCACTACGTTTAACGAACCTTTGGAATAGGTTTGTCTGTCTGATTTGAGTAGGTACCCCTACATGGAACTCTATTTACTGAAGTATACGATGATTTCATTAAAAAACAATTATGACAAAACCCATTATGACCTAGCGGTGCCGTTTGGCACCCATCGCTTCATATAAAAGTAAAAAATACACTCAAGTTGTTTCTCTACTTGAAATTGACACGACAGTGCAATACAGAGTGAAATACTGCCAAAAATGCGGGCGATCGTGCATTAGTAGCCTAATGTGTTAATCCAGTGTCCGCTACCTTCATACCGAATTTTATCAAGCTTGGTCCACCCGTTTGAGCGTGAGGAATTAACAAACACACAAACTTTCGCCTTTATAATACCTAATAAGTATGGTAGTGGGTTAAATCTAGAAAGCTATAAATGAGGACTATTTCTGGACGACTGTTTGGGCTCAAATTTGGCATATTTGCGTAACGTCTGTGACGATGATACGGCACCACGGAGCTGGTCTGATATGATGGAGTAGGGAGTTATAAAACTCCCTCCGAACTCCTATATTAAACCAGATTAACCAGTCATATTCTGTCTCATTTGATATCTGGGCGAGCTATTGACGACTGTGAAAAAAGTACAGTCGGCAGTAAAAGTATGTCTCAAAATGGTTATCTTTAATACATATTTGTACAACAGCTTTTTTTAAGTTGAGGCTTTGCTGAAGGGCTTAAAATGCACATCTATGTGGAGTGGCAAAGGTGCGTGCCAACGGCACCTATTCTCATAATACCTATACTCTAAGGCAGCCCCTTAGACAGTGTTAAGACCTTGCTGTTTAACATGAGTCAATTGACTTAGTTTCAAGTTTGGCAGAGCGAGGTAAAGCAGCGCAGCGGCCTCGGGCCCATGGTTTGCCAACCGCGGGAGCGTGTCGGCTGCGCACGCGCGGATATTTGTGCTCGCATCCATCACCGCTTGTGCGCGCTGACAAGCCATTTGCTACTGCACTGATTGCGCTGCTTTATTGACTTGTGCTCGTAAGTGGAGTCATTATAATATCAATTCTGACGTCCAACGTGGTGTAGGGATAACTTAATCTACGCTACGCTACGCTTGTCGTTTTCAAAAAACGACTCCGTGAAATGTTATTTTTTTATACTATCTTTGAATAAGTACCTACCTACACCTAGAGCGAGAGTCATACACAGATTTGCGAAAGATGAAGCCGCTTTTGGTTCATGGAGACGTTTTGCTTGTGATATTGACGTTGTGACAGATGCGCAGACGGACGAAACTTAGCCTGAGGCTAACTTAAAAATACTTAACTTTCAAGTGCTAACAGGTTTCTAATTTTATATAGGCGTATTTATTCTATGTAGACTATACATTTGAAACACAGATCAAAAGAAAGAAAGACGATCATTTGCTGATTACGATCACTGGAAGGCAGTATACTGCATTTTTTTGTAGAAAGAAGTGCGAAAGCTGCAAAAGACTAAAGGATACCTCCACCGGCTGTACCGTAGACAACACTCGGGTGTTGTTGTAAACTAATACCGATAGCGGATCTCATAAAGGAAATCCGGATAAGGCGGTACTTAAGACGAGAAAACCTTGGCTAAGCAATGGTTTTAATTTCCTCCATTTTCGTTATGTATAGGTAATGAGAGATGAATGATGAACAATGATTCATAATTTATGTAGGTAGCATTTATGGTTTCCATCATAATAGTTTATTATTATCATAATGTAAAAAATCATCTGTATTTTGTATCAAATTACCCTAATTGAAGAGTCTTTAAGCTCTGTAATAGGTCTCACAGGACAGAGTGCTAAAAACTTGTATAACACATAACTCTACTGGGTACTTACTGAAGTTGTGTCGAAATCGTGACAGTTTGTAAAGTAACATATTATTGGAGTATTTTTCTGTAACCTAAGTAAATAGACAAATTTCTATTCTTGCAATGCCAGACTAAAATCTTCACACTAGAGCTAGGTATATCCAATTGTGATGTTTGTTTATCGTCGCTCTCTCTGCGCTGCAATCGTTCGCCAAATGTGTATCAAATTACACTTTCCCCTGATAGTGTGATTAGATATAACGACCAAGCTTCACTGCAGTGCTACTTCGTCGTGGTCGTCAGTAGGTAATACACATCTAAACAGTTTCTTAGTGAAAATGATCCTTTTGTACGCCGCACTTTAAACGCAGTTAGACACTTCTTACAATGTTCCTAAGGCTTACTTTCGTTCGGCAAACTGTAGCGTTGCATTTCAATAATTCGATGTACATCACACACACGCAAACAAATAGCTTATCCTTTAGTAATAAGGTTCGTTGTCAAACGGCAAGTTGTGATTGCGGTACACCTCAGTTGCCAAACCATCCTGCACCGAGACTCGGGCCGACTTTGTCTGACTTACGAAACTGACGAGATGGAACCTACTCTAGTGTGGTTAACTAAATTGCGTGTACATTATATAATTATAACAACAATAATTGCCACAAAAAGGGAGTATTTCATGACCTCAGTAAGTATGACGAAGATAAATTTCGAGGTTAGGCTAGATGTAATTACGGGTAGGCAAAAACCACTATATCGTCGTCATGTTTCCAGTAACATCTATTATTAAAGTGTAGGTTACAGTGAATTACAATTAGAGGACCTACCTATACTCGGTTTTCTAATTCAAGACCAAAAAAACTACGACAGATACGTCACTGTCAAAGTTGTCAAAATTTAAATGACATCTGACCATATAAATTATTGCACCAAATTTTTTTAATACCTCAAGTGTTACAAGTACAATACCCAGATTTTGTACCAAAAATCTCCGATGTTTAAGTTTTTATTATCTCCTCTCGTATTTATGTAATAATAAATATATCTAATTATTTTGTTAAAACATAGAGATAAAGTTATCAATTAATAAATTATCTTAGTGTCTAATAAAGAATAAGGATTTTACTAATATTTTATTGTAGTGGTAACATTGTGGTAGTTTTTTTGGTCTTGAATTAGAAATCGTAGTATAGTCGGTGTTGTATACTAAAAATATACGCGTAGGCACCTTAAATTTTGCATGCGCTTTATTTGATTAGGGCGGTGAAGGTAATAAAGTGTACGTCACCCTAGCTCTTAAGTGGGATTTACTGCACGCTACGCGGGGAGAAACACTCACATGCTGGCCAAGGCAGGATGTAACTGATGATGATGTGTGTACTTTAGACAAACCACGGGCGGTAATTAGTAAAGCCCCAGAAAGAATTCACCGCCCAAGGTATGTAATGTACTAAATCATTAAAGGAGCGGGATTGTTATGAGACAGAAAGTCACAGCAGTATCGCGGAACATCATCAATTCAATTACGAGCCTTTGGTCTTAACCATCGATCCCCACCACCCAGTATAAAGAACCTGTCGTCCCAATGGGTATTGTTTGTGTTATTATTACTTAGCTTGGGTTCATGACTCAGATTTGAGACGAGCGACATTAATCAGGATATTTTTTCTCAAACTAAGTACCATTAATACTAATAGGTATACCTAACTAATAGATGTGATAAATAATAAAGGTGTTTTTCTAATACCTATTGTTTTGAAATTACTGAAAATGTATCTAATTTATCAAAAATTTAAGAAATTGACAGAAACTGCGCTAGTTTCGCGTATATACTCGCCTTAACGGGCACTGAGAGGTATCCACTAGAAACAACAAGTAAATAGTAGTTTATGCAACTGATACATAATGAGAGGCCTTAAAACACGAGTGTGGTTTTATGAAACGAGCGTCAGCGAGTTTCATAATAGGATCACACGAGTGTTTTAAGGCCTAATTATGTACAGTTGTATACAATACTTTATCTACACACATATCATAAGTACTCTAAGATGGGTTCAGAAGCCATAAGGAAATGACCGGCACCACTAGTGCTACCTGTAATAGTACATTACTGCAGAGGCCGTGAAGTAAGGGATTGCTGGACGAGTTTGGGGTAGATGGCCGAGTCGAAGACGAGGCCAGATACAACGAGTCCTGCAATCCCTGTTCCGGCCGAAGCTTGTATAGTGCTTTTCTCAAACGATGTGAGGAAATATTAAAATTAAAATAACTAATAGATAATCAAGTAAACAAAACAAAATATGCTACGAGAAAAAAGTAAAAAATATTATTCATTTTGCATGGCTAAATTTGCCTCCTCATAAGTTCCCCGTCATCCTTTTTTCATAAGTTCTCCGTCACTCTCATCACTAGAAGTAATTTTTATGTCTGTTAAAATTATATTATAATCACTACGAAATACGAATAAGCAGAAAAAAGTTGTTCATATTGCTGCCTTTTTTATTTTTTAAATATGTTATTTGATCCAGCTATTTGAGCACCATGTTTAACCGCACATAATAGTACATTACTGCAGAGGCCGTGAAGTAAGGGATTGCTGGACGAGTTTGGGGTAGATGGCCGAGTCGAAGACGAGGCCAGATACAACGAGTCCTGCAATCCCTGTTCCGGCCGAAGCTTGTATAGTGCTTTTCTCAAACGATGTGAGGAAATATTAAAATTAAAATAACTAATAGATAATCAAGTAAACAAAACAAAATATGCTACGAGAAAAAAGTAAAAAATATTATTCATTTTGCATGGCTAAATTTGCCTCCTCATAAGTTCCCCGTCATCCTTTTTTCATAAGTTCTCCGTCACTCTCATCACTAGAAGTAATTTTTATGTCTGTTAAAATTATATTATAATCACTACTACGAAATATGAATAAGCAGAAAAAAGTTGTTCATATTGCTGCCTTTTTTATTTTTTAAATATGTTATTTGATCCAGCTATTTGAGCACCATGTTTAACCGCACATAAATATAGTACCATAGATTTTGTTTTTTTTTTTTTTATATCGCAAGTATGCTTACTGAGGGCAGTGGTGGTTGGCTGTATGCAATTTTTCCTTTGCCAATTTAACGTTAGTAAGGAAATTTAAAAAGTTAGAGCAGCGGACAATAATGGATTTTCATACTATTTTTTTTTGCCTAGGCCAAGAAGTAATGTAGGGAGCCATAAACGAGAAACTTCATGTCCTCATATCGGGACATTAACGCATACATTTCCGAGCATGTTTGAGAAAATATAGTACCATAGATTTTGTTTTTTTTTTATATCGCAAGTATGCTTACAGAGGGCAGTGGTGGTTGGCTGTATGCAATTTTTCCTTTGCCAATTTAACGTTAGTAAGGAAATTTAAAAAGTTAGAGCAGCGGACAATAATGGATTTTCATACTAATTTTTTTTGCCTAGGCCAAGAAGTAATGTAGGGAGCCATAAACGAGAAACTTCATGTCCTCATATCGGGACATTAACGCATACATTTCCGAGCATGTTTGAGAAAAATATCTAAAAACGACATATACTCATGCAGTAAGAAATAAATCTGAAAAAATACATAAACAGATTATTTATTGTAATAGTTGTAATTTACATTAACATTGAAACAATATTTTCAACTAAAATGTGAATTACAATAAACTTCACAATTCTACTTTCGTAACAGCAAAGAACCAACAAACAAATGACAACAATAATGGCGGCAATTCGAACCTCCGTCAAGACGAATGTTTTTTTTTCTAAATGATATACAAGCGAATGTATCCATATTCTCATGTCACTCGAGATCAAATTTCGTGCGGTTTTTATAAAAAAAACATACTGAATTGACGTTTCGTATCGATAACAATATTACCTAATATCTATGGATAAGTACTAGAATAGAGACCAACTTGTGTTTTGACAGTTGTTCCTACTTTAAACTCGTAACCTTACAAAAATCGGTACTGTAATAACATTACAGTACAGATTTTACCTACTACCACAGATAAAAAAATCTCATAGTAAAATTGGTTGTAATAATGCTGGTCATTTCCTACGATTTCTGAACGCATTTTAGAGCACTAATGATATGTGCGTAGATAAAATCTCTTACGATCACGCATTGACCGCGTAACACCATAATGCAATTGAAACATATTCATCGTGCATCATCATAATGTTGCAGCATTCATGAAACAATCATGCCTCAGTGATGCAGCATGCACCCGCATACATGGGGTGCGCGACACGTGATCGCGCCCTTCGGCTGAACTTGACAGCGTGTGACGGCGACCTGCCGAGATTATCGCTCTGTCTGCTTATCTGCTTACGTACATCACTATGTAGTATGTCAAACGTCCGTGTAACGGGGAGCATGACAATTTGTCGCCAAAATGACTAGTAATTCAATTGATATATTTGGGGTGAAGTTCCTGAGGGCAGTTGGGCGTCGGGCGGCGGTTGCGGGCTGCCATCCTGCCATCTCTTATTTCCCCCAACCCGGACATTTGGCTGACTGCGCTTTGTATTATTTATATACGGTTTTTACTTACATTGTACAAAATAATAATAATAATTCAATAAGGTGTTTCCTTACATAAAAAGTGTCCCCGGTTTTCCCCGGACACTTTTTGCTCCCCCGTACGGCCTCCGAACAAGGACAAATCCGGGAAAACCCGGACGGATTGCAGCCCTAATTGCGAGAGATGGACAGCCTCTTAGTGCAGAAGCTGTCCATCGAGAACCAGCATTTGTAAGGGAATAAGAAGGTTCCTAGAGCTGTTTCCAGATGTTCATGACAAAGCACGTGCGCTACTGGAGACATGTCACATGCTCATAAGGAAAGCCTATATTCCATATACCTGTCGAGATGCAAGAAAGGATAGAGCGAAGCATAACAAAGAAAGCTCAACCTTTAGGTGTATGTATGGCATAACATTTTAAAAGTAACGCCTGATTCTTGGATTGATCTGGAATCGCGCGCAAACTGAAGAGAACAAAGAAATTATTTCATCTTTTAATGAGCAGGCACTTGTTATCGTAATTAACAAATCGGTGGCGTACGTGATGGTGATTGCCATGGTAAATGACCGTAACCCCATGAGATAAGGCGGCCACGTTTATATAAACACCACTGGAATGTGACCGCAACTTCGTCGAGTTCAGAGGACAAAGAAATGATGACCAACAGATGGCGCCAGACGGGCATGGCGATGACGCCGCGCATTCATACTAAACAAAAGACCATTCTACATCGCGCTATTAAGGTTCTTCCTGAAATCATGATCCCTCTCCAAAGAATATATATATATATATATATATATAGAGTAGTAGACAATAGAGATAATTAACTAGGGACCCGTCCCGGCTTCGCCCGGTACCGATCCTTAGTTAATATATTATAAAAAAATTGCGAGTGAAGGTCCCGGGTATTCCATGTCAAGTAATTATAGTACCTAATCATTATTTTGGAGCGTTTGGCGCAGTTTTCAGATGTTTGTGTGATGAACTCGAATATAACCTATAATTCGAAGTTTCACGCTAGGTAATTGCGAACTTTATTTCAGACTATACCTACATACCTATATTGTACCTACTACTTATCGCACAATAGTTAGTGTAAGTACTATATTTTTTTTTTGTATCCGTACGATACGATCTCTCCGGTAACTTAAGGTTAATATGGTGCAACTCTAGATTTTAAGAGTAGATCCGGAATCGGAGTAATCTACGCTTATCCGGCTGCCAATTGTTTGTCCAAATTCTACTGCAGAACACAAGATTATCGCTACGTTTGGTAGAAGTCTTGATGGTGCCTAAGACGTACTTACTTAGATGTTATTCCCGAAAAAATATACACCGTTCATCTACTGAGATAAATTTGATCGTTCGCCCAGATTCCATTTTAGTAAATTATTAAGATGTGGTTAGCTTGCAAACGAAAGTGGTATATTGATCTGAAAGCAACGTAATTAGCGATAAATAAATCGATTAGACAATTCGTAAAATTTGTGTCGTCATGCTTGAAGTTGTGTCGAAATCAGTTGTAGGTAAAATATTATATTCATTTCGATATATGCAAGTAATGTACATGGAAAACTACCTACCAGTATTTACTTACTGCGTGTCTTTTATCAGCAGCCATGCCATTATCCGTATTTATTTTGGTTATATAAACCATTAACCCGTGCTATAGTTATATTGATAAGTTTCTTATTTATCGGGATCACCAGATATCCATCCTTCAGTCGTCATTGAGAGTTCACGAGAGCTTCGCCTTGGCTCTGTATTAAAAAAAATGTCTTATCTTTATTGAGTCTTCGACAATTAAATAAAAATTTGTTAAGTAAAAAAAATTAAAAATATATTTACTCTTTAGTAAAAATTTTCACTGTGATAGTTTTTGGATCTCTTTGGTATTTGAATATGGAATTCCTGTCACGTAAAGTCAGATCGAACGGGCAGATTGACACCCGTCAAGTGAATGGCGCGGGCTCTTTACAGAGTACACGGTGAGTTTACTATTTATCGTTCATTTTTAAGCCCCCAACCAAAAATGTAGGCTGTTATTACACGAGCTTGTTAGCCACTTTATTGTCATATAGGTTCCAGTTCATTGCAATTTCTAGGATGTATTAGAAACTCTCTCTGCCTAGATATGTTACGAAACTGCAAATCATGACGAAATGAGAAGGAAGGCCTCCCTTACTCCTAGGGTGCCTTGGCCTTACCGCCAAAATATGTGTAGAGTCTGCTAGCGTGTACTCGCGTAAATATCCAAGTGTAACATAAATAATTAACACTTGTTGTCCACGTGAGCTTTGGATGCGGAACTCTTCCAAACTACCTATTGGTTATTATATTGAAAGGTCACTAACTTGTAATCACTTGACCGAACCGTGAGAGTCAGAATGGCGGATGTACCATCACGAATTTATAAAACAAGTATACTAAAAAAGTATACTCAAAATTTACCATTTCACACACATTCATATATTAGGTACACCCGCCATTATGACTCACACCGAACCTATGGAGGTCTTGAAGTTTCAGATGACTCTTCAAACTTGTAAGGTAGGTAAACTTCGATGTAATATATACTTATATTTATAGATCTTAACACATATTTATGTATGTTTAAGTAGGTTTATATATGTATATATCTATTTATATGTATGTATATTGATACGTTTACTTGCTTATCTGTTGATAATTATTTTGTTCTCCCTTCCCCTTCTGCATCACCTACTCATTGTGTGATTTATCTAATCAACTCCACTACCTAAAGGTTGTCTGGAAGAGATCGCTCTTTAGCGATAAGACCGCCTGTTGTCTACCGTTATTAAAATTATTGTTCTGTATTGAATTTGTAAACTTTTTTGGTGTGCAATAAAGCATTTTGTATTGTATTGTATTTAATATCTTTATTCTGCACACATATTTACAACACATACATATACATATTTAATATATTCTATCTCTTCGAAATATCAACAGTCTTGTTTTCAGTGTTACAGTAAGTTATGTTTGGCGGTACAGTACATATATTTTGTCCCAGGTTATGGCTGACGACGTCTATATATAATATGGCTAAAAGTTCATGACAATAAAATGATGTGATTTACCTTTCCTGTTTAACTTACGCACAATGTCGAACGATGTTATGCGTTGCGCACACATGGCTTACTGTCGACTGAGTTGTACATTTTATATTTTTATATACATAACGGTGTAGTGATTGCCAACGATGAACTGGAACAATGTGCAGGACAAAGGCTCATTCCCAAGGATCTCCGCAATAACCGGCATTACGTTACCCGCACCGTATCTGGCCGCATGCTTCCCATGATCCTCGCGAGATCTGGGTGGGTCTTCCACCCTAGGATGACCGATCCGTGGTCAGCATTTAAATTACTGTTTACTCATTTGTTTTTTTTTTTTGCCGATTGATAGCCCCAATTCAGGCTGCAGAGGCGTCGCTCCGATCACGGTCACGATCAAGGATGGTTGTAACACAGTAAATATTTCTGACTTGTCACCTCGTACCTTCGGTAGACAGATCTTAGGTACTTAATTGCTAACTTCAAATTATTTACACGTAGGTAATAAGCAACGCCGAAGATGGTCGATTTTAGTTAGCGAAACTCGGAGTACTGTCAAATGGGCACACGTGGTTACTCGGGACGAGATGGAAAGTTTTACATAAATAAGTAGGTACGTTGTTTTTTTTTTTACTTTCGTCCACTTTTCAAATAATAAAATTGTAAACGTTGAACATTAATTTCATACAAGAAAAGTTTTATTTTTCTGGCATTTGAAATGCTTTACATACTTAAAAGTAAGTAACCACTAGATTGCTTTTGGTAACTACGGCTACCTGTCACCGCCTTATTTTATTATATAAATAGAGTCCAACTCAAAATTCGAAGCAATTGAGTGGGTAATAAAGATGGTATAACAAAAATAACCTTCCAAATAGCAAGCCTGAAATATCGTCCTAAGTAACCACGTTCATTTAAAGTTTCATTTTGAACGGTACGAGTGGGATACTCGTATATGGCTAAAATCGTATTTAAAGCATATAATATATGAATGGACAAGTATCTGTTGTCGACTGAAAATCATGCCGAGCATCGATTTCGTTCGGCAAAATGTTAGCAGAGGATTGCGTTTTTTATATTGGTTGTGCTGTTTCATTTCTTTGTACGATTGTTTCAAAATCCGTAAAATTTTCATAACTTTTGTAGAACATTCTTAACGCAACTTATCTAATTCTACACAACAAGTACCCACGAAATAGCTGATTACTTAGGAAAACTTAGATTTCACTAAAACGTAACCCAATGTGTAAGAGCGAGGCGCAAGATAAGATAAATAACTTATTTTGCCCATTGTCGAATTGTCTCATAAATAAATACCTCGAGGAGTAACGTAATATCCATATATATTTTTAGCGGTTTCCGTAATACCTGTCGCACTTGTTGCCTGCAGCAGAATGCAGCTGGAAGGCCTGGAAAGCAAGTGTCGCTGTCAGAGCAGGGGTCTCGAATGCCCCGCCGTCCCGCGTAGGTAGGCATTCTCATATTTGGGGCCGTTTCTTGGGGTCGGTTCAGGAGGTCCAAGTTGTATTTTGTCTTGGAAAGCAAAAGGTCTTACTTGTATATAAACAGTAAGATGTCATGATCATGATGTGTATAACGCCTCCAATGCAATATTCCATAGTTGACGAAAACACTTGTGAAAACACATCTTAATGATTTAACATTTTAATCGACAAATGGTTCAAATGATCATAACGGCCAATGTGACAGAACATCTTTATATAGACTTTTTAGTTATTTCGGTCCAGGTTGGTACCTCCATTTTAGGTCCACTACTACTGTCTACTTTATATAAATGAACTTCCACATATAACTAGTCATAAATCAATATTAATATTATTTGCTGAAGACACAACAATAGTGATAAGTGCTCTAAATAAGCAAACACTGGAGCAAGACTTAATAACACACTAACAAATATTATGAATTGGCTAAAAATAAATAAAAATAACTTGACATTAAATTTAACGAAAACAAAGATATACAATTTTGTAGCTATAATTCAGTTCCTCTAAATCTTAAAATATCCTATGAAGGTCAAAATGTAGATGTCAAATGTATTAAGTTTCTAGGTATGTTGCTAGATCCAAACTTCAATTAAAAAGAACACGTTGAAAATGTGGCATCTAAAATTGATAGATTCATATTTGCGTTACGAAATATTAGAAATGTAGTATCCAATCCAAACAAGCTGCTGTAACAGTATATTATGAATATATTGCGTCGGTACTACGGTACGGACTTATCATGTGGGGAAACTCCGTTCAAGTTGAAAAGGCGTTCAAGGCCCAAAAAAAGTGTGCGTGCAATATTCGGAATAAATAACAGAATCCTGCAAACATTATTTCAAAGAGCACAAAATTATTACTCTTCCATTGTATGTAAGTACATTAAAGAGATATGTATATTTGTGAAAATGAATCCACAGTTATTTAATAATGTCAATAAGAAGACAGTACACTATTGCATTACCTAAAGCAAATACATACATCTATAGGAAAAATGTGGCCTATCAGGCTATCATAATTTCCAACAAACTGCCCAAGTTCTGTAGGGAACTCGATAATAATAAATTTAAGAAATGGATAAATGAATGGCTAACAGTGAAAAGTTTTTACTCAGTCACGGAATACTTAAATTGTCAAATGTAAGTGCAAACTGTAAATACAATGGAACATGTTATGTACCTACTGGAACCAAAGTAGTAATACTATTAAGACCACATATATATCTATGTAAAATCAATCACTCATATGTTCAGCACCAAATAAATTTAATTTAATTTCATTTCCATAGGCTAAGGTCATCCAGAGATGACCATATAATTTGACAAATGAGGTATCGTAGGTATAAGAACCTACGATACCTCATTTGTCAAATTATATGAGTTTACGAGTTCATATTTTTCATAGCCACCTGTTTAAGATTGAATACATAAATGATTTATTTTCCGCACCAGCTTTGCTGATCAACTTAGACATGTTGGAACTGAGACGTTATACAATTAAGACCTTATATATACTAACTATTAGTGACTGTGAGCTATAGGTTGACCTCGAAAGTCTCTTCTAAAATGGCTGATATATTTCCACTTCAATATTATTGCAAGTGACTGTACTTAAAGGTAGCTCTATTATTAACGGTAAACTTTTCAGGTTAACATTACGCGTAGTAGTTAGTAGTAAAAATACTTTGATATTTGGTTGCAAAGGTCAAGCAGGGTTCGTAGTTGAAACGTTTTGGTGCCACAACGTAGCGGCCGTAGCGCGTAGCAGCTTCGTAGACGCTGTACACTAGTTGTAGTTGTGTATTTGGTTTTTCTTTTTAAACGTGCCATTCTATACCCACGAAGACTGCCAATTTCTATGGTATCTATCTCGCTTACTAACTTCCGTAGATAGCGACATAAATAGAAAATGGTGGTGTCTTCGCGACCCTGTCGCTTTTATTTACAGTTGTCGCCATAAACCGAATGGCATCTTAATACGTACATAAATAATTTGTGATTTAAGTTGCTTACTTTGTAATTCTATAAATGTTGTAAGGATTGATCAAAGCGAAGTTTTATTTACTGTACATCTCGAGAAGGCAGCTTGAGGTTCTCAATCTGCCTTTTCGAGATTTTGAGAATGGTTATAAATATAAAACTTATGTAATTTTTGTAGACTACATAATAGATTCCATACCATGCGTAATAACATGTTTATTGGGTGTCTGATATCGGTATTGCTATAGCGAATCGTGTTTTGGTTCATGAGCAGATGACCCGTCGACAAATTATAGCCAAATGATAAGTGAAACGTGACAAGCGGTAGTATTGGACCCCATGATTGGCCTTCATTGGCATAATAACTAAAAATAAGGACCTATAACTTCCAAATGTTACAAAGAAAATGAAATAGGGCGTATTGATTACTTCAATTCTGAATGGACAACCGAGCGTTGGTCGAGGGCGATGAATCCGTCGATGACCGACGAAGTACAAAATTGAAATGATTTTCGTCCTAAGAGTAATATTTTTATTTTTAGGACGGCTAGTGGTCAATATCTAAGGAATATTATTATCAATTTGTTAATTTTGTTTTTATTGCAATAAACATATAACTTTATTGATAGCCTGCTTAAAAATGCTTGTGCTACACCAGTGTAACACGCTAATGTGTTAATTAACTCGATAATAACGTTTTACTGATCAGCTATGTGTCTATAACGTTAGCAGTGTCAATTGAAACGTTTAAAAAATGAAGAGTGAGAAAAACGAGTAAGTGTAACATTGAAATAGAGTTGTGCGCAAAATAGAAAACTGTCTGGCCCGGCCACCTCTTGATAGTCAATTTTTAAGATATCACACGAGTGATTTCATTTTTGCTGTGCCAATTTGTACCTACTACTGACGCGCCTATTTTTTGCGTTTCATCGATTCTAGACTTTTGTAACGATATTTATTCTCTTCCTTTTTTGTTTTACTAACTTAAGTTGCTTTTATTTGATTTGCGCTATTAATACGCTATTATATTATATCAAAACATGCGAATATTTTATTTTAGCCTTCTTACCAAAAATCAGTGCGGATTAGTCTTGTACTTAATTTAACTGGGTCAAATTGTTCGTCATTGTCCGATATTTATTTAGTACTAGAGGTTTTAAAAAATAACGTGGAGACCCAACAATGATAATCATGATGCGTTTGGCTCGGTTTGTAAACACCTGCCTACTGAGCCGGCGGTCCCGGGTTCGAATCCCGGCCAGGGCAAATATTTGTGTGATGAACTCGAATATTTGTGCTTGGGTCATGGTTGTTCTATGTATATATTTATCTATATAAGTATGTATATCGTCGTCTAGTACCCATAACACAAGCCTTCTTGAGCTTAATTTGGGACTTGATCGATTTGTGTGAGGTTGTCCGATATTTATAATTATTTATTTATTTATTTAGACCTAGTTTATTACTCGCTGGAACCATGAAGTTCAAATAATATTTACCGCTGAGTTTTAAATCAATCTTTGCAACGTTTATTTACCTCCATCACACTAAGTGAAAACTGTCACGTTGGTTTTCCTTGCTGCTTGCACAATGATTCAGACTAACTAAAATTAATTAACTGCAATCAGAGCATTCCCACAGCCCGCCATCTATTATCGGGTAGACAAACCGCAAGCATTTCATATATAGAGTTTGTATTTAATTAAATTATCACAGGAAATGTACTCATTTTCATTTTAAGAGCACGATGTGGTTTTGGCCCACTTTGTTACGATAATGAATCCATAAAATTAAACGCACAAGTGTAATTTATTGTATCAAATGGAACATTTCCACCGCGCCATCTCTTATCGGGTGGCCGCAACCGCACCGCCCTATCGGAACAAACTTATCACTGAAAATTTTCTCGCTTTCCCAGGAGCGAGTGCGCCATGGGTCCGCCCCCCTCGCACCGAGACAAAACCGCCGCGTTCGTCGGAGCTCGTCAGTCGCAGGCCGACGCTGCCGGGACGTGCACGTACGACGCTATGGATCGCGACAGACTCGGACTTTGGGGCTGCGGGGACGGCGAGTCCACCAGCCGGCTCTCGGGACTCGACCGGCTGAAGCACCCCGGGCTGAACAAGGTAAATACAGCGCTACAGGCCCGTCGCCGCTGCCGCCAGATCGATGACCGCGAGTAATTTGGTTAGGTCATGGTTGTGTGCGGAAGTGGCCGCAGCATGAGCGACGATCCACCCGCGAAGCGACCCGGGTCCGGTCAGCTGGCCGATTGTCATGCTAATCGTGTTTGTTTGTGCGCGCCAGGTGTCAGAGATCACGCGGTACAAACTTTATGACAACTTCGTACCGGATTTAGATTATTTACATTTCGGTGAAAACATGTTGTTGTCAAAAAAATCCGTTGAATCAAGAGGATGTGCATGCAGATTTAATCGTTTTTATTTCAAGTAATTTTTAATGAATTTGAACTTTGTAATAATTTGTTTACGGTTATTATAATTGATAATAGGCAATGTTACCAACGTAGCAGGTAAAACATGTCGTATGACTGTTGGGAAAACCTATTACGCGATTGCAACCTTTAAGGACAAAAACATTATACAGGGTGATCAATCCAAATGAGTCAGTAGGGTGAAGTCAGAAACTATAAGAGATAGGGAAATCAGTTCTTAGGAACAATGGATTCGATATTAGATTTAACAAGCATCCAGTTCATAGAATTTGTTTACTATCTCATACATACCTCACAGGATAGTCGTACTCACAGGGTCAACTATACCTAATAACAAATGCGACATTCAATTACGTACAGAATTTTGACCAAATTCGATTCCCGGTTACGTACATGGGCAAAAAAGCCATTTGTATTAAATCTAAAATCGACGCCATAGTTCCTAAAAAAAAACTATTTCGCTCTCACATAATTTTTGACTTCTCCATACTGACCCATTTGGATTGATCGGCCTGTATACCCCTAGATATATTATAAATATGCATGCTTCCTGTTATAAATTTTATAATTATGTCGGAACTCTATAAATCGTACTTACCTGTCATTATGAGCATCCGTTGACGATTGGTTCCGGAAACGATGTCGTACATAATATTGTCTTAATGCTTTAAGAGTCTTATTATTATTTCGACATAGGTTATATACATAAATAAAAATCTAAATATTTTAACCGGATTTTGTTATTAAATCTTGTACAGTTATAATTTAAATTTTCAACAAAAATAACGCTAATTATATTCGGCTTATTATTTACGCGCTCACATCGCTGACGCTAAGAACTATAACAATCCCATTTGCATGCGCGTCAATAGTCAATACCATAAGCATAGCTATAGGTAGGTATACAACCCCTGTACACTCTTTGTACGTCGTCGTCCCCCAGCCCCCTCGCGGGGAGGCGGGGGTTGGTCGGGATCGGGACACTCTCACCTAGTATTCGTACACGTGTTTGCGCCAAAATTTCCACTAACATTAAAATTATTTGAATTCTCAAGAGTCGAGTTGAGGAGCTCCTACACCGAAAATTGTTTCTGGTTTAACCCAGTGGTTGACTGGTAGCGATTATCTTGAGGCATGAAGTCTGTCAGTACTTTAATATTTTGGGTACTGTGCAATGCAATACAGTTTACATAAATAAAACTGGCTTGTCGTGTTGAAGTAAGAACCAACTTTTCGTTTGTAAGGACACTAACTCCCATTTAATTATGAGTAGGTACCTATCTTGCGAGAAACGCTTGGTCATACGAAAGTAAATTAATAAAATATGCTTGCTCATTATAAGAGAGTGACGCACTTCGTTATTATGTCATTGCCTTGCAATAACGTCATACACGTAATAAAACGCTCGTAAGGTAAATGTCGATTATTGTAACTTACAACTGAAAATAGGAAAAACCAGTCCGGGGACCTCAAGAATTAGGTAATGTGTTAACACATGGGTTCTATAACCGTTGAATACCTAATGCTCGACATGACTCACGTTGGCAGACTTCGTAGGAAGTATTATTTAAATATCGAATTTCCCCATTCGATTTCGTTTGTTCATATTCTTTAACGATACTTGATGTTATTATTATTGTTTATTTAAACTGTTAGAATGATAACAGAAACGCGTACCTACATTTCTATTCCTTGTTGACTGCTTGATAAGAGAGAGATATAATATCGGCTCCATAGCTCTCCATTAGTCCTACCTTGCGAACGAAAGTCCGACCCCTGGTTATATACTATTATGGGCTACGGCCCCGTACTGAAGAAACAGAACCTCTTATAGGATAGTTTGTTTGTTTTGACTGTAGTAGGTAATGTACAGCAGGCACGAACATATTGTACTTTTTGACAATATTACATCTTAATAATAATGCATAAAGCATTTCGGCATATGTACTAAAATTACCTATCACCATCATGATGTTTGTCAAAACTTCCACTCTTTGTATATTTCATGCGGCGACAGAAGTCATTGTTTCCTGTCCGCTTAGCAAGAACCGAAGGAATACCACCGCGATGGCGGTTTACGTGTGACGAGATGTGCACAATAGGTACATAGTACATACATAGAAATAATGTGTGCTTTGAAATTTTCGAGACAAACAGAATGATTTAAGTACGAAATTATTATTTATTAGCCTTTTCTGAATCGGCTGATTGGGATCTTGATTTTATCATTTTCATACCCTATCACTGTTTATTTCCCTATAAATTACAAAAAAATAATTTGCAATTAATGCGCATATCTACCTGATAGAATTGTAAATCTATACAATCATGTGTTTTTATTTTTATTGAATAGAAATAATAAATAATAAATAGTACATCGTTTTGTTTTCTATAAGAAGTTTCATTTCATGTAGTTGTGGATCGGTATTATAACTAATTGTCACCACTTCGAGGTACTTATTTAATTTTGGTCGTGCAGAGCAGAGGCACTAATATTGACGTTACAAGTCGTGGTGACTATCAATGTTATTATTAATTAGCAGTTACACCATGTAGCCCAAGCATTTTAGTAGGAAGTTATTAATGGGAAGTAACGAGACTCTACGAACTCTAGGTCGCCCACTAAAGACTCGTACTCGGACGACAGTCATTGACTAAATTGAAATAATTATACAAAATTATATATAATTTCGGGTTTAACTATAAATAAGGTCCGGACCGGACTTGTTTAGATCGGAGTTATAAAATGAAATTTAGGGAATATATAGTATAGGTAATAATAAATCCAATACGTTCTGCCGGACCCCAGACCGAGAAAAATTCAAGATTGCTCTTATCTAAGCCAATAAACAGCAGTAATAGAATTACGGATCCTGTGAAGCTTTAGTAAGGTAACTCGGACGCTCCCAGATCCTTTGATCTGACCGCCTGATGCGTCATACGTTATTTGATTTGTGTAACATTCTAATTTATCTTATCTTCATCTATAAAAATGAATCCATTCTTGTAGAACTGTATTTTAAAATCATGTTGATCATCCATAAGTGAGGTATGTGAGGTAAGCATTTCTTTGGTGGATTATCGTCAATCTCGCGTAAAGTTCCCGACTCTTGCCAAGAGACGTCCGTATTGAAAAGGTGGGACCGAATACATTTGATTACCAGGTTCGCGCTTAATGAATGTAATCGTGTTGATTGATTTCGTCCTATTCTATTAGTTTATCTGCATAGATTGACCCTGATCGATAGATTACGTCTGTAGGTCAACAAGAGACAGGTATCAGCTAATGATCGGCTTGGAGCAGTGAGTAATGAGCATGTGACATGCATGTGGTTCAGGGACGAACAGCACATACGTATATGGATATTAAAAACGCCCGCGGGCGTGTACCGGGGTTAAGTGTATAATAGTTGTTGTGTTGTAGGCCACTTAGCTAAACTTTTATGGATGACTATGATACGAAGGGAAAAGTTGTGTTAGCTTGGAAGCCGTAACTTCAGAGAAGTCGAATAGTTTTCCTCGGGACTTGTTGGCGAGTTCTGATCAAATGAAATCATCATATACCTAGTAGTTACTGGTTTTTCTGTTTACCATTATGCTCACGAGTAATGTTCAAGGCACTTTTCATATAATTTGTCGAAATGTCTTTGGCAAATGACCTAATTTTAGGTAGTCGGTTGTTCAGTTACGATGTATATTCCAATTAAATCGTATATCTGAAAGAAGAACTTGCTATTCATTGTTGGTAATATTCCCCGTTGGTGAAATTAATCACTCGCTGTGTTTTAATATGATTAGACACTTTTATACACAATACAATCTACGCATATTACACAAGCTATATTACAAATGCCAGGCTCTACTTCACCAGTCAAGTTGAAATAAAAGACGGCAAAGGAATGCGAATACAACGCCGATCTGCCTTCTTGCGTTGCGTCATGCAAAAATAGTACGTGAAAGAGGACTGCCATTCCCGACGGCAATTCTTTGCTTGTCGTATTCCCGATCCCCTTCAATCCTTTTTGAATGTTTTATCATAGGATTTATATGTCAAATATTCTTGTGCGCGAAATTACAAATATTCCTGCGAGGAGCGTGAAACTACGTTTAAGTAGTACATACCTAATAGAAGTTTCTTTGAAGTGTTTGTGCATTGTTTGGGATATAGTAGATAGTATGGAATTTCGTACGCAAATTGAGACCATTATGGAGTATAAATAGCGAAAAGATATTTTGTATTCATTATTTAAGTATTGTATGAAATTCAAGATAATATGTTAAATGTTCATGTTGGTAGTTCATACCTTTGCTACATTTATTAAATGCTCCGAATATCCTCGTTAACTAAGTACTTAACTTATAGGATAGCATACGAAAAATATGCCTTGATCTAAAAAAAAAAGATGTTAGATTACTGGTTATTGGGATTACATGGGATTAAGTTGTTTGCAGCTTCGTTATCATGCACGAGATTACCTATTGATAACGTAACGTTATGGTGGCGATATTCTATGGCATCCTCCTTTTGTTTTCCATTACATAAAAGTAGCTGATACTAAACAATTAATAAAACCGAACTCCCAGATTAATGATTATTATTTATTCTTGGTGACCTCTCTGTGTTTAACCAAGGGGGCGTTAGCGCTGAAAATCTACGCCGCTCGCCCGTAGTTTGTAGTCGGGATTAGTGTCGCCATAACGACCTGATAACACTATTGGCGGCGTTAAACCTCCAACACAATATTAGTTCTGTTTAGCCCTCCTACCGACCCACCAATTGAAGTGATACGGTCAAAATCAAATAGAAAATGAGTTTGTAGTAACACAACAATTGTCCGTTAAATTTAATAGATCGGAGATATATTTTATGGCAAAGTGCGAATGAAACTAGAAGATTGTGATATAAAATTGGAGGTCGTGTCACAATCATTTTAAAATTGAAGACTAACGGCAAGTTCTTTTATTATTAACACCTTTTTCAATAATTTGCTCGCTCTATACCTACATACCTTAAATTTGAGCTTGAATTTGAATTAGGTAGTTGCAATATTGAAACGTTGTTACTACGGCTCATTTACTTTTTGTTTCCGAGTTATTTCCCCGCGCGGATACAGGATGTGGTCACAAGTTAAACAACCTTATAAGAAACATAATTGTGTGCAAATGTCAATGCGTGGTGCCTTGTACCTTGATCTTAATATGTAGACATGTGTCTTAGCCTAGGCGTTGCGTGATCATGTTCAGACCTAGATGACGGGCGTGTGTGAGCTAGGTCGTGAAGCGTTTGTGCGGTTAGACCAGGCTATCCTTGCTTAATGTTGAAATTGAAAGTCACCTATACAGTATGAGTGCTTGAGTATTGTCATTAATGATCATGAAACGTGGATATTATTTTTTTTCGAACAGGCGCAGCGATTGACTTACTAGATACAATATTGATGAATTTATAGTTATAGGACTTATAGGTTGCATTCTAACGCAATATTATTAACGCAATATGAGCGATATTTTCCTTTCTTTAAATTGTTATATGGCCCTCAATGGCAGTTACAGTTGAACAAAAATACTAAGATTTACCATTGAAATTAAATTGGCCATTGTTTGAATACAGGCACGAGTAATTTTTTGTTGAATCATAACATGACATTAGATTAGATAGGAATACGTTTTCGCAAACTCCGCTCTACGTTAACTCTCGATTCTCGAATATTTCGCTCCGAAATTCAGTGGCTTCTAATCTAATTAAGCGTTTTTCGTTCTTTCAATTTTTAATTACTTAAGTACTTACACTTTTTTGCTTCAAACCGTTCTCCTAATTTAAATTGTTAATTATAATATTATGTTATGCGTTATTTAATCTAAGTAATATATGTAACAAGCGTTATCCGCATAGAACACTAGTATTAAATTTGCTCCTTGAGGTGTTATCAAACTCTAATTCCTAAAGTATGTTGTTATGTTGTGTCATCACGTACTTGTTTGTTTAAATAATTACACATGTATAGTCACTTGTAAAGAAAACTGCAAAACAATTTAGTACGACAGCGGACAGGCAGCTACTTGTATCGGCAGACGAAAGCAACGCGCACTTTGCTTCGCTCCAGTAGCATCGCGTCTAGCAATATGAATAGGAGTGATAGGACTTATTCGAAAGGCTTTTGTGAGTAGTTCAAACTCTACATTATTTAATCTAGGGTGAACCGCCCAAGAATGGTTTTATTTTGCAGAAACACCCCCGATAAAGTAGTTAATATTTTTGCAATCCGCAAATCATGTTACGATTGTCTGCCATGATGTCATATATTCTTTCTTAGTAACTTTTAATTGATGATTTACTTAATCTTATTTTACTGAGTTCCGTCTATTGACGACTCCCATAATTTTCACCGCTCGTTTGTTTATCGACCCGCTCCCACTACTACCTGCGCTACTGCTATTAACAAAAGAATATTGATTAGACTGCGCCTCGTTTACAATCAAAGTCGCACTTGCACAATCGAAATGGTTTACAATCAATTAAGTGACAAGTAGAGGAATGCTGACTGGCGGGACCACTCAGCCTACGTCACTTCGATATCAGACGTTTACGATAAGTCATTGATAGGATTTTGATTATAATCACATAATTTGCATAATTTATAGAACATACATGTATACTCTTTATAATTGTGACTTATGTGTATAATATCTTAGGTTAATATTAATACATAGGTCGCTAATAGCAGAATGGTATGATATTCTAACCAGAGTAGGTATAAAATGTCTCCTTATATTGATTCTATAGTCACTATCATGATCATGAAACTGTAAGGAAAAGAGTTTTGTAAATCAAGTCGCGCCTTTTTGACGGAGCCTGTAATTATGCGTATCGTGTAACCTATAGTTTAGTCATATCACAGCCATAACGCTGGTAATTTTATGGTAATTTAATCAATTCAAGTACCTACTATGTCCTGTGCAAATTAGATCATTGTCGCCGCAATCATATCATGGGTGGGTCTGCCGTAGAATGAGTTGGCCTCCATTAACTAATTATCCTTAAATTACATTCTTTTTCACGTTCACTCGAACTCATAAAAACTCTTGAACTTGACATTTGGTTAAGTAAAATAGTTTTTCTAGCACTTGGATGTTTTTTGTCTGATGGGTCAATGTTACGAATGGTTCAAGCTGAACTAATACTTTACTACTAGTACTTACGACTCTGACCTAGTGATAGATGCTGGGATTCATTAATGCACGACACATCTTATTTCAGACCTATTATTATGGACTTGTTACAGGAAAAAATAAAACTTATAGCTTGAACTGTAATTAATACGTTGACAGTTGTTTAGTTACCTACTCGTCTATTAACTGCGACACATGTCACATCCCTAATGAGAATGACAGTAGGTAGATCGGTGCTGATTATCTTTCGAGACTGAGCGACTAATATGATTCTTTTTTTTAATTTTAATTTATTTATTTAAAAAAAGCATGGTACACATTTTACAACAAATTCGCCAAACACGAAGTTTATTGGCGAGTACTGCACTCACTTTTTTAACAATAGTACCATTAAAATCTTAACTAGGACGCCTTTTTACGACAACGATCCAATCCACACAAAAAAGATGATGTGAGCTTTACACTCACGGTTACAATTTTAAATTTTGTTTTGTGCGGGTTGGATCCTTATCCCTAAAAAACGTTCACTTAACCTTAAAAGTAGGTAGGTAACTATTAGCCAGACACTTTAGATTCTTTAGAATCAAACTAAATAGGTAGGTAGTAACCATAACAGTAAGTGTTACACTAAGACAGGGCATCTAATAGTATCTTTTTTAATCTATTCTTAAATATACCTTTAGTGGCGCATTCATCTTCCGGAAAGATAGAATTAAATATTCTGGGTATTAAATATTCTCTTTTCCTTTTACCATAATAATTATTTGCTTTTGGTTCCGTGTAGGTATAGCGTTCGAGAAGGTGCTTAATTCAATTAATTGTAGTAATTTCGTATAAAATTCCCACGTAATATTTGGCTACTATTGTATTAAATTAGTCATTCATAATCATAACCTATCGATTTGGCACGACTTGGCTGAAGAATGCCAAAAGTAAAATCTCAGCCCGGTAGGTAGGTCCGCGGGTAATTAATGGGATCCTCCAATTCTCCCGTAAGTCGCCATCTTTTCTCGCCGAATCACCGTTATTGCTTTATTTTTCTTTTTACTTTTTAGAAACTTTAATCATTTCTTGCTCAGAAGTTTCTTTGATATTGAATTATGACTATGAGTGATTTTTAAATTAAGATTATCGTTGGGTACAAGTAGATTATGCCATGCCACTGATTGGTAGATTAAAATCAGGATTTATTTAGTGTTTCCGGTGGATATACGATTGATTGATTACTTAATGAGATTAATGCAATGGTCAGCTAACTTATATACAATTAATTTATGTAGGTTCATAAAAGCCTTCGAACGTCTTAGGCTTCTTAATGTACAATATGTAGCAACATTAATTAATGATTAACGGTCGAGCTGAAGGCAAATAATGCTTTCTGGGACAAATGATTAAGTCGTACGTCCGACGGATTACTGATAGCAGCATTTTCACAGAATATTGTTGGTAATAATACAAAAGCTCTACATCCTCGCGTCATGGCGTGGAATATTATATAATAGTAGTTCATAGCGGCGACTTGGCAATAAGTAACCTAGTTATCGATCGGGGTGTTAGCTGCATTTCTAATAAATTCCTTATAGGTGACTGGGAGCACGTGCCGAGGCTCTGTCCTTTCAAGCACACGGCAGTACTCACACGTGTCTATTTAATTTAGCAATAATTTCCCGTCATTACTTGATAAATAATGAAAATACATTAGCCGTCAACTTAATAAAACATTTTATTTTGAACGACGTAGCGTACTTACATTTTATATTTCCTAAATTCATGATCAGTTTATTGTGTCGTTTAATGAACAATTTGGGAATCAAGGTACGAGAGCGTAACACGAAATGGTCGTTTTAACGATGTCAGTTCCCGTTCTGAGTTCTAACCAGCAAACGGATCGGGCCATAAACGGATGATTCTCTTTGTTTCTCCACAAGTTTTGTGGTCTAGGAATTTGCGTATCGCGTGTCTCACGGTCGTGATTGTGAGGGATTCGAAGTTAATGTGTCAGTAAAGGGGCTACTGTTCGTGTCGGTACGGGATGGACCGCGAGTGGTGGCAGCTGACGCCGCGGCGCGAGATGTGCGCCGTGCCCGACTGCCTCGCCGCCGTCGACTCCAGGGTGCGTGCTTCTTTTTATTTTCTGTGTCACATAAAGAGCTCGTGTTCGTGGTGACACAGCAGCAGCAGCTGCATAATATTTAATATTCTCACTAATTTACAGTTGTCAAGTTATTAAATCAATACCATATTTTTTATGTCTAGATTAACCCTTTGAACGCCAGGAGCCACTAAAG
Source organism: Apotomis turbidana (assembly GCA_905147355.2). Taxonomy (NCBI): domain Eukaryota; kingdom Metazoa; phylum Arthropoda; class Insecta; order Lepidoptera; family Tortricidae; genus Apotomis; species Apotomis turbidana. Next base: position 32,625,071 of record LR990282.1, read on the forward strand.
TGGCCGTGTGCTCTCGTGCCTACCACGCCAACGACCGTTAAAGGGGTAATGGCGGACGCTGTCAAAGCAATTTTCCTGCAGACAGATAAGATATATTTTCGCTCTTTCTTTTTTCAACTATTGGCGTTTAATATAAGCCACATTTTGACATGGGAGGAAAAGCGTTCTATATAAGTATATCTACAAATCAATAGATTAATTTTTAGATTAAGCATTACAACCACTTTGCATGTGTAAAGGCTCTAAAAACGAGTAAACATTCTACAACCTTGAGACAAGCTTGAACAGACAGACAGACGCCAGCAACTCGCATCGGTAATTTAGCGAAATAGTAGTTTAGTATTTTGTTTTCAATTTGATATCATAGATAGTCATCGTTGGTTTCTTGTCGGTTGTCATTGCGATTTAGTCTCCCCTTTTGCTTACCATCAGGTGAAGTTGAACCACTATGTTGTGCCGATATAAAAAAAAACCTTATGACCACCGACTTTTTTGAGGTGTGTGCTTTGTTAGACGTATGCTTCCTCTGACTCTCCTCTTCTCTTAGTCTTCCATTTCAACTTCCTTGATAACGTCTTTACTTCCATTTATTATTTGATCGAGCGGCCTTGTTGTCGTTAGTCGGACCAGTTCAATTCGGAACAAACCAACCGTTTATTTTCTACCTATGAATGTAGATGGTTGTATTGTATCCAAAACAGTATCCGTGACGTATGATGTTTATCAAGGTCAAGGAAAACGATGTAAATTCCTCGAACGTCAAACGGACTAAAACATTTCAAACTACATTCCCCAATTAGTATTTTAAGGCACTATGATAGGTTTCAATGATATATAGACGTTATTGCGACATATTTGATCAGCCAGATTCAGATTACACAACCATTGTGGACCGACGCTTCCAAACCACTCAATTTGTATTAATTACTTACGATTCCTTTTAAGCCCACAATCAATTTATTCAGTGTTAAAAACTCGTTCAAATTTCCGTGACGTGTGAACACCTATTACGGTAACATGATTAGTGAAACCGTTCGACTATAGATCTTACTGGGTAGAATTATGGTCTTTGTGATTAGTTTGCGTATAGTTCGAGGAGTATACCGGTCGACCAGCGTTGGGCCATGACGCATGACGTCAGGGCCGCGCCTCCAGCGCTTTACGAAATTGTTTCTATTAATACATAAGTACATCACTTGTTTGAATTGAAACAAAACCGCAAGTAATACGATTAATATTCATATTAAACTAACACTTCTCGTGTTAAATTCAAATCATCCTGGGAGTAGGCCTGACTTGATTCACTGAAAAACGGTTTTCTAAGCGATAGCGAAATGAAAATTAGATGATTGTTCGAGGTCGAGGTCTGTTTGAATACGAACTCAATCCCGCTAAGCGCCATGGCTTTTTGGCTGAAAACAAATTGCCTAATTACTGCTGAATTTGTAAAGCTTTTCGCGTGTACAAGAAAACCAAGTTACTTATTTAGTAGCGCATTAGGTATTTGACCTAAATTTAGGACGTTGTCTTTGCGTGGTTATTACGCTCTATCGATTCGGATTCAGACAGGTTTATGGATTATTACTAACTACACACTTGTACTTTACCGAGCATGTACTTAACTTTAACTTAGTTATCTATGCTTATAGTGATTTTGAGATTTTCAGGCTCCAATACAACGTAGGTAACCAAATGGTGAGTGTCTGAAAACTCAATCTGTCTACCACACTTCCTCTGACACTATGCGAGACATTTTCTGGAAGCTATAGTTCACACGTTCTATTTAAGAAAAAGTCGTCGTGCCTTGCTCAGAACCCAATCTCGTGAAGAAGCTGTAGACTCTACAGATTGGGTGAGAAAGCCACAACGTCTCGCTCGGCTGTAGCCGGGGTTAGATTTGCATTTGTGCAACACAGTGTTTTGAAACTAGGTCACAATTAGCGGAGAGTAAGTACTTATCCACAGGTGATTTCCCTAAGTGTTTTGTTTGTGTTTAAATTTGTCTGCAACAGAGAAAAGTGTTATGCTTTGCTTATATCTCCCGTAGACAGTAGCGCGGACCTACCTATATAATTACGAGCGATCAAAGTCCCGCCGTGACACGCGAAACGGCGATAGTGGGAATTGACGTGATTTTATTAACACTTTACCAAACCAAGCGTGGCTTTAAACTTGATTTTTACTAATATGAACCTTATGCTTGAGAACGACGTACAATGTAGTCGGCAAAGTTACGTGTGTAGGTTGAGGCGAGAGTGAAGGTCGGTAGCGGTCACCTTCACCGCACAGCTGACTGTTATCAAACGGTGCGAATTCTCGTTTCCGGGGTCACATACACGCGGCTTCCTTTTTCTCTTCGATGTCTCGTAGTCGACATTGTTTTTTACCGTCGTTCATCTTTTGATCGTCTCGTGATTAGAGATTTATGTCGTGTGAGGTCGATGTGTTTTCGCAACACCGACCTTCGTACATTAGGGACGTACATGCATCTACAATATTTTAACGGTTAGCTCACGACTCTTTATAGAAAAGCATTTGTAGGAAGTGTTGTCGCGTGACATAGCATCACCTGTCTTCCTCGCACGATATTGTCAGAAAAGTGACAGGTAGGGGGAGATGGGGTACCTTGATACGATTTTTTTGCATAGACGATAAAAACGGCAGGGAAAGAGTAATTTCAACAAACAATATTTTGATAGCTCGAGTGTTGAACTAAGTTTAAACGTAAGTGTACATTTATCCGTAAAACAACATATTGATTTTTTATGTATTTTTTTCTGAAAAATGGGATTTGTATCAAACTACCCCGTATACGGGGCGGTTTGATACACACCTGGGGTACTTTGATACTCCCACATATATTCCTATGTAATATATATAATCTTATTTAAAAATGAAAGAAAATGCATTATATTGATTTATATTATCATTTATTTATGGCATAATCAGTCTCATGAATGTTTATGGCAAATCAACTAGGTTTTATCAGTAACTTTAATTTGTACTTATATTTATCTTTGATATATATAGGTAAATAGTCAATATATATATCCTACACCTCTTTTCCTCATAAACTTAAGATCACATGCTAACAATCAGTTGTTTTGAAACACTAACAGTAACATATAAACATTATTTATGTATAGACATACATTGATACAGTATCAATCTACCCCACAGACGTTTGTATCTATGTGCCCCGAGGTATTTTTTTAGATACAAATTAAGATAGAAAAAAATCTAGAAGTATCTAGGATAAAATGGCTATTGTATAGAATAATTCAACGTATTTAATTACTGCATGTCGTAGATTCCTCTCCGATAACGTTATAATACTGCCTAATAAGTCACTTCCTAAAATGATCGATTTTTTACTCGCGGTCTTAAAAAACGTGTCCGTACTTGTCAAATGCGTTTGAGCGACTGAGCCGCGGTGAAACTCCGGCGTCTCATTCGCCTTGTAAGTGACGTCTATGTGTGCGTGAATGAATTGTATACAACCATTCGTTTAGGTTTTATGACTACCGTATCTATGTGCCCCGCGTATCAATGTACCCCCACTCCCCCTACCTAGCGCAAGTCGCGCGACAAAGAGTCGCGTGGCACAGTTTGCTAGAGGTGCTGTGCTGCACGCTATGATGATGGCCAGGGAGCGAGACTATGATGATGGACAGGGAGCGAGACTATGATGATGGACAGGGAGCGAGACTATGATGATGGACAGGGAGCGAGACTATGATGATGGACAGGGAGCGAGACTATGATGATGGACAGGGAGCGAGACTATGACGATGGACAGGGAGCGAGACTATGATGATGGACAGGGAGCGAGACTATGATGATGGACAGGGAGCGAGACTATGATGATGGACAGGGAGCGAGACTATGATGATGGACAGGGAGCGAGACTATGATGAAGGACAGGGAGCGAGACTATGATGATGGACAGGGAGCGAGACTATGATGATGGACAGGGAGCGAGACTATGATGATGGACAGGGAGCGAGACTATGGTGCCGGTGACGTCATTATGACGCAAAATCGCATATAGGATGTTTTTTTTAAACGAAATTGCAACACCTCAGTAATACTTCATAGTGTAATAATGGTAATATAAATATTATATATTTGTATTAAAGCGGTAACGTTTGCTAACATAAATAATATGCTAGTATGATAAATATTATTGTTTATTTATTAAAATGTTTGGTATTTATACAAAAAGTAAAGTAAATATTAAAAAACGATACGAATAACATTTTTTACTGGATAATGAAACTCTAACAAAAAAACTTTTCCTCAAGTAAATGAAACAATACAACAAATGATGAAGAAGTATGCAGATCGCGTAAAGTTTAAAAATCGCATCTTATTTCTTATTTACATGTAAGGAATAACAATGTGCGAACATTTGAAGGTGATACAGGGGACTATTTGGAAAAGTTTTAACCCTACACGAGTAGGTATATACGTTAGTCCAATCCGTTTTTTTTTTATCGAGTTTTTCCGATTTATTCAGTTCGTACCAAAAATTTACATTAAGAGTTACATTTAAACTAAACTATGCATATAATTTACATGTATACATTTCACACTTACATTCAGGGCAATATAATTCTCGAACCCCTTTGCGAGTTATAAATATGCCAATAGGTTGTCATTTGATTAGGTATCTATAATCAAAATAAAAACAGTCTGTATGTATATGTAGCTTGACGTTATGTTACGTCTGTCATCGGCCCCATAGTTTCGCTCCCTGATGCATTTATCAGGAAGAGCACGGTAGGGCTAATTTCTGAGAGTTTTGAGCAGGTAACAACAAACCGGCAAGAACTAAGAGTCTAAGAACTATACAGTCGCCATCAGATATATCGCAGCGCAGCATATAAGTACTTCATAAATATCTGAACATGTACTGTAACGCCCAGTCAATAAGAGTCGTGTTCAGATATTTATAAACGCCTTATATGCTACGATATATCTGATGGCGACTGTAATGTGCACACCTTGGTATACCTGTGTGTAAATACATAAGCGCGGTCGTTATTTATGTTTGATATGATATTGGAAGTACATTTGACGAGGCGTGCATGTCGATAGTTTTACCGTTAAATGTTTCTTAATTGCACTTTATATTATTACCATTAATTTGTGAATACAAATTTATACGGCTCTATGATAAAATGGCTGGTACCTTTGTTGTATGATTTCGTGATAAAGTAATCTTAAACAATAAAATAAGTACCTATGTACTTCTGGTTCTAGCTGATTGAGAGGTTTTCTTTAGGACGAAGTCCTTAAAGTTAGGTTCCAAGGACGTCTTTTTTAACAAAGGCTTTTTAGTACTTAGTCATATAATTTTATGATAATCGGATAAATGCATCCGATTTTCATTTATTAAAAAAACTATACATATACCTAATATAAACAAACACAAACCTACCTAATATAAAGACAAATAACTGGTGCATTGCGAGCGTAATGTTGGGAAGTTGTCGAGAGGGTTTTGAACATCAAATTGTCGTTTTTACCTGAAAATGGTCTCGAGTGTGAAATACGCGTCTGTGCGTAGGCACACGCTCAGGCACCGGATCGAACTGCATTTAGTTAATGGAATGTTGATTTGCAGCTACAATAAGGAAGCTGCCGCTTACTTCTCATACGACCGGGCTCCTGCTGTTGCAATTTCCTAATTCTTTGCACAATGCACAGTTGTCTACTTTTCAAGGATATATTATATGCGCGGAGGAGGGGGAATTGGCATTTTGCATTTTAAACATTCACTAACCATCCTAAACAACATATCAAAAATTAAAAACTACCGGACCGTTTGTAAGGTCGAACTCCTTTATTCACTGGATTAATTACCTTTTTATTTTCCAATAATTTCTTTAAAGTTATATGATGGTATAAATAATTCAATATTTAATCAACTTTTTTGATATACCTACCTACCGCGATTTGTTTTGACGGCAGTTTAGGTCTGCAACATTCGATTATGTTATTTATAAACTTAACTATATACAATAATATCCATTCCTTGACTTCGTGACTGCCAATCTTTGTATAAAATAGTCATTAAATATTAATAACACATACGTATTCGTCACATTCGCCTTGGCTAAATTATAATTAAGTAATCGATGTTGAACAATAATAAAAAGTAGCAATAAACATCTAAATATTCTAAATCAGCCCCAGCCTTGCGACTGATTGACAGATTGTGACTAGGAAACAAATGACTCATTTCGCGCTGAGAGTGACGTCGTTGAGAGGCGAGAAAATATCTAGACTCGAAAATAGAGGCTTGTGTTTTGTGTACGGTAGCAAGTTAGCAACCTCTCATGCATGATGTAAAATAATGCACCTCTTTTCGTAGCTAATAGTAGAAAGTGTGGCACGTCATACAAAAGTTACTTTATTATACTGCTCCCGCTAATAATCACTGTTGATAGATACTTAAGATTTCCATTCAACAATCTGCTGTTAAACATTTTCCATTTCATGTTTATGAAGTAACGACTGCTTTGTTCTTTGTTTTCAATTTTCCACCGGTGGCACCAGATTTTCAACAAAGGAAGTACCTACCTATGCGAAAATGTTTAATGTGAAGGTTTTAAAATATCTCACGGACAAAGTACCTACTCTACTGGAAACAATGTGAAACGATTATGTAAGCAAAAGTTCATGAAAGTTGAAGGTTGCAATGTTGGTATTTTTATAATTATTGTAGATTGCATGTTGTTTCAATAAAATAGGTAATCAAATCAGTTGTTATCGCTGCTGGTCGTGCCGGGGCCCAATAATTCTTGCAGGGGAAGTCTACAATTCAATTGCAGACCCATTGTCGCCTATTCATAATGATGATTCCTCCGTATACCTACTTGAACCAATCCCGCTCGGATTTATGGACGGAGATAAACTTTATCTACGCTGCGTGCGTGGTGGATGTAGCCCTTAATTGATAAGGCTTCGATTTGTTTGGCGTCTTAGGGATTGTTTAAAACTTGGTGTCGGCGCACATTACATCTACATTCTACAGCGCATGCAAATTGTACTGCAATGACTGCAATGGTTGTTTCAGACTTACAGCGGTCAAAGAGCAGTTCTAAAGTCTGTTTTTTTGGTTCTGCGAGGACACAGGCTTTATATCAAAACTTATGTTGTGATGTGGTTCACAGGGCCTGGCCTTCACCATCGAGGAGCGCCAGATGCTGGGCATCCATGGGCTGCTTCCAGCGAGGGTGAAGAGCCAGGAGGAGCAGGTGGAGCTCTGCAAGATCTCCATCGATCGCTATGAGGAGCCGCTCAACAAGTACATCTACCTCATGGGGCTGCTGGTGAGTTTACATCTAGAATATTGAAAATTCACAGCTTGTTTTTCTTAATCAAAAAGAAAACGCAAATAGGTACAGTGTCAAAAAAATCCCTATAAGTACGCCTGATATTTTACATAAATATGTAAATGTTTCGCACGAATCCGTGTTTAGGTTTTGTTACATTTCTCACAATGCAACAAGTAAGTATGTATATTATTTGGAAAATTTCATAGCGTTGTGATTGAATTTTAACTGCTGATTGAATATGCAAATGTTTTGACTCATCGTTTTGAGTTAACTAAGTACCTATTCCTTTTTTGTGACATCTACCTGGATGAATTAAACATGTATCTTTGTGCAGGACCGCAACGAGCACCTGTTCTACCGCTTCATCGGCGAGCACGTGGCGGAGATGATGCCCATCGTGTACACGCCCACCGTGGGGCTGGCCTGCCAGAAATATGGCCTCATTTACCGCCGCCCGCGCGGTCTCTTCATCACCATCCACGACAAGGGACACGTCTACGAGATCCTCAAGAACTGGTGAGTTCATATTAGCTATCGAGATAATGTCCAGCACCCACGCGCCCACCATGGGGCTGGTCTGCCAGAAGCATGGGCTAATCTGCGCGGCCGCATGGAGGGGCTGTTTATCACCAACTACGCATCTTTACGAGATACTCAAGACCACCCGACTCTTTGTCGCACTACAAATGTTTCTTGGTCACATTCTATTCAATACCGTACGAGCAAGACAGATGAACAATCGATGTCGCGGCAACTGCAGCACGGTGTATGTTAGCCCCGCTTGTGAGACTAAAAACCTTATTTTTGAATATCCTTTGTGGGCCTGGCCTTATGGTGTTTTCCATACAAGTTTGCAAGAAAAATATTTATACAGTAGGCCCGATCTGCCAGAAAGTGCTTCTGTCTATGATGTGATCTTTTTAACAATTTCAATTAGCTACTTATTCAAATCAATACGTAGATAGTCTCGTATATGTTTCGTTTAATTTTAGCACTTAAATCAGTCTTTGTCAGTAAACATGCAAGAACTTAGAAATAATTTTATCTTTTCAGGGGAACCTGGTAAGGCTTATTCATGAATGAAAACTACTAAATAAACTATTCAGTGATCTTGAAAAGGTCTAAAAGAAAATAGTGAATTCTACCGCTCAAATAGTTAAATTCATCGAAATAAATACAATTTCTTTTGTGAATGTCCTACGCAAACCGTTGATGATTAAGAAAACCTCTCTTTATGTAGCGGTATATTGCTCGAGCAGCTTATATTTATTTTGCAATCAATAAAATAACAGGTATTACGTATTTATATTTATTATTAATTGTTGACTATTTTCCCAGGTCAAACAGGTAAGTCTGTTTATTTTTGTTCAAGACAAGTGTCAAAATGCTTTCCGTAAACAGTCAACAAAAACGAAACCAGTCTGTAATAAATATAACTAAAAGATCAAGGTGATTTCGGCCTCATACTACAGCTAAGACAAGTAAAGACGAAGTCGATATAAACGGAGTCGGACGGATACACATCAGGTAGAGATGCGCCGTTCTCGATTTTCGAAGAACGTTTCCCGATTTGTATGGGGGCATTTCCTATTCAAAAATTCAAAATAAGGAAAGTTTCCGGATATTCTCGGAAACGGCACGTCACTATATAGGTACAGGATAGGTACGTTTAGGGTTCAAGGGTGTTCTTTGGTTATTTTTAGAAATGATCAACTTTTATTAATGCAGCAACGTTAGCTAGCGTAAACCAAATTTTAATATTGTGCGTAATATTGTTTTTTTATTTCTTCTGTTATATTCGTCAAGTATTTAGCCATAATATGCCGATTGCGCCGATTGCCAATCCCTACCCCGCTGTGTCTCCGCTCCAGATCAGAGTGCATGTATAACGTTGGTGTTGCGTATTTTCCAGGCCCGAGACGGATGTGCGCGCGATTGTGGTGACGGACGGCGAGCGCATCCTGGGCCTGGGCGACCTGGGCGCCTGCGGCATGGGCATTCCAGTCGGCAAGCTGTCGCTCTACACCGCGCTGGCCGGGATCAAGCCGCACCAGTGCCTGCCCATCACGCTGGGTCAGTACCACCAGAGCACTACACTTGTTGAAATCCTGGGCGTCTGCGGTATGAGCTGTCGCTTTACACCGATACCGCGTCACCCTAGCTAAAGTAAAGCTATAGCACAGAATAGATAATAGTAGCCTACAGCTATAGCAGTATACGTACTATAACCCGCCCACGAGATGGAAGGACGACATCTTAAAATCTCGAAAAACATTTATATAGAAACATACCAAATTTCGGCTCTTGCAGGTAGGTGATGCCTGAATTAATATTTATGAAACATGCGCCAAAAAAATCGGCTATTAATAACTATCTGCAATTACTTCACTATATTTAAAATTTAAGTGAAGCAATTTCAGAGGCAATAGAACACGATACATTATTTGGTCTTTGCCAATATTTGGCTGTCACTTGTGGCTTCTGAATCATTTATAAATTAAGACTTTTATCTTATCCTACAATAATTTTTATGCAAGTATTTCTTTGGAAAACGAGAAACATTGGTCACGCGTAGTTGGCGGTTCTAAAGAAGTTTTAAAGGCCGTGCTAATCAGCATGCATTACTAATGGGCTTAAAATTATTAACGACAATAAAGAGTTACTTAACTGGCTTCAGTCATGGTTGGAGCACCCTACCTATTTATTAGTAACATCGAAATGGATACGGATTTCCTATCGCGGCCAACAAAATGAAGCATAATCCACCGAATACAAACCCTCCCCTCATTGACCACATCTTCATTCTAATTGCCATCGTGTCTCAAGTCCGACTTGGTTAGCCGAGTTAAGAGAGTATGAAAAGGAAGAAAGGTCCTATTTCTTTTTACTTTTAGGTTAAAAAAACATGTAGTTCGTTAAAAGTGCGATATCTTGGGGCTTGTGCAGACAAACGGAGATCTGGGTCACAGATAGGAATAATGTAATTAATCCCCTTAGATAGGTTAAATGTTTGGACTTCGGCAATTTGGGTTCGATTATTATTTCGACGACGCGGTTGGCTCGGTTTGTAGTGCGGCTGCCTACTGAGCCGGCGGTCCTGGGTTTGAATCCCGGCCAGGGCAAATGTTAGTGTGAAGAACTCGGATATTTGTTTCTCGGTCACGGATGTTATCTATATATGTATTTATATAGGTTCTGTGCCTTTTCGCCGAACAATTTTTCATCGAATGTTTCATTTCGCCGAAAGCATTTTTCACTGAGACTGTAAACTATTTAGGATTGTTATAAAACGAACCTAACATAGCCTAACCTGATCTATAGGATGATATTTACAACAACTATGAAATATGTACTACAGAGGAACACAAATTCTGCGAAGTGAAAATTCGGCGAAATAAAACATTCGACGAAAAATAGTTCGGCGAAAAGGCAGGATACTATTTATATATTATGTAATATCGTCGTCTAGTACCTACCCATTGTACAAGCATTGCTTAGTTTGGGGCTAGGTCGATTTGTGTAAGATTGTCCCTTGATGTTTATTTATTTATGTTTCCGTTAGTATCACAAAGTGTGGTTTTCCAGACGTGGGCACGAACACGCAGACGCTCCTGGACGACCCGCTGTACATCGGGCTGCGGCACAAGCGCGTGCGCGGCGCCGCCTACGACGAGTTCATCGACGAGTTCATGTGCGCCGTCGTGCGCCGCTTCGGACAGAACTGCCTCATCCAGTTCGAGGACTTCGCCAACGCCAACGCCTTCAGGCTGCTGGCCAAGTACCGTGGCAAGTGAGTATTACTCTGCAAAAGTCTTAGTAAACATTATAATTTGGCCCTGTGCTCAAAGCGACCAGGGAAGCCTTGTGTATTCCAGCGTAATCTTGCAATTGGGTGTTCTTCAGTCAATGTCATACACTTTAGCCATTTTATTAAATTGTATGTGAAAATGAGCAGATGTACCTACTTATCAAATAAACTATATGGTAAACCCATCCAAATACACAAAAGTAAAATCACCTACTCGTAATTACATTAGGAGTCTTGACACATGACTTATTCGCTACAGTAAAAAGTGTCAGTACACATACACAATATGGCATAAAATGTAATTAATGTGTGTTTGTGCATATGCATTGAAGGTAGTTTATAAACAACATTAATAAATAGGGCATTGTTTAAAGTGTTCAAGATAAGCACTGATTAAGCGCTATCTAGTCTACGATCTGTATCGAGTAAATAGCACTCTCGCGTCGCCTTGTCGAATGCATGGTCAAGGTCCGACAATTAATAGAAACACTGACTCACTTCAGAAGTGATTCTTACACTATTTAATGAGATATATGTGTTGTGAACGCTTGTGAACACTGCCAATCTAGGTTTTAGATTCCAGTAAACCTAATTGATAATGCCGTTATAGTCTTATGGTATTGTACAGATCGATCCGCTACCAGGACGCCAGCGTCCGTTTTATTATATAGTATCTACTGTATTCAGTGGAACAGGAGATGGAAGGAAGAATGAAAACAAACACTAATGATGCTAAATGTTCCCCAGATACTGCACCTTCAATGACGACATTCAGGGCACCGCGTCGGTGGCGGTGGCGGGGCTGCTGGCCAGTCTGCGGCTCACCGGCAACAAGCTGTCCGCCAACACCATCGTCTTCCAGGGTGCCGGGGAGGTAACCATACTAGACAAGATTTAGACGAGGATGAGGATTCCATTCGTGGTTCAATATGGGCTAAAAAGTTAAACACACAACTTAACCATTGTTACCTCATTTCTTTTGGGCAATCTGGATTCAAATAGTTTTGAATTATCTTAATGATGTCGTTAAAATGTGTTTTTCCATTCAATTTTATTAACCTGCAACCTGAATGACTTATTTTGAGTGGAGAGTGCTGAGCGCGCATGTAATGTTGTCCATCGTTGTCGCAGGCGGCGCTGGGCATCGCGCAGCTGTGCGTGATGTCGATGAAGGCGGAGGGCGTGAGCGACGCGGAGGCGCGCGCGCGCATCTGGATGGTGGACTCCAAGGGGCTCATCGTGAAGAACCGGCCCGAGGGCGGCCTCAACGAGCACAAGGAGAAGTTCGCGCAGAACCGCCCGCCCATCAAGACACTCGCTGAGGTCGTCGAGACTGCCAAGCCCACGGTCCTTATTGGTAAGGCCATAGTCGATTCAGTCCCCGGGCGTAGAGGCGCCTTAACTGGGTGCCGTCTATTTCGGATATTTTTTTATGTCTGGAACTTATTTCACCGAACACGTTTTGCGTAATAAGATTTCGTCAAATTTTCATCTTGATGGATTTATCATTTATCCGTAGGCATAATATTATAATATCGAATTTTAGTTTGCTGCTAATTCAACCTCTATCAAAGAACTGCTACAAGTAAAGTAGGGTAGGTTAAAATTGCGATCCCGAAAAGAAGATAGGTACTTAACTGCTGACAAAAAAAGGCTAGGTTTTCGGATTGTGCCGGAGTGGCCTTGTCTCTCTCCAATTATTTTTTGTTATTTCTTTAACTGAGTTTCTGGTCCCGGAAATGATGTGTGAGTGTAGCCGTAGGTATCCAATATTTTGATGTTACTGTTTTATCGGTAATCAGAGGATTCTTGTCCTTTACGTAAAACTAATGCAACGAGTATGTTCAGGCGCGGCGGCGGTGGGCGGCGCGTTCACGCCGGAGATCCTGCGCAGGATGGGCGAGCTGAACGACAAGCCCGTCATCTTCGCGCTCTCCAACCCCACCAGCAAGGCCGAGTGCACCGCCGAGGCCGCCTACTCCAACACCGGCGTAAGTGCACTCCCAGAACAGAAAGTTTTAGCTAAGGCTGCGTTTCCACCAGAAATAAAATGAGGGATGTGTTTTTTGCTAAACAATGGAAGTAACTGCATTTACTTATCGTCGCTCAGCGCAGATGTTTCTATTGGTTAATAAAAACACATCCCTCGGTCTCGCTACGCATCTTCGCACTGGTGAACATGCAGCCTAACTAAAACCGACTCAACACAAAAACGAGATGCGAATACAGCATTTCGTCTGAAGAGGCAATGTTTCGATTTTGACAACTATCTTCCACAAAAATATTAATGAGAATAAAATGCTTAACTTAGTGAAGTCAGCTAAAGTGGGCAGTTGCACAAATTTCCTACCGCTATATTTGCTCGTTAACTGAATTGGTTTCCTTAGCTGGAAGGGAATTCTTCTGACGTTACATCGGCCCGATCTGGAGGTTCCAAGTACAACTTTGTTATAACTACAATGTTGGTTTGGTTGTCTACCATTTACATTTAGCACTCATTTACTCAAAGGTTAACGAAGAGATCCCTTAAATGGATAAGTTCGCCTTTATACATGTTTGTTCTTTTGCAATGCATTTCTTGTTTTTGTGTACAATGAAGTGTTTAGATAGGTACATACAAGTGTACCCGTGTTCTGTCGCAGGACCGCGCGATCTTCGCGTCGGGCTCGCCGTTCCCCGAGTACCGCGCGAAGGACGGGCGCACGCTGCGGCCGGGGCAGGGCAACAACGCGTACATCTTCCCCGGCCTCGCGCTCGGCATCCTCTGCGCCGGCCTCATCGACATCAGCGAGGATTTCATGCTGCTGGCCGCTCAGGTACATAATACACATATGTCTTGATAATATAGGATTTATGTATTTACATAGAAAAAAATCGCGACTCTCGGAATAATAAAATACATAAACGGGTTTACTCACGCGGTTACGCGATTCATCATAATGTCCGCGCGGACAGGGCGATTGCCCACAGTGTTCGGTTGGCCGCCGCCGCGACGGATCGGCTCTCCTGATGATGAATCGCGTACGGATTCGAAACATGTCGAGCGATATTCGACTTCTACGATGTGAGTTTATGTATTTTAATAGGATTTATGTAATAATAAAAAACGAAGTCCAACTTTACTGACTGCGAAATAATAACTTTATAATCGCCTAGTTGTACTTTTATGACAACAAAATGAAAAAAAATTACAAATTTACATTGCGCATCTGGCTGGTTAAGTCACCTTGGTTCCTGAGATATAAGGATTAATAGAAAACGGACATATATGCACTTTTGTAACTAAGGAATATTTCATTGCAATGTCGTGCCGTTGAATTTGGGTGCGTCCCACGAGATATAACTACATAATATATAATTTCATATTAATAACGTTCACAAGATATAATAAACTTTTGCTATAACATCGAAATGAATATTTCTTTTAGGAATAACGGTCAATTAGCATAATACTCACGTTGTAGAATGTTTTTTATATGACATTCAAATACTCTATATTCAGTTTATAACATACATAACATATATCGATCATAGTATATACTTTCTTTTAGTATACTGATTAGAAAATATAATAGCGTATGATATACTAAATGTATACGTATGATGTACTGCTACCCCTATGCCCCTAAAATGGAACATGGGTCAAAAACCGAAAACTGTAGGTTAGGTTAGGTTTGTTTTATGACCATGGATAGCGGAGCGTCAAAATGCTTGCTTTCATGGAGGTAAGTATATTAAAATTTAACAGCGAACTATTGCATGCGTATGTTCACAATTGATAATGGCAGATGAAATTCTTTCAAGGAAGAGTATACCATTTGGAAGAACTGCGATAAAATGGAATATGGGACAAAAACCGAAAACTGTAGGTTAGTTTAGGTTTGTTTTATGACCATCAAAATGCTTGCTTGCATGGAGGTACTTATATTAAAATTTAACATCGAACTATTGCATAAGTATAGTATTCTTTATCTAAGCTGAGCTAATCCACTTAAGAACTGAATACCATTGACCAAACCACAACTGGTAAACCGCAAATTAAGATAACGAGCTCGTAGTAAAAGCAGATTGTAACCACCTTGCGGAAGGTTAATATAGATTATCGACTCTATTTCCTTGGACATTAGACTACAAAATGCACTAACAGAATAATGGTGATCATAACTTTTTGGAACTTTACAACCGTCTGACCCTGCTCAAGAACGTATTCTCTTGAAAAAGGACTATGATCTCTCGTCAACAAACATTTTAAACCTATTCAACAAGGAATAAGGCTGAAAATTCAATATCCACGCAATGTAGTTCTAACCTTTTTTTGTAAGTAACTGGTTGGCGCCAGGTTCGCGTTTATGAGAACAAAAGCAGATAGGATTGTATTAGACACAATGCTATTGTGAATGCAGGTAAGAGGATTAGCTCAGCTTGTAATACTTTAACTATATGTACATAATTGATAATGGCAGATGAAATTCTGGCAAATACGAGTATATCGTTTGGAAGAACTGCGACAAAATGGAATATGGGTCGAAAACCAAAAAATGTAGGTTAGGTTAGGTTTGTTTTATGACCATGGATAGCGGAGCGTCAACATGCTTGCTTGCATGGAGGTTTATTAAAATTTTAGAGCGAACTATTGCATAAGTATGTACACAATTGATGTGCAGGCGGTTATTCTATACGAGCATTATGCATTTTGGTGTTAGATGTATTGAGTAATATACATTATAAATCTGAGATATTATGAACGTTATACGTTATGATCGTTATATACAATAATATTATACTTAAATAACGTTATACTTAACAAAAATAGATATTTAGATGTTATGTCTAACGTTCGTTATACACCTTGAACGGTATACAAAACAAGCTTATACAATATGAGCGTATATAATATGAATATTATAGTATAAGTTAGATGAATATTATAGTAGTAGTTTTTATATCTTATATTACTTACCCTTTGAATTTGTAATGGACCTACCATTATTACGTACTGTATGCTAAATATGATTGGTGACTAATAATATTCGCGCAGACGTTGGCGGACATCGTGTCGGAGGAGGACCTGGCGGCGGGAGGCCTGTACCCGCCGCTCGAGAAGATCCAGGAGTGCTCCGTCGCCATCGCCAAGAAGATCGTCGAGCACGCCTACAAGACCGGTGAGTTATGTGCCACCATCAATATGCTTAGTACAGAGCATTGTCGAAATGAGAAAGAGGAAACATTTTATCAATGCGACAATACGACGTTATAATATAACATAATATTTAGTCAGTCAGTCCTCACGAGGATGTTACTTAATTATAGGTAATTGAAGTAAATAATTGTGTAAGTATCTAAAAGTTATTTAAATAAAGAAATAAATATTAAGGGACAATCTTACACAAATCGATCTAGTCCCAAACTAAGCTATGCTTGTTTTAAGGGTAGGTACTTAGATAACATAGGTACATGACCCAGGAACAAATATTCGAATTCATCACACAAATATTTGCCCTTGCCAGGATTCGAATCCAAGACCGCCGGTTTAGTTTCTAAAAGTATTGAAATTACCGTTTTCGCCTGTGACTTATAATAATGGATTGGCATTTTAGTCGGCTAGCGCTCACCACGACCTTGACCACACATGATCGAAGTCTTCTATAAGATTCAATATTTTAATTTGTAATCTATTATTTTTATGTAGGCATGCTCAGGAAGTGAGGTGTTAGCTTTTATTTGAATAAAAAAAGTCTAACACCACTCCTACTTGACGAAGCGTACGTTGAGGGTTGAAGGAACTTATGTTTGTTCCTTTTTATAAAAGTAAATGAACATTTTGTAATACAAGCATTGTACTTATTCTAATTCCACCTTTAGTCAGCAGGGTCAACGTCACGGCTATTTTCGTGGTGTCATGACGAATTATGTTTTGAGGACACATGAGACACATCTGCCGTAGCGCCGGGCCGTGCCAAAACGTCGTCAATAATAAATGACCGACAAAATATATACTTACCTGTGATTTAAAATTAATTTGCTTCAAGAGAATTTCTATATTATCCAGATTTAGATGGTTATTATTGGCACGCCCTCGTTAAAGGTTGTTTCGTCGGAATGTTCGCGAAATATTTGAATACCTTCTTACTCTAGCCCAGTTTAGTTTAAATACGCTTATTATTCGTCACTGTTGTGTATCGCTTGCAGGGCTGGCATATCTTGTCGCGACTTCGCTAGTCGCACGACTCAGCATCACCCGTCTTGCTCACACGGTATTAAAGTGGCACTCACAGGCAGTGTTTTTCGCGAGCCAAAGAGTAGCGTGTCACGGTTATGCTAGACGTACAGGTCTTTTTAGGGTTCCGTAGTCAACTAGGAACCCTTATAGTTTCGCCATGTCCGTCTGTATGTCTGTCTGTCTGTCTGTCCGTCCGCGGCTTAGCTCGTACTAGAAAGGACTGAAATTTTGGTATGTATGTGTATGTATCACGCCGACAAAATGGTAAAATAAAAACTTTTTCGGGTAACTCCCGTACACCTAAAGTGGGGCTGATTTTTTTTTCTGGTTCCAACACTAGTGTGTGGGGTCTCGTTGAATAGGTCTTTTAAAAATAATATGGGTCTTCAAACATAATTTTTTGATAAAGTCAGCAGTTTTGTAAATATTCGCTTCAGAAATCCAAAAAAGTGTTCCCCCCCCGCTCTAACTTTTCAACCACGGGTCAAAAAAATAATGGAAAAAAACATAAAAATGAGGCCTTTTAAGCACTTTCAATGAAAACTACATATATTGAATAAAATCGGTCGAGCCGTTTTTGAGTTATCGCAAAATTTCATAATTTTCTTTAAAATGACGTTAGTGCCGCACGGTGTCCTTATACTTCGAACGTTACACATTAGTCAAGTTCCATACTGTATTAAAACATTTCGCTCAATCTGGCGCATATAATTGATAGCATCCAGAAGGTAATAAGTAATTACAGTGACGAGCGTGAACTCTTTTTCGTAATTTGTCTATTGTGAAGGATGGGCAATTAATACGGAACCCTACACTGAGCGTGGCCCGACATGCTCTTGGCCGGTTTTTTTTTTTTTTTATTACGCTACGCATATGCTAATGTATTTTTGGACTTGGAAATGGCTTACCCACCACCGTTACGCAACACCGCAGGTTTACGTATACCTAAGCTTTAATGTGCGCAGTGTCTATTGTGGATGACTGTAGTGTATTGTTTCCAGGCAAGGCGACAGTGCAGCCACAGCCGCTCGACACGGAGGCCTTCGTCCGCGCGCAGATGTACGACGTGCGGTACGGCAGCGCGGTGCCGCCGGTGTACTCGTGGCCTAACGACCAGTCGCCGCGCGTCGACACCGTCTAACTACAAACTCCAACGCCTGTCCCCAACAACCACCACTCACTAAATTGTTACTAGAGATCTGATAATTTTAGGCTTATATTTGCTACGTTCGATCACGGCTATAAACATCATTAATAATAATGTGAAGTGACACAGTCCATCCACAACTGAGCAACGACAGTGAAGTGATAAAGCATATGATTATCTGATCTCTTACTTTTACCTTCTACTTTCTACTTCTATAGGGTTGACTGTAAATGTAGATAAAACAAAAAATACAATCAATAACAACGAATTCTTTAACAAAAACTTACTTTCTATTAGGAGGGGTGCTTTTTATAGAACAAAGAATATTAGTGTGAGTGAATTAGTGATTCGTGATCTTGCCAGTAGGTATGCCTTAAGCCTTACATCAAAAATAATAAAATTAGTCCAGGCGTTAAGAATAGTCACTCACGCTTATTTACCATAATGAACAAGAACGACCGTGATAAACTTGTGAAACCTTATTTCCTAGAGACCTTATTTCAATGGTTTTCACACTATCATGGCAAAAATGTTTATCCGCTATTAAACTCTTAAGATTGGCCAGAGGGTGCAACTGAATACACAATGATTGCACATACCTACACATATGCTTATATCGACGGTAGAAGAGAACTCACAATATCAAGCATACTAATTGGGAGTCAAACAACACGGGACCACGAGGAGTCCCTTATATAGTTACAGCAAAATTAGTGCATTTAGAGCTCAGTTTTTTTGCGAAATACTTGTACTGTTTTGATAAACAAATTATAGAGGCTCATTTAACTTGTATAAAATCTAGAGAGCCACAGTTGGTGGAGTCTAACTTGCCGCGATGTACAAATTGAACATCTTGCCAACCATCTGTTGAAATCTGCGAATATTTATAATATAGTTACGATCATTCCAACGCATTGTCGACAATGTTTGAACAATTCCGTAGTTATTTTATTTATATGTGGCAATATTGATTGAATGTTGAGACAATTTACGTTGAAATTATTTAGTTATTACGATTAATTTATTATTCATACTGGAAATAGTTTTTTCTGAGTTGGCAAATTGCACCGAATTAATGCATGCAAGGACATTTTTCTTGCATGCATTAATTCGGTGCGATATTTTAAATTTATTTTCATAGTGTTCTACTATTTCGTGCTACGCCATACAAGTTCTATACAAAAAACAGCTGAATAGTAGTATTTTACATTGGCATAAAACACAGGAAAGGAAACTAATCCGTATCTTAATTTTCTATCGTACTTAGTAAAGCCTTTTTCCAGTTATATCAGTTCCAACCGTAACGTATGTCTGTACTTAAAATTACCAATTACCTATTGACAATGATAAATTTAAGTACTGCTCTGTTGGTTCTCCTTCGAGCAAAGTTTTCTAAATAACTATTTATTCTCTTGATGTATATGTTGAAGTTATCAGGATCTAAAATTTTGTGATTGTATAATATTTTTATATGAAGTAGATTTTATAATGGCTCAGGTCTTAGCGCTATTCATTTTAAATTGTGTATATGCTAAGGTAAAGCCAAGCAGACGATTTTGTGGACGTTAAACGGCATTAACGAGGTATTTATAATAAAAAATAAATAAATGATAAAACGTTAGGCTGTGTTTCACTTATTCGATTACTTTCACCTCTTTGAGCGCCCAGCCAGCCAACTGACAGGAAAATGACATTTAAAATTTTCAAACGGTTCAGTTTAAAATAATTTTATTAATTTATTATCACAGAACCCAAATCTATTATTTCTATTTGATTATACAGACTAGTTTTAAACATAAAAAAAATGTGAAAGCGGCGTCATCTAATAATCTGCCCTCTATGACGTCGCCTTGTGGAAAATTTTACAGTCGCAACACAAAAAGAACAGTGGTACAATTTTCACACTAAATCCGCCTTAGTAATAATCCCACTGTATGATTTTCCGTGCTGTGACCAATTACTGGTGGCCTACGCTCTTTTAGAATCCTTCGTTACCCTTGTTACAACCAACTTTTCAAATTAATTTTTCAATGACTGTTTGAGATTCGAAAATGTGGTAATAATTAATTTTTATCCTTTATTTGAAAAAAAAAACCCGGTTAAAAAATAAAATGTTGTAATTTCTGCCTAGATCAATTTTATTATGTAACCCTTTTAGGACAAGCGCCGGATGTCATTTGCCAACACTAGTGTGGTCAACCTACATGATATATTTACACGAGAAAAATAAATTTGAATATCTTTAAAAACAAACAACGAATATAAGATGGTGGACATTTAGTATTTTTTTTTACTAAAAGTTGAACTACTTTATGGTTTCCTAGATACTACAAATCATAAGATATTTACATTTTTAACTTATGAATAATGTGAGGACTGAGGGAGCACTTACAAACATTTATTATCAAAAAATCTGCCACGTCAGCAGTTTGTTTTGTATTTTACAAATTCCCATATGAGTTTTACTAAACTATATACATATATAGAAGTTTCAATCTGCAGTTTTTTCATCAGAAATCGGGTCTTCGAAAGTGTGCGGATTGAGTGAGCATACGAAATTATTTGTAAAACTTTAAATACGTTACCAGGTGATCTACAAATTATTACCTACCTTAAGCATAGGTTTTACTAAAAATTAGGATATAAATATTATTTGTTAAATAAACACATTCACAGATCTCGTTGGTAGTTTGTGAGAACTGAGTGAGCACACGTTAATGAATGTATTATTTTTATTTATCGTTTTATAAATTCATCAATTAGTTTTACAATTGTTTTAGAACTTTTACTAAATGATTAAAGTTATGTAGCGGGTACCATAGAGTAAAGAATATCGGTACCAGTTTAAAAAGTGAGTTGTTGTGATTTTGTCTGTGAAATTATATTTGATATTAAAGAGGCCTTGTTCCTTTTAAAACATTTTTTTTTTCATATTATGACAAATATATTGATAATTTCGACCAACTTTTTGAAGCGAATAATACTTTTCCCCGAGTTCTAGGTAGTGACATAGCTATTTTATACGTTCAATGCGTGCAGTCAAAGATAAGTTGAAAAAACTAATTTTCCGCGTGAATTTCGAGTAGTTTTTGAAACAAAAACTAGCAATGAAAAATTCAAAATGTAGGTTTCGAATACCAATAAATTCCAATAGCCCTGTTCTAGGTAGTAACATCAATAATATGTTAAGAAACATGTTTGATCATAGATAAAAATGTCTAAAACAATTAACATTTTAAAAGGAATAAGGCCTCTTAAAAACGTGAGTGTAAAAACTACTATTAATGATTTTCTAACACGTTCACGGTCCATTGCTATACTTATGGGGCTACACGGTAAGCCTCTATTACAATTAACCGTAAGGTTTAGAATTCAGATTCAACAGTGAACGCGCAAACGTTCTAATAAAAATGCATCTTTAATTTCAGACCAACAGTCTTTATTTCGAATAATTATTTATAAATACAAATGAGAAGTACCGATTCACAACAAATTACCTAGATTACAATGTTCGACAAAATAATGATCACTTATCACTTCATTATAACGATCTATGTACAAGGTGGGAGCGTGCACTGTGGGCGTGCACGGCTCGCGGGGCTCCTGTCGCGCGGCGCGCGGCGTGCGGCGTGCGGCGTGCGGCGCGCGGCTGCCGCGTCCGCGTCACGCGTCAGGCGGGGCTGCGTCACAGCGCGCGCGCGGCGCCTCACCGCGACAGCGAGTGCGAGCGCTCACGCGCCGTCGCGGGCGCAGCACCGGCGCCGCGCGACCGGTCATTGCCTGCAACACAAAATCTTATTCATTATCTTGTTACATTCGTTTATTACAAAAAAATACAATAAACAAAAAGTATCCTATTGAAGGAAATTTCGCTATGGGATTCGTTGGCTGCGACTACATTGGCGACCAGGCGGACTAATAAAGTAATTTGGTGGCAATTTCATACAGGAGGGCAATGGAGTCGCCTGTATATTTTTTAAAATTAATAATTACCGATTAAAATTAATAATTTTTGCGAGCGTTACCTAAGTTTTTGCAATGAAAATAGGAACTTCTTTAAAATACTGACAATCGCAAACCTATCATTTTTTTACGTAAAAGTATGCATTATCTTTATTAAACAGGAACACCTGCCAAATAAATAGTTTCTACAAAAAAAATGAAAATAGTAGGTAAGGTGCTATTGAATCTATCCCGTACCAACCTCTTTCCTTAAATTAGGGAAGACAAACATATACCAAAGTGAGAAAAAAAGAGAAATAGATGAGAGTTGTAGTGACGAATTTAAATTGTTTAAATGATATGAATATTGATTTCAATCCGTATGTTAAAAAACAAAAGCTGTAAATAATTTTGTAAGTAGTATGATGATTTTAAACAAAACATAAAACCAGATTTACAACGGAAGCGAGTTAACAGCACACTGACAACACAATGTAAACAATCTGAATAAGGTATACATGTCATGTCGCACTATGATTTAACTTCAAAACAGAAAAATAATAAGCTTTAGAAGCGACTAAGAGCTATAAACAGGCCTGACCTAAGGAATGATGGCCTTGAAAACTGGTGTCCTATAACAAAAAATCATTCATAATAACACCACCGTCTGCGCAAAATAACGTCGGTACAAAGAAGCAGACGTCATATTTTAAATGGTTTCACTAAAATAAACTTGATCTCGAGATAACAAAAAGTTGATATATGTAGAGATTAATATCAAGTTTCGGTGATGCAATCATACTTATGGCTTGTGGTGTTGTATTTGATACAATGAACAGGCTTTAAGCGAATAAAAGTGCAATATAGTGCATAACGGAATTGAAGATATAGGGTAAATCACAATATCCTTGGTCATCTCGTTTCTCCGTGTTCTTTGTGATATTTACAGAAATATCTGATAAGTATACGTAATTTAAGACTGCGCCGAGCGAAATGTGAAAAATGTGCGGCAGTTGCCGTTAAGTAGACAACGTCAACACTAGTTGTTTAATCCATTTCTAAACTATATATTTAGCACTTCGAAGAATGTGTTAACAACTTTTCCGTGGAAAAATTATAAGATTATTAATATTTTACCCTAGAAAACTAAGTAAAGTTGGACGAAAACTGTAAAATCGTTAAGTGTTTTTTTATACTTTCACAATGGAAATCTATTCTGATTTTCAGTTAAAAAAAAAGATGAATGTTTACATTACAATTTGTCCGGATCAAATATTTCAATTATTGTTTGGTATTAAAGGTCCAGGTTTATGAAAAAGTGCTTTTAATTCTCCATACATTTTTACTGTAGCGGCCGCGCGCCGATCTAAATACGCATTCCCTGCGGTCTATGGTTCAGTCGCTAACGCTCGGTGCAGTCTTAACGCTTCTTTGAAAACGAGCGAGACATATTTATTGGAATGCTGCACTGTATCTGTGGTTTACTTCCACAGTAGTTCAATTGACATAATGATCGTTCGAGCTGCGCTAGTAAATGAAAGGGCGCGTACTGACCGAGTTTCTGGTGCATGGGCAGTTTGCTGAAGAAGGGGTGCTTGAGCGCCTCGCGCAGCGTGATGCGCTGCGAGGGCTCGTACTCCAGCATGCGCGTGATGAGGTCGAACAGCTGCCGGTGCTCCTCGCTGTTGCTCTGTTGATATCTCTGGAAAGTTAACACACTCTTTGTTAATACCCGTTTGCTTCCACATTTTAATACTAAGAATATTAAGAAACTATTTGAAAAAATCTTTTTAAACTTGGTTCAAGGACATCCTTAGCCACTCAATTGTTTTTAGTAACTACACAGCTCTCTGTCGACGCTCTTATTTTATTACATAAATAGAGTTCAACTCGAATTTCGAAGCAAGTGTACTCTTAAAACTCTCGTGATACCTCTTTAACATAATACGTCTATTATCAGTTTAACCATCACCCGCACAACACCATTTAAGAACCGGTTCCTTAATATTAGTTGAAAATGAGTCACTGACGTGCCTTCGAACCGCACCGCAAAATTAAACATAACAAAAAAATACAACTATAATTTTCTAAGATGGGTTCTCAGATTACGATGAACTGACACGGTTCATTTATAACTAATTCAGTTTATTATCTAAAGGGTATTTGTTTCTTGCCTAGTTGCCTCGTCAGCATCTGTACGGTTACGGTTAGCTAATTCCTACTTACAGTGCACCTGTTAGTTGAAAATCCTTTAATGAAACAATAATAGATTATCCACTATCAGATGCTTATCTAAATTTGTTTACATTAGAAATCGCGCAAACAAAGCACCAGTCAAGGGTAACGGAAATCGTGGATACGCAATGCGTGCAACATTTGATGTGGAGCGCATATTTCCAGCGGAGCGTGAAGGGCGTCAGAACGTTTACTTACTAATAATGGTTTGCAGTTTTCTCTGACGTATCTACCGGCCGATGACTTTTCGTCCCAGTCTAATTTGCCGTGGTAGAAATATTTTGTTCTCGTTTTGCGTGCCATTCTGAAACGTTAAAAACGAATATTGTATGTATGCCATAGCCCAAAAATATAAAAAAATAGGTCGAAAAGATTTTAAATCTGAAAATTTATCTAAAAATTTAAATATAATGGCTTCAATGAAGTTGTCTTGTTGGTCATCAGCATCATGTCACGAAGTTAGTTTAATGATTATGAGTATTATGATAGAGATCACGTATAAACTATACAGTTACATAAATAATTGTCTAAGAATAGAAAGTTCATCGATTCGCGAGTGTGGGTCTAGAGTAATGTGTGGTAAGTGCGGCACCTGTAGGGGATGGGCCCGAGGATGCGCTCCATCATGGCGAGATGCTCGCGGTTGTCGTGCGTCTGGAACAGCGTGATGCCGAGGTGCAGCTCGAACATGATGCAGCCGATCGACCACACGTCGCATGGCTGCGACCATCCTAATTCTGGAACACGACCAATATCCTTTAGTGCTTGAGAACTTTTCTTTCCTAACAATAAATTATTCAGCATTAATTGTTAAATGAACGAGTAGACCGGAAGAAACAGCTTCGAGTTAGATACCATAAAACCTTCAATCTAGTGAATCGTCAAAGTTAATTTCATACCATCATGCATTGACGCATACATGACTGCACTGCAAATTATTACGTCTAACGGTTTTGATGTAATAAAATACGAAAACATGAGGCGTGATTAATTCATGTTAGCTCTAGATTATCCGTTAGCGCAAAAAAACTGCGTCAATTGATATTAAGCATAGGCTTTACTGGAATATAATGCAGACTATTGAATGCTCATTATTCAGGCAAAGGAACAACGCGATGCGTCAGCTTCAAAATTACGACGCTCTTCGTGGTAATGTGGTGATACGCAAATTTTAGGCGAGCAATGAACGATGTCGCAGCCCTAATTATTGGATTATTGAAAAATAGAATATGTTGTAATAGGTGAACTTATGATACAATAAGGTTGTAGTGGTGCTGTGGTAACGACTAATTAGGTAATCTAAAAAAAAACAAATTCAGTTAGTAAGCCTTAACGATATTTTTGTAATACGGCCTTAGGCTATAGCCTATGCCCAGGAAAAAGTGCTTTGTTGTCAATAAGGAAAATTTTAAGAATCATTATTATTACGCGAGAAACTATGAACCTTTGAGCTAATACGCGATATGGCTGATATTATTCATATATTATATAAACTATCGTATGACAAACACAGATAGTGCTGCTATGCTTAATAGAGATATCAGACTTTAGGTCATAATGTGCAGTAACTAAAGCAAGATATCACTAATAAAAACAATTAAGACCATCTGACCGTAGAAATATTATCAAGTTACTCACAATAATCTTAGCCAATCTGGTAATCATTCTTTAATAAGAATACTCTACGCTAATGCGTAGTCGAATAACCGACGTATGAACATAACAATGCTCGTATTTTGATATTGTGAACTCAAACAATTGACGAACTTCAACTGATGTCACAAATTTCATCTCAAATCATGTAAACCTGTTTCTTAAGGTCTGATAAAGGCTACAGTGAACCGATCTGATGTGTAAGATTTAAATTCTTTATGGTTTCATGAAGACGCAGCCTGATTATTAATTTTCTCCGGTCCGCTTCTGTGGACAGGCAGCCTAAATGTCAACAAAGGTGACAGCGGTCATTCAGTGTTGAACCAAGATACCAAAGATTACTTTCGTAGCCAAAGAATGATCTAACAAGTAGTCGTGCCGTCTTCGGTATACGATAGGACGGGCCGCGCTGTCACTAGTGACAGCGCCGGTTTTAGCACTACCAGCGCCCTGGGCGAGATTTATACGGCGCCCCCTAAACATGACGAGTTTTTCGCATGATTTTGTAAATGTACGAGTAAGAAGGCCTCGCTCAATGAGCGAGGATAAGGCGGTCGCTAGCACCGCTAGTGGTGTGTGTAGTGTAGTGGCGCGGGTTACCTAGTATGACTTCGGGCGCGCGGTAGTGGCGCGTGGACACGATGGTGCTGTGGTGCTCGTGGTCGAAGGTGGCGCTGCCGAAGTCGATGAGCCGCACGTCGCTGCGCTTCACTCGCCGCAGGTCGTGCTTCTGCAACAAGTGTTATCTTGCGTTCTTACATCACTGTAGGTACATAAGGGTCTACTTCACATTGTGTACAAGACCGTGTATCACTTAATTTATGGAATATCGGATAGAAACGGTATTTCAAACATTGGTAAATGGAATCATTTCTATCGTTTTTTTTATCAGTCTTATTTTAGAAGTTTCTTATTCGGTGAGATGTTACTATTACGTGGATTTACTAAACTTGTACTGCTGTTCTCTGTGCGTTGTTACTATCACAATTCCGCCATGGGCGTCGTTTATGAAATGGTCGTATACTTTTTCTAATCTTAGAATATTTATTATAACTGCATTCGTTTTCAGAAAATATAATAGAGTAGGAGTATCATAATGAATAATGACTAAACGATATGGGTTTTGATTAAATGCAAGTTGGATATTTCACATGTTGTCAATTACTGTGGTTTTTACATTATATCTAACGTCATAACGTCAAAGGCCGAATATTTACCGATATTTCCTGTATTGTAATAAAAACTTATAGCATACGCACAAGCTACACAAGTAATGTAAACACAAGTAACTGTAGTGGCCTTAATATAACAGGAAAAGTTACTACATAAATATAATGAATTAATACTGCATCAAACCATACATTGAGAATATATATATATATATATAAAAAAAAAAAAACACGTTAAGGCAAAACTATTAGTGATGTTATTTTTGCACTTGTAAATAGTTTAGTTGTAGTGACAACATTCACGCTTCCAATCTTAAGCCTTGGTCTCCTATTGGACGCCGTACGCAGCGTGCAGAATTTTTCCATACTAATAACACAATGCTTAGTTTGGAAAGACGCTGTACGCTGCGTATAGCGTGTAATAGGAGACCCAGGCCTTAGGTATTAATAAGCTTACAGTAAGTCTGTGAGTGGGCGACACAAACATCGAAGTCGTACGGATTCTTCGACTACGACACAAACGTAATATTAGTTGCTGACTCAACACAAGCGACTATAAAGGATTGATATTTTACGAATAATTCTTGAGTTTAAATAGTTCCTCTTGAGGTTTTGCGCTCAACCTTACTCGTAACGACAAACTAAAAGAATCACTTAGCGATGTAAAAAACAAGATAGCCGAGCTAACATTTAAATGCAAAATAGTCGCTAGGACGGCGGGGCGTTTGAGACCGTATTAAAATCTTAATATTATCACAATGTTAACGTATTATGTTTACAAACTTCTGTAATAATCTTCGTCTTAAGGTCGTATTTTAACGTCTGAGCTCAAGATATAACTATTCTTGGTATATTGACTAATATACCAAGAATAGTTACATCTCATCATTTACACACTTTTTAGGAAATGACGAAAGCCTATCTTCTACTTGGATAAACACGGCGTGTCGTTTGTTTTTCTACCCCACGCCATGCCTATGATCGCTCGTATTCTCCGCGGTGATTCCCTCAGTTTGCCGCGACAGTAACGTATCGCCGCCTCTTAGGCGCTTGCGTCGTACCTTCTTAGAGCTAGCGTACACACTGAGCACCTCGTAGTCCGAGTCCACGAACAGGATGTTCTCGGGCTTGAGGTCGGTGTGCGTGAGCTTGTTGTCGTGCAGGAACAGCACCGAGTACACCAGCTGGTACGCGATGTGCCGCACGTGCTCCAGCGGGTACGGCTGGTAGTTGTTGTCTTTCTGTAATCACATTATATTACATGTTACATTTTGATTAAGGCTTTAGATATCGTGCCTATATTGCCGCCGACTACCATCCTACTTCATTGCAGTCTCGTTATTATGTAACGATATAGAAATACAAACGTACTCGGAACGGGTACACCGACTACTAGTCGGAGTTACCTCTAAGTATCGTATTTTTACAATATTCGTCATACATTTTGTAACGTCGATACCCATATAAAAAAGTAATGTGACAGCTTCAATTAAATATTTTTATATTAATTAACATGATTGCGAAAACCAGAGTATATCATAAAGGGAAATACTTTAATTAGGCTGTCTTAATTGCCTTTATAAAATACTTTATCGAATGTTTTATAAAGGCGCGATGTGTGTCTGGGTCTGATAGCCGAGACGCCGAGAGAAAGGACACTCACTTTAAGTTGCTTTCTAATGGGTTTTGCGATTGCAACTGACAATTAGAAAGAGCGTTACCGCCGCGACAGACTAATTCTGAGTGAAAATTAGGCAATAAATTTACACGCTACGCTTCTTAGTACGCGAGATTAATTTTTAGCAAAAATGCAACGTATGTGGAGCGTGACGGCACCTCACAGGTTTCTTTTCACGATGTTTTTTTTATATAACGTCATTCACGTAGGGGTTTAAATCGACGGCTATCAAATAAATGACTATTAAAAAAGTGACTAATATAATAAATGGAATCTCACCAAGAAGTCGAATACGCTTTGTCCGAGCATTTCAAATGCGATGCACATGTGGCCGTGGTATTCGAACCAGTCTAACATTTTAACACATAAGCTGAAACAGAAACAACATTTCATTATTATATTTTGCATTTTGAACATGGATAAATACAAACAAATTTTTCAAGAGTGAAGGTTACGAGACAAGAATTTAGCATTCTAGAATGATTATCAAAAGCTTTCTATTTAGAAATAAATGACGCCGGGAGCAGACGGTATTTTTGTGTTTTGAGTTGACATCAACTTCTTCATTGGCCACCTGCCAACCAGAAGCCATAATCTTGCGTATAAACGCGCAAGGTCAAATATTGGTACATTCGCCGAATCTCCTTGATATCAACTAGTAAAAGCCATTTCGCTAACTATTTACAAATTGTACTCACTTTTTACAGTCTGGGTCAACTTCAGCTAACTTTTCTAATACATTTATCTCTAGTTTCGCAGCCTCTCTGTACTTCTCAACGTTCTTGATTATCTTCAGAGCCATCCTGTGTTCCCTGGAATCATGTGAAGAATTCATTATATCATGTGTATACGATCGTTACGATACAAGTTGTTAATTTTAGTTTGCTGGCAATATTCTCAAAGTAAAAAATAAATAGCATTATTACAATAACACTGCCAAACAATGTGTCAGCATCCGGCGTTCAAAGTACTCATCGTTCGAATACGGCATCATTTATTGTATAAGCCAGCGCGTAAACAAATGTTTATGATTTCGAAAGCTGGCAATATGAATTGTTCGTATTTTTAATAGTTGAATTTACTTGGCTATTTAAGCAGATATACCTAATATTGCAATTAATATACTAAGAGATCCTTGTATAGAAACAATCAAATCACGTTACTCTTTAGTTTATCTTTATATATTTTTAAGCAGTTTCGTGACGATAATGTTAATGTTCAGGAGACGAAAATAAACAGCATCACTTGAAATAATGTCAAGGTATGACGATAATACTCACATTTCTAAATCCTTCACCTCCACCACTTTGCCGAACGTGCCCTCACCGAGCGTGTCGATGATTTTGTCTGCAATGAAACCAAGTTGTTGCAATTAGTCGAATGAATCGGTAACAAAGTCATGGTGGAGAATTCACATTGGCTTTCGAATCATGTCTTCGAGAAACCTTAAATGGTTATTAGTTCTTCGTAGGTCACATGAACTCTACAAGAATTGTTATTTGAAATACAATGATTATTCAAGACCAATGTTAACAGCTCCAGCATGACTTCAGGTTAGATAACATTTACAATGATGGTGTTGGAGATTTGTCTTATGCAATATAATAGAAATTAAAAGAGAAATAAAAAAAAAACATCTTCGTTTTCAACTGGAATCACTGAACTGGAAAAATTGATTGCAATTCTATTAAGAATGAGTTGACTATAATTATTTCGGTTCCTGTTGTGAGTAGTGTTCTGTTTAAATTATTCGAATTGATCCAAACTGATGTGTGCATGTTAAATGCGCGACAAATCGAACATTTGTCGTCGAAATAACTGAAGTTAGTTATTTTGAATTGTTCTGTATGTGTAGTAATGATATTGATAATTATAGTTTGTTAAGTTATGTTGTGGACACGAACATCTCGCTCCCATGACATATCCGGGCCAGTAGACGAGGTGTCCATCCTTGTCGTCCTTGACGGAGGAGCGTGCACGGGAACTCTGCAGAGGGACGCCGCCGCCGCGCCAGGAGTCGCCAGGGTCGCCGCGCCGCAGCAGCACCAGCACCAGGCACCGGGCGCCAGCAGCCGCATCGCACCGCGTCGCACACGCACCACGCCACAAGCACGAAGAGCGCCACGCGATCGCCACGACCCGAGTAGTGTTGTACCCAACAATCAGACAATGGAACGGTTGCCCGTCAGACAAGCGACAATTGGTATTGTGTGTCGTACATGCTGTTAGATGGCGGACGGGTGGGCGCTGCGGAGCGGTGCTGAGCGCCGAGCGGCGGGCGCCGCGGCTCCGGCGGCCCGCCGCGCGCCGCTCGCACGGGATCGGACGGGACGGGATCACGGGATGGGACCGACACCAGACGCACTAGTCTTTCGTACAGCTTTCATAAACCACTCGCACAGGTCACTTAGGATAAGTGTCCACCCGCTTCCTGACGTTAAAACACATATAAACATAATAGTAATACTAACGCTAGCACTAGCACTCGTATCTCTAAAGCATCTTTTTCGTTTCGACTTTGAAAATATATTCACACAGAATAGAGACATGTTAGACTTTAGGAAACGTATAAAAAAGCAAAATACATGCACTATCATTGCAGTCATTGATAATTATTTGCTAAGCTTCATCGACGTGAACGCACGGTTAGTTATTGCGGTGTTAATAACGCCAGAGTTTCAAAGTATACCTTCAAATAATAGTTTTTGAGAATACCCGCAGATTCTAAGTTTTTGGATAACGAAATACGTGCATTCCATTATACTTTAGATTCGAATTGTAAAAAAATTGGGCCCTCTTTATCAGACTGATATCAATGGTTTTACTGACCATTTTTGATGACCGAAAATAATTGGTATCTAGATATATATGTATTCGAATTAGAGTCAGTCAAGTACTCGCCTGGGGAGACCAGTTAAAAAATATCCTATTCAAAGGGTTGCATAAAATTTGGCTTGTTATTTATACTTTGTATTTAATATGTAAAAATAATCCTAATTTATTAAATCCATACAAAAAAATATATGTCGGACCAGGTATCGTAGTATGTTAGCGACACGCGGCAGGCGGCAGACAGCAGGCAGCAGGCGTGGGTTAGGTGGTGCTTACAGGCGGCGTGGCCGCGTGCCGCGTGTGGTGGCGCGGACGCTGCGGCCGGCGTCGGCTGCGCAGCTCGGGCGGCAGCGCCACCACGTCGCCCACGCCCGGCGGCTCCGGCTTGCGGGCCTCCTCCTCCAACTCCGACCCCTTCTCCGCCATGCGCCCGTACATCTCGTCCAGGTGGGCGTACTTCATTATTAGACTCTGGATTTCTTTGCGTCGCGTCTCCCTTTCGCTGAGAATGCGATCGCCGACTGGTGTCTTGTCGTCATCCTCGTCGCTCGACGGGAAGTAAATCTGTTTCTGTCTGCCCACTTCTGCGGGTGAGGTCGGAGGAGTTCTTACCGATATTGTTTTCGAGTTCGTGTCGTATAGAGTGTGTTGTGGAGGGGAAACTAAGTCGCGAGCCCCAGGGTGTATATTGATATCTACAGGTCGAAGCGAAAGTTTCTTTCTGTCGTTATTCTCGCTCCTTTCTGCCCTCAGAGAACGCCTTCTATGTTTGCGATAAATGCTATCCCTGTCTTTTCCATAATGAGCACGGTCTCTAAGAGGATCGTCGAATCCATTTTTGTCATAGATATTCTTGTCCACATGTTTCTTGCCGATTGAAGGCATACGACGGTCAGATATGTTTCTGTAAGGTGTCTTGTCCCGGGTTTTTTCTCTAGAAACATTATTTCTTTTAAAAGAGTTTTCCCCGAAAACAGCAGTCGTCAAGCTTCTCATCAATCCTCTTGGCTGTTCAGGCTCTAAAGTTTTATCTCGGTCTCCGAAGTCTTTTCTAGCTTTCTCTTTTTTTTGAACTGCAATTCTGTCCAGTACGGACGAATACTTGTCTTCTAAGCGGCTTCGAGTGCTACCTAGAAAAATGGTGCTTTCAATATTATTGTTGGCTTCTTTAAGGGGATATCTTTTAGAGAGCGGTGAAGACTTATTATTATTTTTCATGTGAGCTCTGCGGAATGAGTCACTTCGTCCGAGAGCGTTAATACCGGAGGTAGAATGCAGTGGGGATAGGTCGATTCGGGATTTGGAAGCGCCCAGGTAACTCGAGTACGTACGGTCGTCGTTCAACTTCCTCGCGCTGGTCAGGCCGGACGACAGCGACGTGTACGGCGATATGTGCCCATTGTTTTCGTATCGTTGCACGTTCGACAGAGCCAAGTTTTTGTTGGAAATAAGTTTATCGTCATATCTGGTTCTCGCAGTTGACAGTTTAGTGTCAGCGTCGGATTTCTCGGAAGGACCCCGCCGCGTCAGTCGGTTGATAAAACTGGAATAGCCATCTGATAACAGCTGAGTTACGCTAGCCGTAGTCGAGGATCTCATGTAGCGGTGCCGCCGAGGGCTTGTTGTGCCATTACCGTTTGCAGTTATGTTGGCCATGTTTGTTTAGTCTGGCAAGCGGGTTTCACTTTTAAATAATCACTTCTTTCAAGGGAACACGTCGTACGACACGCACAAAACGTCATAATTTCACATATACGGTAATTAAATAGATATATATTTTCTAATCGCTGACGGGGTGAATGCTTCACCACCGGACATTACACTGGTTCTATCTCGAGATTGGGAGCGTACCTAAGCGCGAACGAATTTCAGAAAGATCACTAGCGCAGGCGAGTGCGGCCGTCAGTGCCAAGTAATGGTCGTGGACTAAAAATATCAGCAACCCGTGGGAGCGCCCTCCCGCACGCTCCGGCTGCCGCCGTGCGCGCATTTCGTCGCACTCACTTCATACCTATACGTCAAAATGTGAGCATTAACAGCAATTATAAATCCTGAACCATCTTGAACTCCTATGAATTTCAATATGTGTAAGTCGAGTGATAGTACAATTAATTACATATTGTGAGCTGTACTATGACAGACGCTTGTGTCTATTTGTGATTGTCCGCCTATATAAAATAATAAAATAAATCATAGTCCAATGGGTATAGAGTAAATGTTCTTCAATATGTATTTTATTTTATCTCCTAATAAACAGCGTTAGTCACCGACGCAGTCGAATTTGGCATCCATTCTATTGCCTGCGCTCTCGCGTTTAATTTCAGGTGAAGATAGACGTCTACCTTCAACCGCCAAGGGCGCCTTTTATCATTCTCATTGAAAGGGGCGTATTGCAATGTTTGTCTGATAGCGAGGCGAGCGCCTTTCTCTGAACGGCGCGCCGAGAGCCAAGATAGTTGCTGTCAATAAGCGGTAGGTAATTAGGTTAGTGGAGCGCGTGCACGGAACAATGATGTGCGCTACTGTTGGACACGCGGGCGCCACAAGACCATCGTCTCCTGCCGCATGTACGTAACAGTTATCTCGTAGGTCAAATGTCGCATGGACGGAAACGATAAAGATATTAATGCCTCTCATACCAAGGGACATATTAATGTATCAAAAGTAAGCGAACGGATGCGGGCACACTGATGCACGTCCGATTGCTGAGCTGAGTAACGATGGGACATGAGGGCGGCCCGTGCGACTGGCACAGCTATCACTACGAAGTGTAGTGTAAACAAACGGTTTGTATTGGAGAAAGTGCACGCAACGATGTCTTTATCTTACGCCTACAAAGTTACGTTCATGGACTAATATGCTTTTTTTTTTCACATACTGTGTTCGAGTTTAATCTAAAACGGTTTCGTTCACATTTTTAAAGCGTGGAGTGCATTTTATATGCACTGCAACGGAAACGGTCCGTCAAGATATTTTGCGAGTTTAGCATATTTATCGCGCCCGACGTCACCCGAAAGTGGCATACTTGTAATGGTTGTTTCACTTAACAATTTTACAAATTTACAATACCTGGGGTCACGTGAATTTTCAGCGAAATGGCAACGCTAGGTAGTTCTAAAATCTAAGTAGCGCGACATGCAAACCACTTCACATAACCGACGTGTTGAGCAAACAGCTGTGGTTTATATCCACATAAGAATAGTTTAGAATGCACATATTTCGCTACCACCTATCACTCAAAATTACAAAATCACTCAACTGAATAATACGTACCGTTGGAATAATTAAACAATCATCGAGAGACAGGGGATAGTTAAAACTTAATAACTTGTATTTTAAAGCCTTTACAATGCTTAAAGTCTTCATTCTATAAACAGTTAGACACACAGTGATCAATAACAGCACTGTAGCAAATGATTGGTTAGCACGAGAGAATTCTAGAAATTGAATCGGTACTATCATTTCATGACTAAATCACTTATCGTAGAAAATCCTTTTCACAACTACATCGTGTGCTCGCTGACGACTGTCAGAGGACAAGTAAGTATATTTCTTGAAATGGGGTGCAGGTACAAACGTCTCGGGATTGGCTAACGGATCCCTACTTCTTTGGGACGCTCATTGTTAACACTACAAAGAGAATCGAGAAACCCGTGGACTCCCTAACATTTGAATCTATTTTTTAAATAGAAGAAAAAGAAGTGAACAAGCAACACACGTTACTAGTTAAAGAGATGTAAACTTGTAATTTACACTATCAGGACAAATACTAGACATATTTAAGCATTTCTCAAAAAGTTTGTACACAATTAAGACAGAGAATTAAAGTCAATATAATTGTCCTATTTTGTTACCAATTTAGTAATTTTATATCAATGTTATGGCTATGTCCGATGATTAAGGTTCTGTTATGCTTATACTTTTTTAATTATAGATAATCTGATGACGTATTGGAAATCACAAAGGAAATTGGTAACAAAATAGGAAAATTACATTGACTTTAATTTTCTGTCTTAATTATGTACAAACTTTTTGAGAAATGCTCGTTTTGTGTATGATAAAAGAAATATGTAAATATAATATAATTAGTTCGTTCATAACCTGGACCAGAAAAGGAATGGATTGTGGAAAATATTATATGATACATCCCTTTACAGAGATGACACTGACCTTGGACCCTAATCCACTACACGCACCATCCACATCGAAAAGTACTTCAGCTACCGCGGAGAGCACTTTTACGACGTCATGCCACTTGCACCCATGATCTTTAAGAAACCGTTTGTAAAGATCGTAGAAGGACGTGAGCCTTAAAGGAGGCAACCTTAAATGGTCGTGTTTTATTACTAATTCTGTCATTTTTTTAGCACTTCACTTCACACCGATTACACGGAACAACGCCTGTTGAGGGCGGCGAGTGTTCAGCCGGCCGGCCGCCTCGCAACTGTATGGCGGGTGCGATACGTCAACCAGCGCGGGGTATCCTCTCTGATTATTATATTTATTTTAAAGTTTTTAAAACAATGAAGCTTGAGACGCCTTTAATAATGGAACCGGGTTCGCATGGGTAGGTAGTCTTAGAGCGAACTGCGTGGTCCGGCGGTGTATTGAGGAGTGAAGACAAGAGGATTGAAGAATTCGTAATGGAAGCTTTCGGTTGGAACAGGATTTATCCGCGCACGGGCGGGTCGTTAATTGTTCACATCTCCTCGACAACATACACATTGTTTTCTTTCAAGAAAGATCGCCGCCGCCGAGCGTTTTAACCGCGTTTTTCCGTGCGTTACCAAATATTCATAGACGTTAAAAATGTATAAACTTTTGATAAAAAGTTAAAACTAAAGATTACAAAAAATGTGAATCTTCTTATTCTCATTTAAATTAAAAGCATAATTATGTTATCGTATAGGTATTATCGAAGACACTAATAACTGTACATTTGTAAATGAATATGAACCTTATTGCAACGTGTTAAGGTCCATTGTTAATTGTGTCTTCGTTTGGATTAATATTTGGCAACGTACTGGAAGGGATGGTGGAAATGCTGCACAGCCTTGTTATGAATTTATCCTTTACCAAAGAAAAGTTGTCAAATAATATGATTAGTTAATTAGCGATATACTTTACGACATGTGCCTGTAATTATTCTTTGAAATAATATATCCTACAGACTTGTTCTGACCTGCACCGGCGGGTAATCGCAATTGTGAAATGTAATTGCTTCAAGAGCCCAGCTAAAGTTAGGCTTAAATCTGATTACAATACTTCATAATGTTAACCTTATAAATATAAAGTCACACTTAAAGCTTATCAACTTGAATCATCAATCGTTTATAAAAGTCAGCGGGGTAATATTTCGCACCATATTTTAAACTTGATGTGTTTTTGATATTGTATCTAATTATGCCCCATAAGGGGTTAGCGATGTGGACGCGAGTTTTGTTGGTTTGGCTGCTGTAACGCACGAAGATGATGATTGACGTGATTTTTGTTTAATTATAGAATTGAGGCAGAAGTAAGATGCATCGGCAATTTTTTATCCCGGAAAAATGCACAGTTCGCTAAGAATAGGTAGGATAACTGGTGTCACGAGGGTAAAACCACGAGGAAAATTACTTTATTGTTGTAATATTTAATACATTTTTATACAAAAATTCTACGTTTTTTCAAGTTCTTCCTTTATTTTGTTTAAAAACAATACTAACCGAAAGCGAACCATTTTGCGAGTACCTAGTTTACGTGTATGACTGTTATTTATGAGGTCTTACATAAAATGTGATTGAAAAAACTGAAGGCGAGAGGCGCAGCGCGACGCAGTACACGATACGGCCAAGGTCGTCCGGAAGGAAGTGGGCATTACCAAATAGATAGGTGGGCAACGAAACGGCGTACCGCATTTATCAGACCATATCTGCGAGCGTGCCACCCGCTGTTAATGATACGCGATACCGACCCCGACCACATCGTATCCAGCGATCTTGACCCATGAACGCTGTTGAGCAATCGCAAGTGTTAATGTTAATACGGAATTTAAATCATAAACGGTAAAAACATCCATGAGGACAACAGATAAAGTTCATTAGAAGCACGATAACACGGCGTAGGAACAAAAAAGACTAACAAAAACATAGCGGCATATAGTCACGTAGCACGTAATGACAGAACGATAGCAGCTTGGCAGATTTAGGTGGCACCGGATCCTTACAGGCGCATGTATCGTTTGTGGCCCCCATACTCCAGCATACTCCATGTTACACACGTCAAAGTAATATTTCTTTGAGCTGATGAGTGCGATGGAGTTGCGGAACGTTTCTGATTCATTCGCAAAACTGACTTGAACTAGCTGAGGCGGGTTTCAATTTAAAATTCGTAGTACAATTCTAAACAATTGAAGCGTACGCTTCTTGATCATTGTCTATTAGGCAAATGTGTTGGAGAGGGTCTGCGACAATTTTACGCGAACGTAAATCCTATGTATAGTCATGTATTAGTAATGCTTCTAGA
Source organism: Apotomis turbidana (assembly GCA_905147355.2). Lineage (NCBI taxonomy): Eukaryota > Metazoa > Arthropoda > Insecta > Lepidoptera > Tortricidae > Apotomis > Apotomis turbidana. The sequence continues at coordinate 32,663,605 of LR990282.1, forward strand.
GGAAGTTTAAAACAATTTGCTAACGTTTTATGTACCGCCTTCGCTCCCAAAATAGTTGATCCCACAAATATGTACTGCAGATGCTAGATTTCCGGATTATATAATCGTACAATGATAATTTATAGGTTGTTTTGGAGAAGCTCTTGCATTTGTAATCTTTACAGAAACAACCGCGTATAAAACAAGTTTTGGTAACGCTATTAAGTATTTTGGAAAAAGATAAGATGAGAATATTATTTTATTCGTTCTGGTATGCTCCTTTAGACTAGGACTCCAGAACTTACCTAGTTTTGTACAGAGGGAGAATGTCCTTAAGTAAAAGCATTTACCAAGCAAAACGGAGAACATTTCCGCGACAATTCTCGGGAACGGTACAACCCTATTTCTAGTTATAAGAGACAATGATCGTCACGCATTCGTAGTTACATTGTTTTTGTGACGGTTTTTGGTTACTACATATCTGTAAAGTGATACTAGGTCTGGAAGAACACACCACAGTTGGCAGGTGTCTGCTCCCGTCATAACTTGAACTTCCTAATAAAAATTTGACTTTTATCTTTAATTTTGCTACACCTTCAAGACGAAAATATTAGTAGAGGATCCCGATATAGAACGCCCTTCACCGAGATGTTTATTTGATGAAATGTTTTTTATATTTAATTTAATATGTCAATAAATATATTGCATATGGGTTGCCTAACAAATTTTAGTCCAGGGTATGTTTTGTTACAAATTAAAAAAAAAAAAAATAAACATTTCACCGGTTTGATTATTAGATAAATTCATAATAAAATAATCTTAATTTTATTTAATTTCAATTCAATAATCAGACCGTTGCAAAATGCTAGTAGGTATAGATTTACCTGTTTATACCTGGCTACCCGATAGTTGTGACGGGAAAAGAATAGGCAACCTAACGTTTGCATATTCTATGGGCTTCATATTTTCGATTGGTATAGAATTGATCTAATAATAATCAAACCGGTGAAATGTATAATTTTTTTTTTAATTATTAAATAAACATACCCTGGACTAAAATTTGTTAGCAACCCATATGCAATATATTTATTGACATATTAAATTAAATATAAAATACATTTCATCAAATAAACATCTCGGTGAAGGTCGTTCTATATCGGGATCTTAGACTATATATGAAATATTTTTTTGAGGTAAGTATTTGAATAAAATATCCTGATTATTTTATTTATTTGTGCTACAGGCCTAATATATAATGCAGCCACACCAAAATACAAGAAAAAAAAAAGCGTCAGAAAAACTCAAATAGAGGACAAACTGTCGTCCTCAAGTCGGATTGGAAAGGTTTCAACGTCGTCGCAGGAAGTTAACAAATGAGTGAAACCAGTAATCAGAGCTGATGAGGGTATCACGTCAGTGGACGCATAGGCCTTTGTCTTTTCATTGAGTGGGCGGCGCGCGTGCGCGGGTCGGGTGTAATCATAACAACGGGCGTGTGGACGGCTTCGCCTAGGTGAAGGTGATCGTCGCGATACTATTCCTGTGCGCATGCGTTGTTTTCAATTCGCGAATACCGCCACGTGGCGCCATCTAGCGAACGCCATTGGAATCGCATACTTTGTGCCAGCTGCTAAAACTATTTTCGTTGTCATGTACGTGGATTTGTTTACAGCCGATAGCTTCATAAAAATTTCATTGCGTTTAAATTTATGAAATGAGCCAACTATGACGCTGAAAATATGCGGATTCAACCTAAATCTAAATTGTTATTGGTCTGCTTACTTAATGATTTTAAATTAGCTTTGCAAGAAAACCATGCAAATGATTATGTTATTGTGTAAAAGCATTATATAACTAACGTTATAATACAACCGGACGCGGATAAATGCATTTCATTAGTTTAAACATCAATGCGGTGAAAATACGACACGGTTAAATATTTGATTGTTAAGAATATTAATCCTTGACCTGATAATATGCCAAAATAGATACGCATGCTCTCAATATTCACGTATGCTAGCAGCAGCGCAATGCGTACATAGATGATTCTAAATAGCGTTCATACTTGATTCAGAAATAACTAATATAATTAACTTTTAAAACACTGTCAAATAGTTTGATGAATAATATTTAAATAAAAGTAAGTCTAACCTCCACTTCTTTGGGCGGTTCTTTGGGCTTGAGTTGGGAAATGTGTGGTGGTATAAGTGGCACAAAAGAGCAGGAAGGTTTAGGTTCCGCTGAGGCCGGCTTGCTCGAGAATGATGGCTGCTTAGATGGCGGTTTGGCATTCTTATCCACCTCTATTGATACTTCTGTATTCTCTATTCGTATATGCGGCGACGCGTGCACTGAAACTGTTTCATTATCACAAATCGGCGTTTTACTAGTTAACCAAGAAGATGGTACTGCCGGCGGATGAGGCGGCGTTATTGGTGCTATTTGGGGATCACTGACATTAGCAGCTCTGGTATTAACAGTTTGATTAGCTTCTATAGATTCTTTATCATTACAGAGTTGTGATTCACTCACTTTTGTAACAGGTTCATGGTTTCCGGAGACAACCACGGCGGCCTGATTTTCTTTTGATATGTTCTGTACTACATCTGTTTTAGAGTCTATGATATCTAAATGATTAGATACATTAATAGTAGGCACATTATTTTCTGGAATGAGCTTATTAGGAATATTAACTGATATTTTATTTGAAACTAAGAGTTCTTGTTTAACACTGCCACTAATTTCACTAGGCACTATTTTGTCAAATTTCGTTGGAGGAATAAGGGGTGAAACTTCGTCTCTACTTTGTGAAAAATCAGTGCTTTCACAACACGATAGGTCGTCGAGACTATTGGCTAGGGCGGAGGCTTCGTGGTAGTCGGTGGAGCACGGTGACGTGTCGTCGTCGCTGGTGGCGTCGCCAGCGCAAGGCGTTTCTGAACTTTGACTGGTTGGTACGAATGCCAAACTAGACGTAACGTCGATTGAAGTGTCCGCGACTAATGACTCTTCACTTTGAACCGAGGATTGCCTGTTATCGGTAACAGAGTCTGTACTACAAACTTTCTCACCATCGCCAGTTACGTTACCGGAAACATCTAAAGGACATGTTGTTGACAACTCTTCTGTTTGACTACTTGTAATGTCATCCTTCTGTTCACTAGTAACAGTACCAGTAGTTTCTGACTGTTGACTATTGCTATGCATAAACGTTTCCACTTTAGGTTCTTCCACTATCGGCAAACTCATGTATTGAGGTATTGCATATTCTAAATCACTAAATGGCATATAATGAATATCGTTATGATCTCCTATAGCGTTTTCGTCGTAATGGGGAGTGTAATATTCAAATGCAGCATTGTCTGTGCCGTACTGCATGGCAGCCCAAGGATCGTTAGATGGTATCATAGGCAAACCATCATAATATATTTCCCGATCAACAAATTGTTCTGGTTTGTAATCCCACGTTGGCACGAAAGAATCCTCAAAAGCTAGGTAATTCTCGGGTAACATGACCATTGCTTGGCTATATTGTGTCGGGTCTAGGGCGTAGGATCCATCATAAAAGGGGTTATTAAGTACAAGCGGAGCAGGCTCATGGGGTTCATAATCTACTATAATTTCAGGTTCAACAAATAATCCATATCTCGATAAATCTGGTTCCGATCGACATAACCTTGGGACGGTATCAATTTCATTTTCTAATTCGTTGTATATATATGAAGCGTCAAAACTATTCGTCCTTCGAAAATTATTGTTGTAGGCCGGTAACACAGATTGCGCGTAAAGGTCCTTCTGAAACTCGGGATCTTCTGCCTGGCCTTCAAATGGAGTATTGCAAGTCGGTACACCCACGTTGTTTATTTCGTGCAGCGTATTCTCATTGTTTGTTAAAGTTTGGGCACCGTCAGATGCATTATCTGGCGTGGAAGGTTCAAGCGTGGCGTTGGTCGGCAATAGAAGCACGTGCGGAAGAGCGGGCGGGGGCCCGCAGAAGAGTAAATTGTTAGGCGGTGGACGCGACGACGGTTGGTCAGCCATGGCTCGCGCTCGCGCGCGGCCGGGCGCGGCGGGCGAGTATTTCGGGGCGTCGGGAGAAGCGCGCCAGGCGGCCGGCAGAGCTTCGCGACTGACTGAAGGCGTACCAACTGACGAAGGCGAACGCAAATAGAACGGGCGCAAGCGCGAGGAGGTCGCCGTCTCTCGCGCACATCTTCACGGGCGAAGGCGCACGCGCGTTTACAATCCAAACCCGTCCCGCACGTTATCCCAAACGGGCGCACTGACGTTTAGCGCTTTATTCTGGTTCCGCATTTTGCATACGACAGGTACACGAGCTAACGTTCACGCGAACGACTAACAGACAGGTTTTCGGGTGGACACTTGTGGTGAAGGCGAGCGTTGGGTATAAAAAAACACACCTTTCATACTTCCGCTTAAAGTAAAAAATAAGGAACAGTTACTGACCTGTTCCGGAGGTGAACGTGGTGAAGACTCGTCGCGGTGATGTCTCCGCCGCCTGTGTGAAGTCGGAGAACGCCGGTGGTGTGAACGTTTGGAGCGTTCATTTCGCCGCCTCCACGAGTGCTCCGAGCTGCGAAATCATCGATCGACAGGCTGTAGGGGGTTAGTGAATAGGTAACAAGTACGACAACGAATCGTATGCAAACAATGTTCAGGTGAGGTTAGTGCGTGCTAGTGAGCGCGGAGCTGTTGTGTGTTACTAACGTTAACGATCGTCTTCTACCGCCGGAGTACGGGTCTACGAGTTGCGCAAGGTGGTCGGGAGGCGGCAGGCAGCAGACGCGCAGGACTGCACAAAACGCAGCCCAACGGCGTCGCCCCGTGCCTGAGACTTTAATTGTACCTACTTTCAAACCCACTGATAAATAAAGTTAAACATTTTGTACTTAACATATTTACAGCGAATCAGTACGCTGATATGTACAAAAACCGCGTAATTATTGGTACACTATACACTTATCAACAAAACTGCAAAATGTTTAACAAATAAATCCGCTGAACTGTCTGTCGAGCGCAAAATAAATACCCAGCGGCCAAGGTTAAAAGATGACGTCTAACGCGGTCGACTGTTTCTTTCAATGTTAACGATTGTTACCACGGTATATAGAATTGCTATTATCAGGCGACAAGCATGTCAAGAGTTACATAAAACTTGACAGGGACCCAGCGTGTGCTGCGACCAGAAGCGTACTGCCAGTTGACTCAACACAACCACCGTCGCACGCGCGACATGATTGCTTAGATACAGCCGTATATATCAATTCACGTCCGCAAACGCTGTGTCGACCTAGCTTAATAACTGAACAATCGAAGCCTACGTACAACGTAGTCATCTCGTATGAAAAACCCATGAGGTTATCAATAGATCGCGTGCTAGACTTTTAGATATTCGAACATGTATAGGGGTGTGTTGTGTACAGTTTGTTGCTGAAAATTGCTACCTTGACCTTAAATTGGCATGCAATATTGAATGCATTCAACTGATCAAAGTAGCTTAAATCGAAGTCGATTAAAGCGATAAACATGTATGTACGAGAAAGAAAATAAGTATGAAGTGTTAAACTAATACACCAGCGCTAGGTTAAGCCTGTTTAGAAGACTTACCAGCAAACTCGCATGTGCTGTGGACTATAGAGAAGTGTATCGAAAAACCTGAGTAATCTAACACTATCTTCATCTGGTTCTATGAAAATCATTGTAGAATTCGGTTTTGAAATTAAAAGTAAGTCCAGGGATGGTTGTGAATGAATGGCGTACTGACGTGAACTGCAACTGCAGAAACGCGTAAGTGGCGCTCTCACTTGTAATAGCATTAACTTTACGTAATTGGTTTACCTACCGACGAAGATATTAAGAGATAAATATAGCATACGTGACAAGAAATGCGAGATTATGCCAATTTTAGAGCAGAATTGTACAAAGCAGTTTCTATGAAATACGCACATTGCGGCGACATCTAGCGACGAGTAGTCGTATTATATACGCGGTTTAGACTTGCTTCATACTTCATGTTTGTATTGGTTTTGGTTGTGAAAAATAAGTCCTGTATGTACGTTTTGATTTATATTTTATCCCAATGATCCCGAAAATCTAATTGAAATATACATATTCGGATATTATGTACTGACGAACTAACTGTAATATTTATTTATTTATTTAAACTTTATTGCACAAAATACAAAAGTAAGAGTACAAATGGCGGACTTAATGCCATAAGGCATTCTCTACCAGTCAACCATAGGGCCAAACAGAAACTAGCAGTTGGTGCAGGACCATAAAAAGCCGTGGCTAAAAACCTAAAACGAGACAAAATTCAATAAGTTTGATATATATATATATATATATATATATATATATATATATATATATATATATATATATATATATATATATATATATTAACAATATACATACATATTTACACACATATGCAATACAATACACATACATAAATACAAATATATATATATATATATATATATACATATGTACCCCTGTAAAACAGCATATAGACAATCAATCTTGAAATTCTTTGGAGAGATGTTTGCGCACCATGCGCTTGAAGGAGAATTTGCTCTGATCTTTCCTAATGGAGAGAGGGAGAGATCGTTCCATAAACGAATTGCTTGAATCGCGAAGGAATTGGACATAAAACCAGTACGGTGAGAAGGAAGAGTGAGTTTGAGAATTCGGGATGAGCGCAGCTCGCACCCAGGCCGAGCAACTAAAAATATGAATTTAGATTTAAGATAGTCCGGGGTTGCTGGATCAAACAAAATTGAGTAAAGAGTGCACACAATTTTTAATGACCTGCGTTCCCGGATAGGGAGGCAGTTTAGTTGACGACGAGAAGCAGATACATGATCATACTTCCGGAGGCCAAAGATGAATCTAATACAGTTGTTGAGCAACCGATCTAGCTTACTCAACAATTCCTGAGTGATATTGGAGTAGCACACATCAGCATAATCAATAATGGGAAGTATCAACGTTTGGACAAGAAGAGTTTTGGTGCAGACCGGCAGAAAATGCTTAAACCTGTAGCGTGATCTCAAAATGTTGGTGACTTTACGACAGACGTCAGACACCTGGGGACTCCAGGTTAGACTACTATCAATAACCAGACCCAGGTTTTTCACTGTGGCTGCGAAAGGAACATCAACATCGTCATATATACATGTAACATATACAGGGTGTCCCTAAAACCAACGCCAAAATGAAGAGGGGTGATAGAACAGCTCATAAGCAACCATATTAAGTCAATTTGACCTTAATAAAAAGTTCATGGTTTTCGAGATATTTGCATTTTTTTTAAACTCGTGACTTTTGATGCCCTGCGTCAGTATGTTCATTGCCACCACTGCAAATTTAGGTATTTTATAAATCTGTTTTTTGCAGGATGTTACTAAAAACATATCCTATCGAATGTAATTTAAATTTATTACATATCATGATGCTTTGTCGGTAAAAAGAATAAAAAAAAAGAATTATAGCAATTTATAAAATTTAGCCTGCGGTTTTGATCGATTTTCATTAAAAAAAAAATTGTAAACTAACATGGCACACAACATAAAAAGATAGTCAATTTATTGTAGTTTTCAAAAAGGTACAGCATTTACTAATTTACGCAGCAGTTTACGAGATATTGATATTTTACACCAAAAGGAGCTCATACTGCAGTTATTACATAGTATGGAACCAGAGCCCCTACTAGGCTCAGAGTTTGAATTTCGAACTAAAAATAGAATCAAAGAATACATAATTTCAAATTGGAACACAATTCGAAATTCGAATTCAAGTCGGCTTTCTGATTAAAGAGTACCTATTTTAGTAATTTTAGTACACTTCGTCAATTCGTTTGATGTGCTTTATTTAGTTTGGGTTCTTATTTTCTTAAATAGACTTGCTTTACCAATAGAACTCGTGTTGGCCTTGTGATTTGGATTTTTGGTACAATTTAACTTTGCTTTGTGCATCTTGGACTCGAGTTCTGCCTATTGATTTTAACTTCGATTTACTTTGGCTCTGTTAAGATTAATTGTAGTGCGTTTGTTACAAATATGCCAGAGAATTATACTCCTCAAGAATATGCCAACATGCATTTTGTCTATGGGGAATGTCAAGGTAACTCTTGTGCTGCAGCTAGACTATCCAAATGTAAGGCATCCGGACCATCGAGTATGTCGAAATGTTCATCTCGCATACTCACAAGGCGTTTTGCCTGGCAATCGTGGCGGATTAGGAAGACCTAGAGGAGATTACGATGAAGATGTTTTACAAGAGATTCAAAACGACCCATCGACTTCGACACGGAACATTGAACGTAATTTAGGGATATCAAAATCTGTTGCCAATAGAATATTACGTCGTTATGGATTTCATCCATACCACATACAACGTGTTCAAGCGTTGCTGCCCCGTGATTACCCACTTCGTGTTCAGTTTTGCCAGAAAATGCTGCAAAAACACAGAGAGGATCCCAATTTCATAAATATGGTTTTATGGTCTGATGAAAGCACTTTTAAGAGAGATGGATTTATGAACATGCACAATTTACACAGTTATGCATTAGAAAATCCTCATTTAATGAGGGGAAGATCGGTCGCAGTACAAATTTAAAGTGAACCTCTGGACTGGAGTATTAGATGGGATAATTGGCTCATTTGAATTACCAGAAACGCTGAATGGTCCAAGTTATCTGCATTTCTTAGAGAATGAGTTGCCAAATCTTCTCGACGACGTACCTTTAGCTACGCGGAGGTCAATGTGGCTGCAGAATGATGGCTGTCCAGCACATTTTGCACGCGAAGTGCGACTACATTTAAACCAAACTTATCCACAGAGATGGATCGGCCGTCTGGGTCCCATTTTGTGGCCTCCTCGATCTCCAGACCTAAATCCTCTGGATTTCTATTACTGGGGTTATATTAAAGAAAAAGTTTACAATGAACCGATTAACAGTATAGCGGAGCTGAGACAACGCATTTACGCAGAGGCCCAAAACGACGTAACAAGAAGTGCACGTCATATCAGTCGAGCATTTTTAAGGAGATGCCGGGCTTGTATTCAAGTCAATGGCGGACAATTTGAACATTTAATTTAGTTACATAAAACAGGTTACGTTTTTTTTTAATGTTTTTAGTTTTTTATTAACTTAACAGATAAAAATGGCAACCAGTATTATTTTTGCATTATCTCATAAACCGCTAAATAATTAAGTCACTTCAATACCATCTTAAAAACAACTCTAAATTTGCTATCTTTTTACGTTATTTGCTAGGCTATGAACATTTCAATTTTTTTTATTCTAAAATTGAATTGTGTTCCTATTCTAAATAAAGTATTCTTTAAATCGATTTTTTGTTCAAAATTCAAACTCTGAGCCTAGTAGGGGCTCTGGTACCATACTATGGAATAACTGCAGTATGAGCTCCTTTTGGTGTAAAATATCAATATCTCGTAAACTGCTGTGTAAATTAGAAAATACTGTACCTTTTTGAAAACTACAATAAATTTACTATCTTTTTATGTTGTGTGCCATGTTAGTTTACAATACTTTTTTTAATTGAAACTCGATCAAAACCGCAGGCTAAATTTTATAAATTGCTATAATTCGTTTTTGTTTATTATTTTTACCGACAAAGCATCATGATATGTAATAAATTTAAATTACATTCGATAGGATATGTTTTTAGTAACATCCTGCAAAAAACAGATTTACAAAATACCTAAATTTGCAGTGGTGGCAATCGACATACTGACGCAGGGAATCAAAAGTCACGAGTTTAAAAAAAATGCAAATATCTCGAAAACCATGAACTTTTTATTAAGGTCAAATTGACTTAATATGGTTGCTTATGAGCTGTTCTATCACCCCTCTTCATTTTGGCGTTGGTTTTAGGGACACCCTGTATAATATAGATGACGATGCTTGTGTCGGATTTCTATTTTGGTCTTAGATATCAGTTAGGTATATTAAATAATTAACTTCATACCGCTGTTGATAAAACTGACACGCGAGATAACATCCGTGTAAGGATTTAACTTATTTCTTCAGATGTTAAGGGACACAGCTGTTAGTTAATATTGAATTGTAGAATCTACTAGTTATTTTATTGTAATCATAAATTACTAAATGGCTTATTTACCAAAAGTTTAGGATCATAGAGTTTTTATGTAACACACTTTTTGGTTAAATAACTTGATACTATACTTATTTAGATACAATTTCAGTGTAAATAGGTTTGTTTTATATTTTAGATAGCCAATTTCGACTTGAAGAGATCCAGTTGTATTTTTCAGGAAATAGGTGGACGCGCAGGAAGAGTAACAAAGTACCTCCTACTATGAAATTATTGCCTGTGCTGCACAATTAAATACCTAAGCTTAATATTTAAGTAAGAATTAGCGACTACAGAACAGAATGCATAACAATCCGAAGTTAGGAATCCTCGAATTAATGAAGTCGTAAACAGAGCGGTACGCGGACCGCCATATGCGGTTTATGGCGATAGATTAAGTTATCCACATTTAACAAACGATCCAATTCCGAATGCGACCGAGTCGTCAACTGTTGCCGTCGTTGCGCGGGCGGCTCCTAATAAATGGCGGTATTTAAATGTCACATTGTGTTTAGCACCACACGTTGAACTTGAACTAACACGTCTCAATGGCAACTCATGTGATCGATTCTGCACGCGCATAATCAAGTTTATATTGCATGCGCATTAGGAAAGAACAGATTTGCTTGTTATAGGTCAATATGTCTAATTGATATGAAAGCAGGAATTTAGAATTAAGTGTATATGACAGTACGTAATTTTAGCAACGGATGATGAATCACTCTCAAATCGGCAACGGTAATGAATATCAAACAGCATTCAGCACGTCGACGAACTTCCGTTGAATATAATCGCGGCGTCGGCGCGAGCAGCAGTCACCCACGGCGTGGCGATGTTGAACAAAGCCGAGCGCGTCAGTGTCAAACGTTTCGTTGGGAATATAAACACGCAGCGTTCACTTTCAACGACTGACAACGTGAACGTTATCGATTCGAACTATCTGTTATGTCAAAACTGGCTAGTGAATCACTCTACACTAGACTAATATGACAAATTTATAGTATTTTATGCAACCGTTGTATAAGAGGGGGCAAAAAACGCGAGTGGCATGGGTTACGATGTGAGCGCAGCGAACATCGTAAGAAAGATGCCACGAGCGTTTTTTGACCTACTTATACAACGTTGCATACAATACTTTTTCTACGACTCGACATTTCATAAATAAAATGCAAATAAACAACAAAGAAAATAATTACATGTTCCCGCTCGGCATCAACAAAATTAAAAAGAAAAATTGTCTCTGATAAACTTTTTTTTTATTGACATCCATCTGTCAAAAAAATATTAACTTATACATAAAGGTATACGATCACCATACTAAACATCTGTCAAAAAAAATAAACTTATACATAAAGGTATACGTTCACTATACTAAACATCCATGCACTGAAGATAAAACTTTTTTTTTAAGTTGGCAGCAATGCCTTAGTACAAAAGTTTTTTTTTTAATTTGCAAATTGTGTGAATGCATCTGTTCATCATGTAATCTGAGGTACTAAGTGATGGTTTTTTGGCGACATTATAACATCGGTTAGCAGTGTGTTTTTGAGCAGTAGAGTATAGACTTTTACAGACTTTCATAATTTATGTCTTTATATTAGAGTTAGTAACTATATAAATGACAGAAAAAAGTACTGGAGTAGAAAAAAATATTTAAAATACGTCATCAGCAGCGAGATGTTTCGCACGTGATTTAAAACATTTGAAAGTTCTCGTTATGAATTTTATGAACGCTTGGCTTAATTTCGCTCATTAAGGTCTTGTTTTCTTTTTAATTGGTGGAATGGAAAGCGCCAGGTCGGACGGTTCCTTCCGTTCGTCTCGTGGAAACTGCCGGTTAGGGAACCTTAATTACGACGAGCAACCTGAGGTGGCTGCTCGTCGAAGGTGAAAGCCGTCGACGTAACTACATGAGTATACATGTTACTTGGAAGCTGTAACACGTATTAAGGGACGTCGAATACATATGTAAACAGTAAACACTACTGGTAGCGGCAATTAGGCCTTATAAAGTGGTGTTTTGAGGAGGAAAATTTCGTTACAGGAAAATAATATTTATGCTTACTATGTTAATGTCACAATTTAATTCCGGATATTTCTTGCGTTTGCTCTAATTTTAATACATATATACGCCATGGAAGCTGGGAAACCTATTTACAAGTTATTTCCTAAAAGTATTAATATTTTGGAGTGGTTATATGTTTTGACAATTGTAAAAAGTAGTTAATCGGGTCAAGACATATTTTTAAAACATTTCCTTTGGATTGTACATATTGGAAGGCGGATAAATAAGTCAGGTAAAATTGTAGTTCAGGTTAAACTCTTACAAATACATTGTGCCAATTTGTAATGCTTTATTGAAGCTTGAGTAACCTTTAATACATGATTACATTCATGTGATGTGATGAGACTCTAAAAACGTACGAGGGCGCATAATGTAATGTTTTTGTTTGTAAGTAACGTAAGGCCAAGTACCCACGTAGGGATTACCTACTTGGGTACTTGACAGGTGACTAGTCCACTACCTATGGTAGGAAAATAGTTATTTCGGTAAATCTGCGTTTAGCAAGATTTTCGAAAAGCTTATCATAATAGTTCCCATTTCTAGCATATTAGTTTCAGAATTATGACTGACGATTTTATGACAAAAATAACATTGAAGTCTTTCAGTAGGTACTTATATGAGAGTGGGAGTCCGAATGATATAATGATAGGAGGACAAATGATAAAAACTACGAATCTCAAAATGAAGGAAGAAATATATTTACCAAAAACAAACTTTGGTTATATTTTCATTTGACTTATCACTCCGTGTATAACAAACCTACCATATTTCGATTATTGTAAGTAACGCTTAAGATATACATATATTATAGTGTTTTCGTTTATATATCTATTCATAAAAGCTCCAGCCGCGAAACCGAGAGTGAAACGGGCTGGCACAATGACCATAATCGATCTCGGGTCATTCTGCGAGTCGGCTCAGTCGGTTACGAAATCAAAAAACCAACGTGACACGACCACGTCCGGTCAAGGCTTCACGCCAATTCCAAGCCAATTAAATCTTGGGCGGCGGGGTCGTCTTTACAATCAAAGTGCTCGATCCGATCTAACGCTGATTACCTGCGGTGATTTAATCACAACCATAACAGAAATGAAAATAAAAAAAATGCAGTTTAAATATAAGTATCTAACAAATATGTAGATAAATATTTCCTTTCCCGGAGAACCGTTTGGTATTAGGAGTTAAGTTTGATGGGTCGACGGCCACCAGTCGACAAGGCCGTGCCGGATGAGCAGATACTGTGAACTGTGTCAGTAAAGGCGAGACTAAAAAACGCCGCCCGCGCCGCTTTTCGTCGGGTCAATGACAACCATGACTCTTTCTAGCGCTAAACAAATTAGACTATCGAGTAAACGATTTCACTAGATGCCGCCGGATGTAAACAGTTTATATTATAACCCGCTGACGGGTTTCTTAATAGATTTTATTTTAGTTTCGTTATATATTAATAGAGTTACGATAAATTAGCATACACTGTTAAATCTAATTCAGCAGTCATTACTTGTCACGCAATATACATGTATTTCCATGACGAGCCATGGGTTACATTAGCATATCGGTAATTAATGTGGCTACTCGCTATCGTAGAACCCTATAGGTGCCTAATCATTACGGTGTGTCATTTCCACGAATTTTAGAATTTGAATATGCAATATGTGGTCAAAACTCTGAAAATAAATATAAAATAAAAATATTGAGGGACAATCTTACACAAATCGACATACCCTCAAACTAAGCATAGCTTGTACTATGGGTACTAGACGACGATAAACATAATAATACATATATAGATAAAACCATGACCCAAGCACAAATATTCAAGTTCATCACACAAATATTTGCCCTGGCTGGGATTCGAACCCAGGACCGCCGGCTCAGTAGACAAGTGCTTACAAACTGTGGCTCAGTTCACTGTGGCTCACCGCGTCGTCAAAATGCATTAAATATTTATATTTAAAACTTGCAATGCTTGCATGCAACTCTTGATGACCATTGTAAAAAAAAATGTTTTTTCTTCATACAAAGGTGACACACCCTACTAATCATGCCGGGTATAGAATCATTCAAATGGTTTCAAGTGTTACGGCACGCACCAGGGAATTGCATAAACGTATGCAAGATAAGTGGCCGGGCATATTCCGGCCCGCACGTGCCTGCGGTGCCGAGTGCGACCAGGCCCAGTGAAAGTTGATCATGATCAGGCACCATTTGACATTTCTACCTACGACGTGCGATCCAAAACAAATCATTTGCTATTCCCCCAAACCCTTAATGTAGTGACAGAAAGCGTATTATTATTTGACGCGTATACTAACACATCGTTAATATTTTTACATTTGGAGTTCCAACAGGAGCCTCCTAGCTGTTTAAAATTGTCAATATGTATACGCAAATTTAGCGTTAATTATTATCTGCACTTAATTATACGTTTTACGAAATTTACATTTTCAGAGTTAGTAACAGACGCTGTATCCTGCTTTAACTGTAAGTAATGCAGTAGTATCAATAGAATAATTAGACCATTCCAGTAATCATAAATAACGGCTATAGTGACCGTTGGACTTTCCCGATATGTAACAAACAAATATACACATGACAGACAAGATTACACGGGTGATTAATGCATGATCGAGGTCTGGCTTTAGTTCATACGCATGTTTTCGTCAAACATTGGTGAAACTGTCTCATATTTCACAAGGAAGCCACAGAGCTTCGCCGCAACATATTGAAGACGCTTTCTCTACACTTCTCTAGGCCAAAATAGTGTTTACGTTGGATAAATAATACGACAGAGTAAGAACATAAGACAAATTTTACGCCGAGTTGATAAATCCTTCGCAAAACAACAAACCAGAACGTGACCTTGGGACATTTACAGCAAGCAGTATCGAAATGAACCTCATGTTGCGAGCGCCCACGGCTGCTGACTATTAGACAGTTTGTCGGATTAGGTAAACATGTGAACTAAAAAACAGTTACCTAATTAGTCGTTGCGGCATTTTGTTACGTGACTTTTAAGGACTGATACCTATTGTATGATAACAACATCTTCTTATATTGTATTATGCCATGTTTGATAACAAATGCATTTAAATGATGTTACTGACATCGTGACGTTGGTTGCACATGATTAATTGCCAAGGCAATAAACGCATATTTGTAATACCACGAAATTATTGTATATTTCTAATTACATTATATTAGTTAAACAAATTTTGTTTGAGTATTTCGTAAAAAAATAATGATATGCAGACTAAGAATTTGTAAAATTAATTAGATTAGCCAGGTTATAGCGGTTTACGAAAACGAAATGCACATCTTGAATTGCGGATTTCTTTATGCGTTAACCATTACGGCGGCGAAATGGCGATAATGAGTGGCGAGATTAAGCAACCCGAGCAGCAGCAGGATGGAATAAAGCGCAACGATGGTGAGTCACGCTAAATTGTGCAAGCATTTGCGCAACCCGCCAAACTACTCGGAGACTGTCACTTTGAATGATAAAATTCCATTACGTACAACTAGATTACTTTGCAAAAGACTGTTGCATTGTAAGAAACTAGAGCACACTTAAGGGTTTTACGTGAATACCTCAATACAAATAATACTCATGTTGAATTATCCATAAGTGTGAAGAGTGCAAAGCTACCAAATGATTCGTAAGTGGCAATGAGACATGAGATCGGAATCGATCATAATCAAGAATTCAACATACGTTGGCATGGCATTATTCACAAAAAATAACCAACTTCAACGATTAGAATAGAAGTTGTATATCGTCTATCGTCGGGGATAGTGCCATACCGCGTAAGTAACAAGTGTAGATAAGAATCAATATTCAAACAAATGCCAAGTATTTTATTGAAATGAGAACATTATCGACAGCTGTTATTGCAATATCCCCGACGATATTCAAGAACAACGAAAGGGGTAACTATAAAAAATACCTAAATATATGTGCCTATAATATTTGAAGAGTTCCCTCGGTTCCTCAGGGATGTCATCACCAGATTTTCACCAAAATTTTATGTGGTCAATTGGAAGATGCCTACTCTCAAACAAAATCTGAGGAACCGAATTGAGAACGTCCTTTTTTTTAAGTCGGTTGAAAATATTCTGCCCTTTAAACAAAGCTTCACTAATCACTGCTACATTTAACTATATAACAACGTGTAACGAATTTAACAATAGACAATTCTTCTGAGAATCTGTTTTGAAAATATAATTGGATCAAATTTTATAATTGAATAAAAAAAACAGTCTAGCAAATCATATTTCCTACACTAGTAGTATTTTGTAGAGAAGGTAAACGATGAAACAATTTTATTCTTTCGAGAAATATGAGCGGAATATTATTAACTGACCTCATCAATCGATACAAAAACTATAAACGATTTTAGGAACGAGATACGTAACTAGACCCTACATCATTCAAAAATAATAAGATAATGAATGTCCACCTACATAAGGATAGGTAATAACAGGCTAGAAACAGAAAAACCTATGGCCAACGTACATAGCATTACTTACATTTCCCTGCGAAACGAACGATATCTTTTTTTTATGTTTTTCTTCGTTACGTTACGATGTAGAGATTGTTTTAATAGAAATTTAGGAAACGAATGGTTGTCAGGAATTCCATTGCGATAGCTACTTATATGTACCTAGTAAGAACGGTACAGCGTTTATGGTAAGTCGGTGGTTAGCGAAACGTGTGCAAGAACCGGCTCGCGCGCTCCAGCCCAGTAGCATGTCGATGCACTCGGCCACTGCGAACCTAGCCGATTATTGGTATTCGCGCGAGGGCAACGCAAACGTTTTTCCGCCAGTATATTAAAAAAATACTATAAAATATCTATGCCGCACTAAAAGCACACACAATATGGCGATCGGGGAAAGGATATTAGTGAAGTGGTTGTTAGTAAATAGTATGAAAAGTGCATTGCCCTTTGGCATAGTATTGTTACATACGATACGCTCCACTCGTGTTCGCGCATGCTCTTCTGAAAGGCGGCCGACTTGGGCGTCCACGAGTCGACTCCGAGGTAGAGCGCGGGCAGCTCTGCCACCTTGACCTCCAGCCGCTCGGCGAGCCTCTGCTCCACGACAGACTTGGGGCCGCTGGTCAGCAGCCGCTGCTGCTCTTTGGCGCTGCGTCGATCGGCACCTCCGTATCCATTCAACTTTTCTCCGTTGCAAGACGTTACGCTTCTCGGACTATCTGTGCTGAGCAATTTGCTCTTAACGGTGTCCGCCTTACCGTAACTTTTATATTGCACCGATTCTGTTCCGTTCGCAGTTCGCGAATACTTCAAAGAATCATAAGTGTCGCCGTTTAGGCTGCTGTATTCGGTATTGTTGTTAAGGTTAAAATCTCTATCGGTACGTTTCAGCACCACATCGTACCCGTTTCGTTTGCTGTAACGATCCTCATGGTTCTGTTTGAGGAAATTGTTTTCGAAACTAGTTTTACATTTAGGAACATTATTTAAGTAGTCTGTATAGCCTAAATGTTTACTGTGTAAACCTTTATCACAGCCCTTCTTGAGAGTTTCTTGTATGTCTATACCGTTCCCGTTGAGTCGGCTATAGCTTAAGCTCGCTGGTTGACCGCCTTCCACTCGATTGTCGAATGCTTCTGTACGTTCTACATCTTTGCTTTCGAATTCATGTTTGACAAGTGCAACTCGTGAAAATTCTTCGCCGTTAACGCCATTTTTATATATCGACTTGTTGGTGAAATCTGCGGTCATGATACCCGTCCTGCTCTGTTCGTTGGGAACGGTCCATGTGTCGTGCTTCTTCTTTTCGCTGCTTTTGGACGACCACGCTTTAGCGAGCGCCGCTTTGAGCGCCTCCCTACGTTCGTGAACGCTGACCCGGGGGTACTCGTGTATAGGGACGATCGCGGGCGCGTACAGGCTCGACCGCGGCGTCGCTCGCGTAATGCGGAAACTTCTGAACTCCCTGTTGAACTCCGAATTGAGAGAATAAGCCGGTATTCTCGAAGTCACCATGTTGAGATCAAAAATTCCACTATCGGTAAAATATAACTAAGTCCACAATCAAACTTTGAGCACGGAACACACTGAACACATAACTGCTCTACCTGTAGAGAAAAGGAGACGGGTTGGTGACGTGTCGATCTAATTCGCAATCATGATCCGAGGAGTGCGTCTGCGGCTATGGGATAGCAAGCTGGCTTGAGCGCGGTGCATGGATTGTGTAGTGCATGGATGTGTCGGCGGGCTGTGGGCCGCGACCTTCGCAGGCGCGGCGCGGCGGGACAACGCACTGGTCAACGAACCGCCCCGCCGGGCCGTGCCCGCCGTGCAGCGCTCCACCGCTCGTCTCGCTTGCATAACTTACTCGCAAACCGATTGCCCTACCTTATCTCTTATGCAGTTACGCAGCCGGTCAAAACATTAACCGCTTTCAATACTTTCGACATGCATAGAGATAGTTGAAAAATTGAGAAATTATTTGAAAATGTACAGTATACGTTATTAAGTTGTAAAGTGATAAGACGTCACTTGTGCGTTAGCCCGTTTCGTGAAGCAATTACGCCGTATAAGTGCATCGAGTGTCGCCTTGGAGGCGTCCCTAATAAGGCTACTAGCGCTGCTGCCATATGGCCCGCGGCCGACACATCCTCGCCTGTCTGCACCCCAGCTGCACCGAGATAGACATATCGCTATCTAACCAGACCTTTCTGGGTTAATGTGATATTGCAATGTATTCTATTTACACTTATTTGCAAAATAATACGTTATTTTATGATTTCCTTTATTCTCGCCTCTTCAAATAAACCACATTATTAATAGTATGGCATACATTGCACTTATTTATAAACATGTATTATTCTTGTCAATTAAGCTAAGACGACAAGGCCGAAACATATTAATTATGTATGTATGCGTAGAGCCCGTATTGTTAAATGTAATAGAACGATCATATGAGGCACTGAAAGCTTGTTTGAATAACATTTATTGTTTCGCTATTGACAAGGCAAACAAACACTACACTCGGTATGATAAATTAGATCAACACGTTTCCGCTCATTAAATGGCACTGGTAAAATTCACTAAGGCGATCTAGGCCCGTCGCTCGACGTATCGTCTACACCGGCCACACCACCGGGTGCAGGCCGCTGCATGACACAAACTCCGATTAGTTCGGGACGCATTAGCCACGAATAGCGGCCGCGACGGGAGCAGTGCGATCGCTCGGTATCGGGCGAGAGGACACCGGAAGCCGATGCGTGATCGCATGCATACTCGTACCTTCTCGTTGCGCGCGCGAGAACTGTGCGTGCGGCGTGCGTGCACCGCTGCTACTAAACTGACTGAAGGGAGGCGTAGCGCGGACCGGTGCGAGGACCCCACCGCTGCGCGCCTCTCTCCTGCGGTCCACCACAAGTGACTCTAACTCGATAGCGCTACGGGTGGAATCGCAGGAGCACCGGCCTTCGGTACACCAACATACGAGCAACGAGCCAGTTCGACTGCCCTGCATAGGATCGAGTGCTCTACACAAGTTTTGAACCATCACCATACTGTACGTGCAATATTAAATAGATCAATCGTATTCATCTGGGTATCTTGAGTGACCGAAAAATGTAACGCGCATCCTAAACTATATAAAGATATCCTCTATCGAGGATAAATATTGTGAAATACATAGTTACGGCATCCTCCCTGCTTGATAATGGCACTATTCTATTAATATTATACATCAATTCTATGTGTACTGTATATAAATCTGTATTAGTTTAATTCTTATATCCTGTTTTATTCTTTTATTGTAGTGTAGAAATTAATTTAAAAACGAAAACTTTGAATAAATTAACTAAAAAGAAAATTCAGTAAATATCTTATAATCATAACTTTTATCGGGTAATGTTTTTAAAGAACGTCAGTAACAGCTCGGCGCTCACTATATACGAATTTATTAATTATCTTCAAACGCACGCTATCCTTAATAAAGAGGAATGTATTTATGAAATAGCTTATACGAACATTTAACGCATTTACCTCACCTTAATAATTTTGTTGCGACTGGACATAAAATGGCGTTTTACCTGAAACAATAATAAAATATAAGTAACATTCGCAAACTTATGATTGTACAAAACAGAAAAAATATTGAAAATCATAAAAGTGTACAGACAGGGTACAGAAGGTCGAATCGGTGTCGAAACACTGCATGCTAAACGAAAAATATTATATATGCATTTGGGCCACAGACCAAAATAAAACAACGCATGTTCACATACGTTCAAAATTTCCGTTAATTGAATACAAGCCATATGCACGGTTTCAATATTCTGGCACGGATTTAATTTACACATTTACATACTTCATTATGAAACAGATGCGGCTTTAAAACATTGTTTTACCGATAGTGTTTTTTAGTATGTATATAAAATAACCACATTGTAAAAATAAATAATCAAATTATTAATAAATTATAATTAATTAAGTGTTGAATATGTGTTGATAAATCAATCGTTAGAAAGAAATGGATTTCTAAAATTATTCTGCTGTTTGCCGAATACGGGAGAAAGTGGCGAAGATTAAATATTGAAAACAAATCGAATTAATAGCGAGTCGAGACTGCTAACATAAATCATTTCTACCTACGTTCCTTTACTAAGAAAATACTTTCGATAGCCCAACGACAACTTAAATCAACGTACGTCTACTTGAATTTAGCGTTCATTCCGTATACATTATTTTTATTTTCTGAATTTAGTGATAGATATCTTCATAACAAGGTATTTTCAACTGCGTGTCATTTGTTTAAAGATACATTATTTCAGTATAAAATAAATTATATCCTAAACCTGAAAAAGGTTTCCGCGACTCCTAGTAGATACATAAGTATTGTAGATACTTATTTAATTTGGCACGGAGTTTAATCAGGTGTGGAGATGCATTAGCTTAGCCCACATAAACGCATCGACGCGTTGTCATTTGGCCGCTGTGTACACATCCATATAATATCGCGACACGGTTCATTTGGTATTTATTTATGTAAGACATAAACACGGTCGAGGGTGGAGCGTTATCGCTTATTCAGCGGACAAAGTGTGTCACTGCCAGCGATTATGCACTTGTGTGATTTTTCCCCTTTGGGCTCAAAGCTAACGCAGCAGCTTGACCTATAATATCCCGGCTTAAGTATAAACAAATGAAAACCCATAGAGTAAAAATACCGCAAACGACAAAGAAGCACGCACTTAGTGCTCCTAGAGTGGGCGATTTCTATCGATAGCAAAAATGCGCGTATGCTTAATTTACTAAATCGGAGCTGATACAATTTCAATATATATTTTAGAAACATCATGTTCAAAACCTCATCCAGCTGTGAAATTTACATTGTAAGGTGGGGTGGGCTGGGTGGATCATCATTCGCAACGCCAGTTTTGCACAACTGTTGCACTATAGGAACCGGTAAAACGTGCGAATAAAGTGTTATTAATCTAATCTAACTGCAATAAAGTATATTATTTATTCTGGTAAAGCATATTTATTTAGTTTAGAATACGTTTAAAGGAATACAGTTAATCATTTTTAACTTAAAACTTGCCTTATATTATAATATGAGACAGACTACATACTTATGAGTTATTTTTAACACTCGCTCCGTAAAAAGCGCGTGTTAAATTTTATTGCAAATAGTAACTCCTAGCTAAATATATCACAGTGAAGACTTGAAGAGGCATTATTGAAATAAATATTTACTACGTATAAAGGTTGAATTTAGGATGCCTGTCCACAGAAGCGGAGCGGAGAAAATAAGGATGCGTCTTTGCGAAAATAAGTGCGTTTAAATGAATGTGAAAGGAATGTGATTGGTCCATTTTACAGAGCTTCTGTGGACAGGTAGCTTTAAAGTGTATTTTTTTAATTCCTGAGCAATATTATGAAAGCAGATGAGTGTCGCTGTTGTGATAATAGTTTAGTCATTTCCATTAACTGACACTGGCAGTTGTTATAAAATTGTTAACACAATGTTCTTGAAATTTTCTACTAAACAGATAGCCCGCAAAATAACGCCCGTTACTTGCGAGTATATGAAAACACACTCACGGTACAGTCATGACATGAAGGAGCTTGTGGAAAAGTTTGGAGTCGTAATGATAGGTGACCACGTCAGACTATTGCCTGCAAATAGAGGCAAAAAATAATGGCACCGGAGGCGGCGTCAGCCGACAAACGGCGAGGTCCAATAACCCAAATGGTTCATTAACTAGGCCGCCTTGCTAGACTAACTAATGAAAGAAAAATCGGTCACTGCCGCACGCTATCGCTTTGCCGCTTTACGCAAATTGTGTCAAAATGAGGAAACGAGTTTAGATTCGGATTAGGTATTGTGATATATGTAGGTATACAAAATATGTATATCTCGACTCTTCCGAGATGGCTATAATAAATCAAGAGGTTGAAACGCTTCCGTGATACATGATCAATTACAGGTGTGATGATAGTGACGAACAAGTACGAATTCATCACGTTTTTATCCTGACCATACGAGTGTAGTTCTAGAGATGGAAATGATCTAAAAAACTACTCTAAATTTAGAGCTAATCAAATCAGTTGAACATACTTAACAAAAAGGATTAGCCGGCACTTAAAACGTGAACGAACCGTGCTGTAGCAAATTAATCCTGCACCGTAAATGGAGCCCTCTCGGAAACCTGATCTGGTAGGTACAATCTAAACAATTTATCAAAATAGCGTCCATAAATGGACTTCCTGTAAATCCGGGATTCCTCACTAACACTTTACTGAGTACTCGAGTAAATCATTGCACCCAGTTATTACAAATAATCGCAGCAATTACAGCCCAATAATACTTGAGAGTATGCAAAAAATATCTGCTTCAATCGAACGCCGGCGATGTTTGGTATTTCAAAAAGTAACGCAATAATAACTGAGTTAAACGTAACGGTTTTCATTAGGTATTCATTGGGGTCAGAATGGGTCATACACATTGATGAATAACAGAACATTACTCGATATTGATTTGTCATCTTCTAATCTCTGCATGTTTAGCATCCAATTAGAAAATCAATCTAACCCATCAACTAAAACCCCTCTGTGATTAATTAGATAAAATCAAATACGTTCCATGGACAAAAAAATGAGGCTAATGAAAACGTTTAATCTTGAGTAAATAATTATAGCGACTGCATGTCTTCTTCAAGCGGATGCAGTCAATCGATATGAAACTGGACGCGACGTTTCATTATTTTCTCCGACCGACCTGCATTTCAAAATGCTTTTATCACAAAGCTCTGTCCGTTGGTATAGCTTCTCAGAAGCACAACAAAGATCCTTCTTGTTTGTGACTCATGGACACGGTAGAACCTCCGCGCCAGACAAAAATAAAAACAAAGTCAGTATTTGAGTGTTTATAGCGTGACTTGTTAAAAATCGACGGCGACATTTAAGATTAAATTCTTTAAAGGTTAGTAAGAAAAACGAGTGGCTACAGTACAATTTGTGATAGATAACGTGGGAGTAAAGTAAAAGTTTGGTCGTTATCTATCGCGTGGTGTACAAATCGCTGTCTATGACGGGGCAGCGACTTCCCACAATTCGGCGAAATCGAGATGTCTGTAATTGGGGCAGAAAGCTGTCAGTACAGCGTCGTACAGTTCGATTCGGCGAAGAGGCGCGTAGGAGGCACCGCATTACCGCCGCCACTCGCCATCCTTCATACACGACATTACTTGTTCCCATAATCAACGTTTTGGGGCCGTGCCACACTTATGACGTGTGCGATTAGAAATTGCAATTGTATTACTTTGTGGAAGAAACCGACTTGTGGGTGGTGGTACATGGATTCAAGTTTAAGAGGTAATTAAAGCAATGAAAGCTGCCTTCGCGAGTCATAAAACAGATGAAGTGTTGTAGGTAGCTTTAGCGTAGCGCTAAAAACTTAACCTACTCTACATACATAAATGAAATATGGGAAAAAAACGTTAAGTTATCCTTAGCCTCAGAATATACCGTCGCGGAAAGTTCTGGATAAGTACAACCTTCGCAGGAGAACAGTTTCCTATGAACAAGGTAATAAAGCATTCCTCAGACAAACGTTTATTTAATATTAATTAACGCCGCCATCATTAGCATCGAGTTGACTGACTCACGCAGAAAACTGCACTTTGTTTTTGAATCGCGGAAGCATTTTACGAGAAAAAGGTTAAGATCTGACGTCGCTATATAAACTGACGCGTCATTCGTTGAACGAAATACTTGTCATAACTCGTCATTTAACCAGTGCTCGAAAAGGAAACTTTCGCTTATTAATATTGCTTTTGATAAAAGGGAAATCATGTCACGTCAGCTGACAAATGGCAGCAAATAATGCTGCGCAGGATCGCAATCAAGGCCACGGCGCGGCTTTGTGTTTGAAAACAAAAGTGATTACAGTTTACGAGAGACGCCAAATACCTCGTTGCGTAAACTGAGCTTTGCTTCGAGGGAAGCCACCCAGCTCACTCTTAGGAGGTGCAACCACTCCCTAGTTTAAATTTTCCGTCCAATTCTTGGTTTTAAGTTGCACAACGCATAAAAAAGACACGAGGGATGTTAGGGAAGTTGCTCATGAACCTTTTTTTTTTATTTTATTATCGTTATTAATTAGAAAGGGGCTCATGAACCTTAAGGTAAGATCTGCAGGGCTAGCATATCTTGTCGCGATTTGGATTGTCGCGCCACTAAGCGTCACCTGCACCTCTAGCATAACTGTGACGCGCGGCTCTTAGTCGCGCGACAAAAACTATCTTTTCAATACCGTGCGAGCACGACAGGTTATGCTGAGTCGTGCGACAATCGAAGACGAAGCAAGATATGCTGGCGCTGCTGGCTTGCACGCACGGTATGAAAAGTGACAGGTTGTATTTGTCGCGCGACAAAGATTCGCGTGTCATAGTTATGCTAGACGTGCTGATAATCAATGTTGGTTTAACGTTTAAATTAATGTAGGTGCTACCGGACACCGAATTATAAAGTACGCGATAAAATAATCCCGCCGCGAGATCTTTTATAAAGAACGAGCGCCAGTTAAACGCTTCCGTGTACAAATTACAATCCGAAAGATCGTTTGTAGGGTTTTAGTGCGACGCCTCCATCGATTGCCGAACGAAACGTGGGCGGTCGATGCATTGCCGTAACTCCTTAAACGGACACCTTACTTGTCTTTCCTTTAAGATAGTCTCGCTATCGATTCTGCAAGGCCTCGAGTCATTACGTTCGTTCTTGCGAAGAATGTGGAATTTCACTCGGACGTTTGTCCTTGGCGAAAATGATTGGAATAGTGTTTAACTTCCGTAAACGTGACCGGCCCGGTAAGGCCCCAATAGTAAACATCACGAGTGCATCGGCAACGCGCATATTTAGATTTTTATTCAATTCGTAAAAGGAAATAAATGATTCCATTTGCATAATCGTCTAGGGGCTGTCACGGTATGTCTTTATTTAGTAAGCCGATCGGATAAACTAGCAAGCAAGTCACAAGTGTAACTGCATAGAGTTGAATAAATTACCTATAGAATTACATATTAAGATGCTAATGCCGTGGAAGGTCGAGTTTTATAATTATAAGATACAATATAAACAATTTCTCTAATCGCGGGCACTGCCTTCTATGGCGAGCGTGATGGTCAATGTCATTGCTAATAACTGACGACTACACATCAACACGAAGTCGGACGAACAAAGAGCTTCTTTATGAATCAGAAAGAAGTCTAAGTTTTGCCTTTCTGCTTCCTGCATATGAGTAAGAGCAGTACATGAAACGGGACACCTGCAAATGTCTGATATAGGTACTAACCATCAGTTACTAAGCTTGATAGAGCATGCTTTGACATTGGCAAACCGTGTATCGTAATTCGTAAGTAATATCAATTCAAAGAAACTTTCGAAGGATGCAGTTGCATACATTAAATCTAACACTATAAGATTTTAAGTAGAGAACTATAATAAAAGCCGTACGATAAATAAATCGAACCTATATCTACTTGCCCTACCGGAATAAAGGTGCGAAAAGGAAAATCTAGTAAAGTAGCAAACAGAGAAGACTGGTAAATATTTAATGATGGCGTGGTTCGGTTACACAATGCGCTTACGTGAAAATACATGCGTAGAAAAATACATAGGGGAAAGTATTTGCTGCTGTGTACAGGCGAGACTTTGACTGTCTGATACTATAGGACATTATTCTTTTGGCTTCCGTCTACTAGATTTGTTCAATGTTTTATTTTCACGTTTTATAGCCAAAGCCAAAAATCATAATGCCAAGTAAAATCAAATAGATAAGAAAATTATCTCCAATAGCCTAATATCCCCTTGGATAGAAGCTGCTAAGTAGCTTCCAAACGGCATTATATCACCTGTTGGTGGCTATTGATTTAAGCCATGCGTTGTCAATTGTTAAATAATAGTTTTATACATTTCATGTTTAATAATCGTGTTTTATTTATAGATGTGTATTGCTATTTATATCAAAGAATAATAGAATTCGTAAGCGATTGTAGAAACGGTAACACGTGTCTGTTCATGAAAATCGAGTTAACAAAAGCATTTACCGATGACTCAGGACCGGAGCTAACAGTATTGACTTAGGTCCGATTGGCCCCATTCCCCACATCTGCAAATTACTCCACATTCAATACAATGCTCAAACGGGTATTATTTTGCATGAATTTTCCAAATGAACTTTTTGGTGTGACGATGAACATTTCAATTTCCACTTAATTGCATAAAAACTGATTTCGTGATGCAAATGTTATACGCTTGTTTATTGGGATCTTCAATATACAATATCACGTTAACAGTGGTTTTAGCAATAAAGTAGTAGCAGTTAAGTAGTTAGTTGCATTCCGACATCAAATGTATTTAGATATTTATCTAATTATAGCACTATAGCAAATATATCTTCTTGTTTAAGTATGATATGGCCATTTCCTTCATATCGTATCGCATGTTAACAGATTTTAACGTTCGTTCGGAGTTCTCGAATATTACACATATTTTTGTTGTTATTTTTTTTTAATTTTAATGATACAATGATCAAAGCTTAATGTTTCATAAATTTACAAAATAACAGCGCCCTCTCTCGCTTGCTCGTTCACTGCTGTAAAGTGGTGCGGCAAGATGTGGGTTATTAACGTATTCACATAGAGGTCGCTAAGGTGTAAAACCTTTGAAATAAACAATGCAAAGATCGACATACAAAGCATAAGGAAAAAAATCGATAAGTTGCTTGGGATCTAGGGTAGCGAAGTGGTTAACGAGATGGACCGGCCATCCAGAGGTACCGGGTTCGATTCCCGGTCTCTTCCACCAGGTTACTAATTTTTGAATTCTTTCTTTAAGCTTCGATCTGGGTTACCTATGTTTTATCAAAATATGTTTGCCAAATTATCACTTCCCAAAAATTTTTTCGTAGAAAAATTAATTCGCCAAATAATCGTTTGCCAAATTGAATTTTCGCAAACAATTGTTACGCAAACCTAATGTTTGGCACACCAACGTTTAGACAATGACTTGTTTGCCAACTGGTACTTTGACCAAATTTCATTTAGTCAAATGTTTTACGCAAAATGATATGCCAACTGGCAAATGACTTGTATCGTCAAACTTTTGTAAACGTTGGAGTTGGACTTTCTAGACACATGTTTTTTTTATAATGTTATCGTATACGAGTAGAATACGCTAAAATAAGCGTGTTTACTATGGGCAAATTTTTTTTGGGCAAAACTGACTCCTTCGTACCTCCGGCGCTGCGGGAAGAGCAACCCTCCAGCGAAATTCTAGTCTATTTTTTTAGTTCTTCTATTCTATTGTTTCTATATTCTAGTGTTTTGCAGCTTCGTTCGCTCGGTTCGCGCACTGTTGTGGTCGCAGTTCTAACCTAACCTAACCCAGCCAGGTCGGTTTTGGCGCTTTGCCGGTTGCTGCCGCGGCACGCTAGCTTCGCTCGCTCGGCTCGCGCACTGTTGTGGTTGCAGTTCTAACCTAACCTAGCCCAGCCAGGTCAGTTTTGGCGCTTTGCCGGTTGCTGCCGCGGTTCGCGCACTGTCGTGGTCGCAGTTCTAGCCTAACCTAACCCAGCCAGGTCGGTTTTTGCGCTTTGCCGGCTACTGCCGCGGCACGCTAGCTTCGCGCGCTGTTGTCGTCGCAGCTCTTATGCAGAGCCAAAAATATCACTGCGTAAATGAAAAATATCATTTTGATTCATTGTTTTGTTTTACCTTAATAAAGCATTGGCTAGACCAAATGCCTAAATGTAATTTTTTGTAGTATTATTTTGCCAAATGAAAATTTGACTAAATGTTTCATTATCTAATATTTTATTGCCTTAACCCGTCGTATGCGATGTCAAAAATTTGCTAATCAAATTGAAATTTACTGATAATTTAACGTAAGGTTCAAATGTCACGCACGGATCCGTGTCTAAGCATACGAGGGGTTAATAAAGCATTTGTTAAAAGACCAAATGCCTAAATGACATTTTTCGAAGTAATATTTTGCGAAAATTTGACCGAATGAAAATGTGCGTATTTTAATTATGCCAAAGATTGCATTTGCAATAAAAACACTTGCAATAAAATTTGTTTGGGTAATGAAATTTGACGAAAATAAGTTTGGCAAAACGGCAGGATCCCTTCGTTACAAATGATGAAATTTCATTACCTACATAGAAATTCACAAAATTTTACAGGAATCGGTTGAGAAATGCGGCCTGTAGGCGAGAACAGCTGGAAATCGGAACTTCCAAACACCCGGCATACGGAAAAAAGATTGACGAAGATGAACCAGCGAGGCTTCGCTCGCTCGGTCAATTATGTACTTACTGTGCATAGAGTTCTTATTTGAAAGGCCAATATTTTCGACTTATCGGGTTTGACCAACAAATCCAACAATCAATCCACGTGACAATATAACATACATATTTCTGAAACCTTTAAAACTCAACTTGTAAAATGTATCAATATTTTTAGACTAGACTGTACAGGTACCTACCCGTACCCGTAGAGTCTAGTCTAAATGATGTTTAGGAACTTTACTGTCATTTGACTAGTGAGGTTCACCCTAGCATCTGGTGAGCCTCACTAGTCTAATGACAAAGTGCGCACCGAGCTTTACCCCTGACTTATATACCTGATTAGCCTAAACTTATGTTACATATAACGGGAGATTTAATTAATAGGTAGATTTTTGCATTATTGTAACCTATATTCCGGTGCTAAACAGACTCACAGCCCACACATAAACGAAACAATACAGAGAGTACATAATAAATCAGTACGTTGAAACACTTAACGGATACCATTTATCTAATAACATGCGCATATTTATTTGGCACATTCGATTAGCTCTTATATGAATACAATGAAGATTTCTTATCGACTTTTCTATAGCTGCACTACCATACCTGACCGTAATGACTAATGCGATTGAAAATAGGAAGATAAATTTACATATGGTTTTTTCATCTCGTCTAAAAATCAAATACTCAACACACATTTAATATACTAAGCATTGATATTCTTGATATCTTACTCTGAGTTCAATAAAACGAATTCCACATTAATTGCCAGAGAAATGTTTCTAATTCGCCCACGTTATTATTAACGCGTGGATCAAATTGATAAGCATCAAAATTCAGTACCAGATAGGTAAAGCAGGTTTCTAGTCATATAAAAAAGTCAAAGTCCTCCGTAACCTGTGGCCTCAGGACATATTATAGCATCAAAATTATTACGAACCGTGAAATGGAGAGTTTTAGGTAGGCCGATAATTAATGTGTACGGATAACCAGATGTAAACAAGCGCAAATAAAATAGCTTTCACTGCCGCCTACCGCCGCGAGAGCACTTCAATACCTACTGCCGGTACTGGTTTGGCCGCTCGGTAGAAAAGTTCCAATCCAAACGTCATAAATTGGATTCGGTTTCGCGTAAGCTCGCGGCGGCGCGTTAGCCGCATGGGATTCAGATGTGGGCATTAATCGATTTATTAATCGATTAAAAAACTTAATCGAGAGTCTTCGATTAACGATTAACTAATCGTTATTTTAATCGATTGAATTTCACGATTAATTTCGGGATTAAAAGTTGGAACACGCGCATTTTGTGCTTTTTACGAAAATACAACATGTCTTGTCCAGGGACAGAACATGTACCTTTAGAAACTTTTTTGGTTCGGATACCTTTGTATCCGACCGTTCCCTCTTCCCTCTTGTTACAGTAATACAAGATGCTTTTTATAGTGCAGTACTCTAAGAAGTTCTAGGCAGGGACTTAGACTTACAAAAAATATCTTATTTTATCTTATATTAGTTAATCTAATCGAGAAAAATTAATCAAATTAACTAATCGATTAAAAATATAATCGCTAAAAATTAATCGACGATTAACTTAATCGAGATTAAATTAATCGGAACTCGTACGATTAGATTAACTAATCGTCAATTTTAATCGTTAATAGAGATTAAAAAGTTAATCTTAATCGATTAAATTTTGCCCATCTCTGATGGGATTCCTAGCGCTGTGAATTGGTAAGAATAATGTAATACTTCAAAAGTAAATAAAAAGTAAAAAGATTAACAAAAACCCATGAAAATGTCTAAAACATCGTAATTTACCAACAAAGAACCATATTTAAATGGAATTAAGATATATATTCGTGTGGCGTTTTACTACATTGTGTATTTAGCTTTTAGTGCTGTATATTATAAAGGTATTTGAACCTCTTAAAATGTAAGCTAATTATTTTAATTAAGTTTACATAGTTGAAGATTTATTTCGATTGGCACTGTGGTCGTGAAAGTGAAAAGATGTCACGGTGTGTAATTTTGATAGAGAAAGGCAGAGGCTGGTTTAATGTATTCGACGAAAAGTGTTTAATGTGTCTTTATCTATTAATCATTCATTATTCATTTATTACAGCACGCATTTTAACTGTGCTTACAACTGTAGCACAACTGTTGCGCCACATTGTGGAATTTGCAACAAATACGTAAATTCTTGAGCATTATTCAAATAAGAATTTCACCATTTTTGGGTTATTAAATAAAAAAAAACTTATCTGGCCTAAAAAAGCAGTAACGTACATCAAAATCAACTTTCAGTAAAGCTTCTTCTAATGAATTTCTATAAACATAGGCTCTTTCAAAGAAAAGTATAGTTTTAGTATACACTCATTATGACAAAAAAATAATATCATACAATTATATGTCAACATCTGCTAAGAACTTAAAGTAGAGAAGATGTGCAATATACCTGTATAGAAAGAAAAACACAAAAGTACATTTTTCAGAATAATATTTGAGTGCCAGTACGATACACGGTTTCCGCATAATATAGAGCCATTATCACTTTGGCGACATGAAGAATGTTATTTTTGTATAGTTTGCTATACTGATATGCATTACATATTGATAAACAATAGCAAATTATACAAATACATATATTTTCAGGCTTCTTCACTTTTTTATTTTTTGTGTATAGATTCAGAGCTCCAAAACTCTACGATTTTGCTTTTTTGTATGTTATTTTATTCTATATTTTTGTAAAATATGATGTAAAATTTCTCTCATCGTATTAAAAATACTAGACTTCTTCTATATTCTAAGTGATATCGAAAACGCTGATGTATCTGCTCTAGAAAGCGTTTGCTGTATTTTTTCCCTTTTTTCTATAAATGGTAAAATTACACGTTTCTCTTGAAGGCTCTGACTTTATAGAAATTGAACAATAGTTTAATTACTTACATTTAAACTTCTCTACGGGTAATACTCTTTACTTCTAAACAGAGATATTTATGATTAACATCTTATAAAATATAAAATCAGTACTTCAGAACTATTACGAATTTTAACATTTGTTGTAAAAGTGGTTAGTTAGCGCAACCTCTAACCGTCCTCAAATTTTCTTGAAATTTGGAACAAATATTTTATTTTATTATAGAGACTCGATCCCCAAGCGAAGTCTTAAAAAAATACACAGTTTATTTTTTTCCATACAAAGATGAAACACCCTAACGTATACCGTCGTCTAGTACCCATAACACAAGCCTTCTTGAGCTTAATTTGGGACTAGATCGATTTGTGTGAGGTTGTCCGACATTTATTTATATATATTTAACCATCTTGATTCTTCTAACATACTAGTAAGTGCAATATAAATGAACCCAATAAAATTACGCACACATAACTTAATCGCTTAATAAAATAGTAGGTTTATTGAGGCAGCAAGGCAGCATGACTGGCAACTCTCGTAGCGAACTTTACTGATCGGAACAATACAATTTGTGCATCAACTAATTGCCGCTCTTACACGCAGTACTTTCTACCGCCGCGGCTGCGATCCACGAACAATCGCATTATTATACCTATTGTGTACATTAGTAAGAGTAAACATTGTCATAGTGTTATATTGTATTATCCAGCAACTATGCCATGGTTACTTGCACTGATTCTAATATTGTGCAGAAATTCTTAAGTAACTAGTTTTAATTTGAATGAAACAGTTCAGATCCGTCGATATTTTTCCATGATATCTACAATTTAACTTATTAAATTGCTATCCAAAATATGCGTTCCCGTCAAGACTATCCTTTTCGTCGAAACCAAATAGCTTATACGTAGTATATAGTTTTAGAGAGTACCAATAACTCCATACCCCTAACGGTCTCCTTTTTGCTAGTATAACAGTTACAAATAGGATAGAATATGCACACCTCAACAGGAAATTAACACAAACAAACACAGATTACACGTAAAATACAATAGAGGTAAACAACAAACTTAAGTACACTAGGGTGCAAAGAAATCAGACCACTCAGCATAATGGACGTTTTTCCGAATTCTGTAAAAACTAGTTATTGGGCAGATTGTAAAAATGTAAATGCCATATGAAAGATAAGTTTTCCATCTTTAAAATGATGTGTTACATTTTCAGTGATTTGCTACGTTACAGTTCAGTTTTTCAGGGCTTAGAACATTACACGCCCAAAAATGCGTATTGAAATCAAACTTGGAAAATACTACTACTGGGAAAATTGTGGTTGTAAGGAAAAATATGGAAATTCAATACAATTTTCAGTGTTTCAATAACGTGTATTGTCTCCTCTACTGACGACAGTCATGCGATTTTTCATTGATCTAATCGATTTTCGGACGACACTTTGAGGTATGCCCGCCCATTCCTCTTCAATTGCGGACTTCACCTCTGCTAGTGATTCCGGGGCGGGAGGGATTCCTGGCCCGGATTCTTCGTTTCAGCTCGTCCCAAATGTGTTCAATCGGATTTAAGTCCGGGCTTCGTGCTGGCCACTCCATAACTTCAATATCAACCACCTCCAGGTTTTCTTTGGTGATCCTGGCTGTGCGTTGCCCTGCATAAAAATGAAACCGTCTCCAATGTAGCCTGAAAATGGAACCACGTGCTCAGCTAGAATCTCTTCGATGTATCGAGGAGCATTCAAACGCGTTGATTTGGCCTAACGCCAGGCCCTGTGATGAAAACAATGTCGGTCTTCGCTTCCATAGAAATGCCAGCCCAGACCATGATCGATCCGCCGCCATAAGCAACCCGTTTTTCAATGCAGCATTGAGAAAAACGTTCTCCTGGCCTTCGGTAGACTTTTGCTTGTGCGTCATTTCCAAAAAGGCATATCCTGCACTCGTCGGAGAAGAGTACGGAGCTTCACTGCTGATGATTCCAATTCTCGTGTTCCCGAGCGAAGTCTAGTCGTGCTGCACGATGATCCGGGGTGAGTTTTGGTCCATTAGCAGCTCGCCGTGGAGTCAAATTCCTCTCCCTCAGTCGTCTTCTAACAGTCCACCGGCTGATGGACACATGCGAGTCCGTCGGAGGTTCTGCTGAAGCTGAACAGCATTCAGTCGACGATTTCTTAAAACGCTGACAGCAAGGAAACGATCATCTGTCTTCGAAGTAGAGCGAGTCCTGCCGGTTCCGGGCCTCCTGTCAAAAAAGTTCCCGTCTCACGAAACCTCTGGAACACTCGTTGAACTGCTGATTTCGATAGGTTCAGTTGTCGAGCCACTTCACGTTGACTAATCCCTGTCTGTAACAGAGCGACTGTTTGGGCGGGTTCAGCTGGGGTGGTACCCATTTTCTTCGAGCTTTTTCAGGTAAAATCAGGAACAGTGTTCAGGAAGACGTATCATACAACAATGATGAGTAAACGAATCCTACTTCGTCTCACTCTCCTCTTTCTGGAGTGTGGGGTAAAATCAATAGGAACAGCGTTCAGGAAGACGTATCATACACCAATGATGAGTAAACGAATCCTACTTCGTCTCACTCTCCTTTTTCTGGAGTGTGGAGAAGCCTTATCTATGCTGAGCATATTGAGGCTGTGGCGGGTTCGCAGTCCGTAACGACGGGCTGGGCTGTCTGTACCTATCTTGGTTTTTTGTGTGTGGCGGTATGGTTGCACAAATCACTCTAAATGCCGCATTTAAATATGAGCGCCAATATGAATCAAAGATTCGAAGGATAAGGAAGATTTAGTACTCTTTATTTTTTTTGGGATTTTAAGCAAAAACCAGCCAACCGGAATAGTTTTCCGAAAATTCATAACTAAAAGTGAGTAAGGTACATTGAAGAAGCAACGAAGCTAAGTGGCATCGGCTTTTCACATGATAACTTTTATTAAAATATTATTTAGTCATAAAGATGATATTAATAGTATGGGTGTCGGATACAAGAGCGGTCGGTTAAGTACCCAATGAAAATGAATAATCGATTCCACGACACGTCACTCGTGTGGGGTGACATTGGAGAGTGACTATTAAAAGTTCTTTTTATCTTTAAAACCATTAAGCAAGCTCAAAAACACTATCTTTCGTTTCCCAAAATGGCTATAGCAATAACGATGAGTAATGAATAGAGAGCTGCTTTAATTCGCGCTGCCTGCACCCACGCAGTCTCGGTGCGCCGCGCATCCACTCGGAACAATGCTTACTGGTTTACTTTCTCGATTGACTCATACTGATTCATTGCATACGTCTAGCGACTCGAATTAGATTAATGATACCGGTCTAAATAATTTTTCGTTGACACAAATTCATAATGTCAATAACAAAACTTTCGTTGACACCGTTTCTCTGCAACAATGACTCCGTACGTACGTATACATTTCATTGTCAGTTTTAAGAAAAGCGTCGCCGGTTATCCACGGTGCCCACGTACGCCGAGTCTCGAGAGTCATCACTTAACTTTACTTGCGCAGTAAACATCGAGTTAAAGTGAGTGAGCGTATTAAATGAACGCATTGTGTGCAAAGAAAATTATTGTCAAGCCGCAAACCTTCACGTCGGCCCTGAACGGAGAGAGCTATGCCCTCGCAAAACCTTTAATTCCACAATAGGTTTCCTTTACAAAGAAATGAATTATTATTAACCGCACCGAACTATACCTACAGCACCTCAGGCAGTAGATAATAAAAACAAGAATAAACATATCCGAGGGCAGTCAATAAAGCGCGAATTTGGACAGGGCGGAAAACAAAAAATTACGGCTTCCGCGGTGAGGTCTTCGTCCGATATCTCGTCCAACCTTCAATTACGAGTCAAGGAGTTCACGACAGTGGGGGATCGTTTAGTTTGAATTTCTACATTACGGAGAAGGTATGCAAAGAAGTTGAGTAAACGGAAAGTTATTTAAATGCGTAAGATGTTCATGTCCACTTATTCCTTTGAATATGCATAAAATGCAGCGTTGTGCGCAAGCGCTTGCGCTAATGAACGCGTCGCGGCGCGGAGCTGACCCACGACCCACGCGGGTTCGTCGCCCGGCCCCCCGCGCCCGCTCCCCGCCAGCCCTGGCCCTTGCACCTTCAGGATGATACCAGACGGCTTTATCATGTTTAATCAGCTCCGACAGTTGCCTCTTGTTTACACTTCCCAGAATTTCCTGTCTTGTACTCGGACCGTTGAAGATAAATGGCGAAAGAAACGAGTAACCAATCAAGACAAAAGAACTAACTCCTTTTTAATGGGATACTACTTAAGAAAATTTGTCCACGAATACCGGTCGCTTGAGTTATATGTATGATTACGAAGTAGGAACCGTAAGCAGTTAATCGTGCAACGACCTAAATTCTTAAAATTAAAGTTAAAAAAGTATACACTATGATCGCCTAATCTTCGAGGATAATTATTTAGTTAATATGAATATGAGATATTCTGATATCCTAAATAATGCGCAGGCGCATATGCAAAAGGAAGAATATGCATTGGACATTCCTGTTTAACACATTTACTTTGTCATTGTCAAATATATGTACATTTCGTAACATTATGACCAAAGCTTGCCACTTGCGGTTACTACCAACGTTGACAACCGTCGCTTTGACGATCTATCGAGTAGAACTTTTATATAGGTTATTTTTATCTGTACGAACAATAAGGTCAAGAAAAAGCGTTGCAACGCTCATAAGGCAAAAAAACGTAATAGGCTTCTTGTCTCAGCGAGGACATTGAGTCAGGATTATGCGGCTGAACCGAACAAAACAAACCGTGTTTTATTCAGTTTTATATTCGCACTGTTATTGTGCGATGACGAAATAGGTGAATGACAGATTTAAGGTCAAGAATTATGTGCATATTTAGGTTTAAAATTTAAGTTCGAACAGCAGAGGAACAATTGAATGTCAAAATTTAGCGTAACTGAACTTCGAATGAGTGCATCGCTATCAGGTCCTCGTTCCAAGTAATCCCGCTCCACCCTGGCATCTTAGCAGGTGACGGTCATACGCAAACCCATAAAAAAGTTAATGTTTCCTTTTTGCCCGTTACAAACTGGTACTTAAAGCCCAACGGAACAAGAACAGGATTTTTTCCTCGTAATAGCCACAACCTGAGTCTGCACCTGCAGAGTCTTGACAACGAATCGGCACTAGCTAAAACGTCAACTTGAAAACTGACATACGCTGGTGCATCGACTTGATACAAGCCTGTAAGCCTTGACGCATGACTTCGCGCATGTGCTATTAGTGCAGACTACAAGGAGATGTTCGTTTGCAAAAATAGCGGACCTCAATCTGACTTCTGATATATATTGTATAGATCCCAGACATCCTACAAACACCACCCCCCCACCCCGGCAATTAAAAATGGCATCCTACAACATAAAAAAAAAAGTCATTAAGCCATGCCGTGTGGGGTATCAAATGGAAGGGCTTATTGAGTAGATCACGAATATATAGCACACTATAACATTGCTTACACTTTCTCTAAGATTTTTTTGAAATTATTCGTGATCTACTCAATAAGCCCTTCCATTTGATACCCCACACGGCATGGCTTGATGACTTTTTTTTTAATTTGTATGCCATTTTTAATTGCCGGGGTGGGGGGAGGGGGACCACAAAACTGGTTGGCAACATTTGTTTGTAGGATGTCTGGGATCTATACAATATATATGTATCAGAAGTCAGATTGAGGTGCGCTATTTTTGCAAACGGAACTCCACTGAGAGTCCGGTCTATATGGTATTTTATATAAGGCTTCAGTGATTCCTCAAAATACTTTTTACAATTTTTTTTTATAAATATTTGTGTCGCTTTTGGTAACTTAAAGGAATTTTACATGTCAAAGATTTGGTAATCCATCACTTTATCGAAAAACGTTTCATCGATTATCGTTTCCCATAACATTATTCGCAGAATTTTGTTACAACTTAGGAATCATTCATCGAACTTACACATCATTTGTACACATTTGTGTGTTACATCGCTTGTACGAGGGGCGTCTGAAAAGTTCTAAGCCTAAGGTATTTCGAGGTTATATATGCGTTTATGATACTGGCCACTAGGAAGGCCATTTAAAAACAAATTATTAAAAAATAACATGTCACGTTTTTATTATTCTGTTTCGAGATATTCAACGGAAAAGTACATCATGTGTGAATTACCAACGAATATTACGAAAATTGAGCACCGTGCTGTAATTAAATTCCTTACAAAAAGTGACAAATCACCGCAGTGTATTTTTGAGGAAATGGCTATTATTTACGGTGATTCTGGGCCTTCTTATGCCACAGTCAAAAAGTGGAGTCGCTTATTTAAACTCGGACGGGAATCGATCGAAGACGACCCCCGCTCAGGGCGGCCAATATCGGTAGTGACCGAAGAAAACGTAGCAAAAGTCAAAAAGCTGGTATTAGAAGATAGAAGAATTAAGGTTTGGCAAATAGCTGAGGTCTTAGGTATTAGTAAAGAAAGAGTCGGAGAAATTTTACATGAACATTTGTACATGAGTAAAGTCAGTGCTCGTTGGGTACCGAAAATGCTAACGGCCTTCGATAAAGTACGTCGTGTGGAAACTTCTCGGGCGTTTTTAGAATTGTGCGAAGATGATTTAGATGAAGTTTGTTCCCGAATAGTAACTGTTGATGAAACATGGATCAGACAGTATGATCCGGAGTGTAAGTCTGAGTCGATGCAGTGGATTGAAAAGGGTGAAAGGCCGCCGAAGAAATTTAAAGTGCAAAAGTCGGCCTCTAAGTTAATGGCTACGGTATTTTGGGATTGTGATGGCATTCTTTTAATCGATTATTTAGAAAAAGGCTCTACGATAAACGGAACTTATTATGCAAATCTAATAAGACAGGTGCGACAAGCCATAGTTGAGAAAAGGCGGGGTAAACTAAGGAAAGGCATTTTGTTTTTGCAAGACAACGCACCCGTTCACACCGCTAATGTTGCGAGGCGTGCTCTGAAGGAAGTTGGTTTTGACGAAATTGACCACCCACCCTACGGCCCAGATCTAGCCCCAAGCGATTATTTTCTATTCAATAATTTGAAGAAAGAGTTGAGGGGAAAGCGATTTAGAAGTGACGAAGAGATGAAGGCGGCTGTACAGGAGCATTTTGAAGGGCAAAATGAAGATTATTTTTTTAATGGCATTGATTTAGGAGGAGACTATATTGAAAAATAAACACGAGTTCATTTGTGTAAATTGTTTTTTTCTATCTTAGGCTTAGAACTTTTCAGACGCCCCTCGTACATTTGCTCGAATTATTATCGAATTTCACTTCATTATTTTACTTGTTCATCGACGTAGTCGTTCATCGAAACGTGTTTTTTTTTTTTTTTTTAATTATTCGTCCTTCCGAACAGGCTAAGGCCATACTGGCAACCCGACTTGGCTAGATCCGACCTGGTTGGGTTCGGTTTAGGCCTTTGGTACCGTTTGGTAACTAAAAGTTTGTAACCAGCTTCGAAACGGGAAAAAAATCCCGTTCTGTAACTGGCTTAAAAACGGGACTTTTCCATTACCGATTCGTAACTGCGGTTACGAAACAGCTTCGAAACGGGAAAAAAAAAACCCATGTTGTAACTGGCTTCAAAACGAGACTTTTCCATTACCGATTCGTAACCGCGGTTACGAACCAACTTCAAAACGGGAATAATAATACCGTATTGTAACTGGTTACAGAACGGGAATTTTATATTAGCGATTCGTAACCGCGTTTACAAACCAGCATTGAAACGGGAAAAAAAACCCATATTGTAACTGGTTACAAAACGGGATTTTTTTATTACCCATTCCTGCACAAACACATCTCATAGTAAGTACGACTAATTATTTTAGATTACCACATCCGTAGTTCTAATCGTTTTATTTTAATGTACATAAATCTGGTATATCAAAATTATACAAATGCTCACTGAATTTTTTCAAAGATAGTTGCAATCTACGCAAGCCCATTGCGTAACCGGATACAAACAGGGAATTTCAGATTCCCATTTTGTAGCCAGTTACAAAACTTGGTTACCAATTGGCACTATGCAGGCCCATTACGTAACCGACTACAAACAGGGAATTTCAGATTCCCATTTTGTAGCCAGTTACAAAACTTGGTTACCAAACGGCACTACGCAGGCCCATTACGTAACCGGTTACGAACAGGGAATTTCTAATTCCCATTTTGAAGCCAAAACTTGGCTACCAAACGGTACCAAAGGGGTTTAGGTTATTTTTTTTTTATGACCTGAAACCCGACTTGGCTAGATCCGACCTGGTTGGGTTAGGTTTAGGTTATTTTTTTTTATGACCTGAAACCCGACTTGGCTAGATCCGACCTGGTTGGGTTAGGTTTAGGTTATTTTTTTTTTATTACCTGAAACCCGACTTGGCTAGATCCGACCTGGTTGGGTTAGGTTTAGGTTATTTTTTTTTATGACCTGAAACCCGACTTGGCTAGATCCGACCTGGTTGGGTTAGGTTTAGGTTATTTTTTTGTATAAATGGGACGTGCCATCTGTGAATCATGTTTCGATGAAAGGTAAATTCGATGAATAGTTAAGCTACGATTTGAGACAAATTCGAAACAATTTACGTTGAATAGTTGATCGATGATTCGAAAAGCAATGAATTGATGATTATGTGATTCGAAAAAAAAATGAAAAGACATTCGTGGAATAGTTTTCGATGAAATGAAAATCGATGTAAGAAATTTCGATAAAATGATAGACACCCCAAAGATTTGAATGAACAGGTGATGCACGCTCGTGAACAGTACCAAATTTAAAGTGAGTATCATTAGTCATCTGCTGTGACACATTGATTTAGCCTCAATATTCAAAGGGTTCTTTTACCGTTCCACGTTTACCGGGTCACATATTTAATAACGTAACAACCAACCCAAAAATAGCGGTGTCATTATTTAAGCACTTTTTGTTGAGCTGAGTTTTAGCATAGTGTGCTCAGATTTTTAGTCACATATTAGTAACGGTATAAATTTAAAGAAAGAATGCCGGGATGTAACTACTCGTTTATTTATGTTAGTCGAACGCGATTTCTAATTAAATCAATTCCCATAAATGACCGCGATAGATTACCAATAATAACTTTTTTCTACTGATACTGAATCAGCTTGTGAGATTCCTACTATATGGTACACGAGTAGGCTGGGTATCTACAGGTGATTATAATATACTTTTTTATACTCGCAGACTTTAATCTGTCAATTATAATTTCACAGACAAAATCACAATAACGCACTTTTTAATCCTGTAACAAAATTCTATACTCTATGGTACCCGCTACAGAACTTTAATATTCATAAGACATCTCTCTACACAACTCTAATAATTTCAAAAAGAGAATTTAAGCTTATTTGATGCTCACTGATTGGTTGAAATTACTTGTAAAAAAAAAACACCAATCACGAGGCACCCGCCATGGCCATCGCGATCGTGTATTTTTTTAATAGGTCTATTTTAGTTGAACGAAAAAGGTTACATCAAAAATAAAAAAATCATATTGGAGAATGACGATTAAAGTAAAAAATGTTTTTCTGAGTTTTGCTCGTATAAAAAGTATTGTATGCAATAGTTACACAATTAGGTCTTAAAGTCTCGTACCTTACATAGGCCACTCGGCAAGCCTCGTGACCTAAACGCGGTACTCGACTTTAAGAACCTCCATTGTGCAACGATTGCATAAAATACTATTATGCGATTACGATAAACAACAAAAGTCAAGAAATAACGAAGTTACGGGTGCATTACAGTACGTCATATCGACGCGGATGGCTCGGTTTGTAGTGTAGCTGCCTACTGAGCCGGAGGCCCTGGGTTCAAATCCCGGCCAGGGCAAATATTTGTGGGATGAATTCAATTATTTGTTCCTGGGTCATGAACGTCATCTATATATGTATTTATATACAGGGTGTCCCTAAAACCAACGCCAAAATGAAGAGGGGTGATAGAACAGCTCATAAGCAACCATATTAAGTCAATTTGACCTTAATAAAAAGTTCATGGTTTTCGAGATATTTGCATTTTTTTTTAACTCGTGACTTTTGATGCTCTGCGTCAGTATGTCCATTGCCACCACTGCAAATTTAGGTATTTTATAAATCTGTTTTTTGCAGGATGTTACTAAAAACATATCCTATCGAATGTAATTTAAATTTATTACATATCATGATGCTTTGTCGGTAAAAAGAATAAAAAAAAAAAGAATTATAGCAATTTATAAAATTTAGCCTGCGGTTTTGATCGATTTTCATTTAAAAAAAAGTATTGTAAACTAACATGGCACACAACATAAAAAGATAGTCAATTTATTGTAGTTTTCAAAAAGGTACAGCATTTTCTAATTTACACAGCAGTTTACGAGATATTGATATTTTACACCAAAAGGAGCTCATACTGCAGTTATTACATAGTATGGAACCAGAGCCCCTACTAGGCTCAGAGTTTGAATTTCGAACTAAAAATAGAATCAAAGAATACATAATTTCAAATTGGAACACAATTCGAAATTCGAATTCAAGTCGGCTTTCTGATTAAAGAGTACCTATTTTAGTAATTTTAGTACACTTCGTCAATTCGTTTGATGTGCTTTATTTAGTTTGGGTTCTTATTTTCTTAAATAGACTTGCTTTACCAATAGAACTCGTGTTGGCCTTGTGATTTGGATTTTTGGTACAATTTAACTTTGCTTTGTGCATCTTGGACTCGAGTTCTGCCTATTGATTTTAACTTCGATTTACTTTGGCTCTGTTAAGATTAATTGTAGTGCGTTTGTTACAAATATGCCAGAGAATTATACTCCTCAAGAATATCCCAACATGCATTTTGTCTATGGGGAATGTCAAGGTAACTCTTGTGCTGCAGCTAGACTCTATCGAGAAAGATATCC
Organism: Apotomis turbidana; assembly: GCA_905147355.2. Classification (NCBI taxonomy): domain Eukaryota; kingdom Metazoa; phylum Arthropoda; class Insecta; order Lepidoptera; family Tortricidae; genus Apotomis; species Apotomis turbidana. The sequence continues at coordinate 32,706,499 of LR990282.1, forward strand.
AAATGTAAGGCATCCGGACCATCGAGTATTTCGAAATGTTCATCTCGCATACTCACAAGGCGTTTTGCCTGGCAATCGTGGCGGATTAGGAAGACCTAGAGGAGATTACGATAAGATGTTTTACAAGAGATTCAAAACGACCCATCGACTTCGACACGGAACATTGAACGTAATTTAGGGATATCAAAATCTGTTGCCAATAGAATATTACGTCGTTATGGATTTCATCCATACCACATACAACGTGTTCAAGCGTTGCTGCCCCGTGATTACCCACTTCGTGTTCAGTTTTGCCAGAAAATGCTGCAAAAACACAGAGGGGATCCCAATTTCATAAATATGGTTTTATGGTCTGATGAAAGCACTTTTAAGAGAGATGGATTTATGAACATGCACAATTTACACAGTTATGCATTAGAAAATCCTCATTTAATGAGGGAAGATCGGTCGCAGTACCAATTTAAAGTGAACCTCTGGACTGGAATATTAGATGGGAAAATAATTGGCCCATTTGAATTACCAGAAACGCTGAATGGTCCACGTTATCTGCATTTCTTAGAGAATGAGTTGCCAAATCTTCTCGACGACGTACCTTTAGCTACGTGGAGGTCAATGTGGCTGCAGAATGATGGCTGTCCAGCACATTATGCACGCGAAGTGCGACTACATTTAAACCAAACTTATCCACAGAGATGGATCGGCCGTCTGGGTCCCATTTTGTGGCCTCCTCGATCTCCAGACCTAAATCCTCTGGATTTCTATTACTGGGGTTATATTAAAAAAAAAGTTTACAATGAACCGATTAACAGTACAGCGGAGCTGAGACAACGCATTTACGCAGAGGCCCAAAACGACGTAACAAGAAGTGCACGTCACATCAGTCGAGCATTTTTAAGGAGATGCCGGGCTTGTATTCAAGTCAATGGCGGACAATTTGAACATTTAATTTAGTTACATAAAACAGGTTTCGTTTTTTTTTAATGTTTTTAGTTTTTTATTCACTTAACAGATAAAAATGGCAACCAGTATTATTTTTGCATTATCTCATAAACCGCTAAATGATTAAGTCACTTCAATACCATCTTAAAAACAACTCTAAATTTGCTATCTTTTTACGTTATTTGCCAGGCTATGAACATTTCAATTTTTTTTATTCTAAAATTGAATTGTGTTCCTATTCTAAATAAAGTATTCTTTAAATGGGCTCTGGTACCATACTATGGAATAACTGCAGTATAAGCTCCTTTTGGTGTCAAATATCAATATCTCGTAAACTGCTGTGTAAATTAGAAAATACTGTACCTTTTTGAAAACTACAATAAATTTACTATATTTTTATGTTGCGTGCCATGTTAGTTTACAATACTTTTTTTAAATGAAACTCGATCAAAACCGCAGGCTAAATTTTATAAATTGCTATAATTCGTTTTTTTTTTATTATTTTTACCGACACAGCATCATGATATGTAATAAATTTAAATTACATTCGATAGGATATGTTTTTAGTAACATCCTGCAAAAAACAGATTTACAAAATACCTAAATTTGCAGTGGTGGCAATCGACATACTGACGCAGGGCATCAAAAGTCACGAGTTTAAAAAAAATGCAAATATCTCGAAAACCATGAACTTTTTATTAAGGTCAAATTGACTTAATATGGTTGCTTATGAGCTGTTCTATCACCCCTCTTCATTTTGGCGTTGGTTTAAGGGACAACCTGTATATATCGTCGTCTAGTACCCATAGTACAAGCTTTGCTTTAGGTCGATTTGTGTAAGACTTTCCCTTAATGTAATTATGTATATAAAAGATATGGTTGTCTGCCTTTAAAAACCCTGCAGAGCAGGGCTCGCACTGGCAATCGTAGAAGATATTTATGCGCAAAATAGTACCTACTTCGCAAGTAACATTAATATTACGCAGTCTTCATACTTTTTCGTCACTATTGTATTCAATATCTTACGATCCGAGTGACAGTCGCTCGATCGGTAGCTTGCTAATGTAGAGTTAATTAATGTGCACGTGTATCCCAGATCTCAGTTTCTCTCGAGTAGCAGAAAACAGGTATTATGGCATCAGAGCCGAGCATTATCATAACCTCCATAATGTTATACTACTACTAACGCCTTCTACATTTCTTATTATTTGTATTAGTTCTAGTTTTTTACTTCAGATGAGTATATATCATCCTGTTATAGTCAAAGTTGGCGACGTTTTTGTTACACTGCGTATTAGTATGTTCCTCAGTGATTCCTTGAGTCTCTAGCGGCTAGTAACAATTCGCGACGTGGGCGCAGGCCCTCGGGAGTCAACGTCCCGGACCGGTTCACTAATCGATCCCGCACCGCTCGCTCCCGTCCGCGCCTAAACGCGGCTAACGGCTTATCCGCAACCGACTACAAAACTTCAACGGGTTGCAAACTAGTCGCGGGCACCTCATCAAGTGCCCATCAAGCTTAGGCTTTCTCTACTCGTGTACGTAAAAAGCGGCCGAACCTCTTTTTACGATTACCTACCTTAAGATTACTTTGAGTTGATCCATCAAATCTAACGACCTATTTTTAAAATGAGTTTCAATCGGCTAAACTAAGAAAGTAACTACTACGGATTAATTTCCTAGACTCTTTAGCCACCTTCTACTAATATGGATTTTACAAAAAAAAATGATAAAGATAAATTTTGTTCCAATTCAAAATAATCTGCTAGCAGTTATAGCCCCTATCAAAATGAAAGAAAAGGTAATATAAAATAATGTAAAATAATAAAGGTAAATTAAAAGTAATATATAATGGTGTAACTATAAAAAAAAAACCATTAGCAGGTATGTATCTATAATATAAGTAAATCATATTAAAAAGTACTTTCGATGAGATATAAAATATTATATAACGCTATTTCTTCAGCGATCGTTGCCTAACTAGCGAACGTAACAAATAACTAGGCACGTATTGATTTACTAGTATCAGTTCGTTGTGCAAGATCTGTCCGGCGGAGACAATCTAAGTCATTATGTCACCGTTTAGTCACAGCTAAATCAATATAATCAGTACCTTTAGCTCGTTAACTTTGAACAAAAAACTATTCTCATACAATACTTGCCTGTTGTTTGCCTCTATTGTATGTTACGTGCAATCTGAAGGTGTGCAATAAAGAATATGTCTAATTCTTTCTCCGTTCAGGCATGCCGTCTCTGGAATTCACTCCCTCTCTCTATCAGACAAGCCCCAAGCAAGGTAGCTTTCAAGTGTATGCTGCGTAAGCATCTGCTGGAACAAGAGCTCGAATAGTTCATCCATCATCCCATGTTGTAGACTTTCGTATATATTTATATATATATTATATTATGTATATATCTGTATATATTATATTATAGTAGGTATATGTATTTTTGTATAAACAGTTATATAATATTTTGTATTTACTTGTACTCTAGATCCTCTCTGTACCATCAGATTTCTGATTTGCACCCACTTCTAGTATCTCTGTTTGGCCCTATGGTTGACTGGTAGAGAATGCCATTTGGCATTAAGTCCGCCATTTGTATTGACTTTTGTTTTGTGCAATAAAGTTTAAATAAATAAATAAATAAATAAATATTCTATTCTATTCTACTTATTCCAATGTCAATTCAGGAAATTGAACTTTGTGTATGTTTGAATAAACGTTGTTTTTTTCTCATACCTGAAAATATAGTGGCAGCTAAAATCCCATTCTAACCGGTCCAATGACATAAGCTATAGTTCCTAAAGGATAGAGCCCATAATAATCAACAGGTTTTGGTAGCAGTCGCCACAGCTTTTCTAGCTGCATAAAGATTAGATACTGCTATTTACCGATGTTGTGTTAGTGGGTGAGCGGGTTGATTGTTCCTCAGAGCGCAATTTCACTAAACTAAAGGAATTGGGCGTCAAATGTCACGTCAAACGAGAAACAGACGTGACAATCGAACCATTGTCTGCAAGTGTCGGTCAGTTTCAGGTACGGACCAAACAATACGTAGAGTCTACTTCGTAATATGTCTATGTATTGATTTAAAGAGAATAGGTTGTCAATTCATGCAAGTTTGGCGATGTCATCGCCGACTGTTGAGTATAAAACCCCCGTTCCTGATTATTGAGTCTGAATTTGACGCCAGCGCGCTAATAAATTGCCCTTACACGTACACACGTTAAGCTTAATGTTGATGACGTTTACAATGAAACAGTTATACGAAGGTAGACTGAAAAATGCATTACCCGAAAACCATTTTAAAGGCCATACATAAAATGGTTTCTGGATTTTTGTGAGTTCTCGGGATCATTTAGTGATGGATGTTCATGCTGGGTATCAACATCATGGTTTTTAGTGGAGACGGAAATCTATTTAAAAACACTACTTCAAAATTTAAAACAAACACGACGGAAAACTGTGTCCCACACGCCATGCTGACAGCAGATAGTACGGCATTGTATAGCGGCAAATGACGTCGTGGCGTCTGGGGCACACACAGCTTTCCGTCGACGTGTCTTGACGTCTTTGGCGCTCAAAAGGTTAATGACATCCCAAAAAACAATAAATACAAATATGTAATCGTAAGTAAAAAACTGTTACGATTAAAATGTTGATTTAAACATTCTTCTCTAGAAGATGTGTACTCGCAAATAAAAAACCAGAGTACATTTATTGCAAGGGCCTATTTACTATAGAAATAGAATATGGCCTTTATATAGCTGCGAAATAAGGTTCTCTAATTGCCACCACAACGTATCTTTGTCAGTAAAACTAAAGTTCAATAGTGGTTTAGCCTCTGGACAGTTCGGACACAGAAGTAAACATTTTTCTCATATAAAAATCATTAAACTGCAAATGATTGGGGTAAAAGTAGGTTCATGTTGCAAAGCGGAATGATTTATAGGCGACCCGAGTAACCGCCAGCAGTGATTTATCGGAACCAACAATCAATAAATAAGCGGCCGGCTCTATGTTGTTTTATGACGATGTATCCATTTATGATCAACATCTCTACGGCGGGACACCGTTTTGGTATTAAACGTTACATATATATCCATTTGCCAGGCTCCATGCTTAAGAGTTAAGACTTAAAGTAGCATTAAAATTAAATACAATCTTTAAAAAGAATCACTGTCTTTTTTTATATTGTGATGGGAGATAGATCACTCATTATTTTATTGGGAAACACAACGAATAATATATTTTCTTCTTATTTATGATGATCAAAATGCAAACATTTAAAACTTTTAAGTTATCTGGTATGATGTGATAAAGCCAATTTATCTTGTAATTGCGTGTAATTGACTCGCGATGTAAATGAAACTGTTAGACGTCGTTTTCACATTTGTTACTTTCGTAGATTTTAGTTGACATAGACAATTGAATACACAATTAAATAAACTTTGTTTCGCAGCATATGTAACAGTCTAATATTAGAATTTCGGATGTTCTGAGTGGCTGGATATATTTTCCGTAGAGTATACCTACACTAGCGTGATTGCAGTATTAATAAATCGACGAGATCTCTCTAACTAAACGGTCGTTGGTTTCGTCGCACAATGCGAGCAACCGGGGAATCGTAAATAACACTGTATTCTTCAGAAAGACGTCAATTTAGTGACATATTGCCCACATTGGCTTACAATCTTGTTAAGCTCTTAAACTTGTGAGTGATTACACGTTCCAAGCTATACATGTTTCTTATGTTTTGCTTATGGGATGGTTTAGGATAAGTTTATCTTGCATTGAGCTTTAAACTACCTAAGTATATGCAAGAAATCACGTCGATCAATGTGCAAGGACAACCGTAGGCTATCGGATATATAATATTAGTAATGTAATCTAATTATAATTTATTTAGATTAGAAGCAAAATCACAAAATGGATCGGTTACGTTTGAAGCACTACCGGCATGTATGTAGGTGTGAGAGGCTAATAAAAAAGGCCATTAAAAGTATTAAGCTGTCACAAATAAAATTTGCTAATCAATAGGGTTTGCAAAGGTATGCCTAATCTTTAAAAACAACATTTTTTATGAAGCTATGTAGTCATTTTTCTCTCATGTTATCATTGTTTGCAGTGCGGGTGAGGTATGCAATATTATTTTTTGACAAAATATCAGAAATTATTTTTGTCAATCTGATCGTCAACCAAACAGTGAAGTTTTTTCAAGACGTTGCTGCGTCTACCGAATGAACTGTAGGCCGGTTGCTTATCAACGTTACTATGGTATGTAGAAATAAAATAGTGTATGTACAAAAGATGGAAGAAGTTAGGATTAGTCCAGAAATCTGAGCAAATGCGTCAAGAGACGATTGAATAAGGAAAATGTATAAATATATCATTTCCTGTAGTGTTTGTATTTGTACATAATTATCTTAGCCATTTGTAACCTGGATATTTCAGTTAGGTATGTCCGCGCCACCGTAAAATATTTAAAGGCCAGGGAATTTCGTAAGAAATTCTAAGCTGTCTTGTAGACGAATGTAACAAGGTTAATAGTGCAGAGGTGTCTAATCCTCAGGCAACGCGACGTGTCTAGTGAGGCCCTGAGCAGACCCTCGCTCAGCAAGGCCGAGACACTGGTCTATTGTTGATAGCAGGATGTGTGGTGCGACCTCGCGGTAATCCGACCGATGCGCTAGATCGGTAGGAAATCATTTTCGGTAATGATCATCACCTTGCCGACTTCAAAATAAATGTGACATTACTCGGCAGTACCTTGAGTTAAACAACAAGCGTACCTACTGCATTATTGGTGTAGTACATTATTTCTATTATCTTAAAAAAAACATTATTGGGTCGTGACTTTTAAGAGCAAAACTAAGCTACATAATAGTGTGCGCTCATTTAGTGATTTTTGAATGATGCACTATAACCGTGTGTCATGTTACTAAGTATGAAGAGGGCGCGTTACTCTTGAAATCAAACGTACTAATTTTTAAGGACTAGTAAAAGCAGCTCAAGATTCTTTGTAAAAAAACATGCATAGCCAGATGCAGATGATGAGAATGCCCTGCATTAATGAACAAATAGCACAGGTTGTTGTGTTAATTAAAGCTGTAAAATTAGAAAAGTAACAAAATGCCCCAAATGTGTTCGGTTTCGAGGTCGATCTTTAGCGAAACTATTTGTTATACTAAATATTGTACAAGATAAGGCATTTAGCTAAAAAATACAATTCATTGCCTTTAGCCTTTGAAAATCATGTGGCCATTTTACATAGTAATAATGAGCATACAATTTTTAAAGTATGCAGGAAGCCGGGCCGGGCCGGGCTGGGGTGAGAGTCAAGCGGTATAAATCCCGATCGGATTGTATCGCGCCGGAGCGATACGGGCATAAATCGCAGCTGGCTGTTCCGCCTCGCGACATGGAAAGCGTTTCTTGGCCGAGATCTACGCAGATCACGCCAGATAAATCGCGCGCCGCGTGCCTTACCGAGCCGGCGCGGTGAAATCAAAAATACTGTACACTAACTACACTGCACTACCAAACGGGCTCTTAATTGCTAAGAATGCCTTTTGTTCTCACTCGGCTTCCATACAATGTGTCATAATTTATGCAAGTTTCACTGCAACTACAATTAACATAATCTCGCTAGACAGATGTTCCGGCTGTAATGACTACCTATATCTATCTGGTTTACCGGCTAGGCATGATAGACGAAGTATATCTGTACGGCACTAGCGGCTTGCAAAAAGCTCGACGTGGGCCGCAAGCTGCACCTACTGCACTTCTAGTTTTACTGTGTCAAGAACAACGCCTGTCGCCCTCGCCCCCGCGCCCCGCGACGCTGCCCGGCCCGTCGCCTGAACGCGAAACTCTTGCGACAATAGAACTTGGGACGTGCGCAAGCGCTTACGAGAAGAACTGCCTATTTTTTACTGGATACCAAAACAATTTTCCTTTTAAGGCAAGGGAATATCAGCACCGCTACGAAATTCCTAAGTTTGAATTTACGAATCGTAACAAAAGTATGCATTGTTGTACAACTTTGGAAGGTAAACAGTGGAATCCGAGCGTATCGAACGCGATGACATGACGTCAGTGAAAACTTATGCATCGCCCGTTCATACTGCTGATCAACATTAAGATTACCATTTTCAGTAGGCGACCTTGCAGTACGAGGCTTGCGAATATTGCGAAATACCAAAATTCATAATAATCATGTCAGCTCAAAAGGAATTTATGTGATGACTTTAATAATACTCTCTTGTGTTTGTGTACCAAGTACCTAGGTACATTGTATGATGTTCAGATTAGAGCCAATAAGTACTCATTATGATAAATAACAGTTTGGCATTAGCGGAGTAATATCCTTGGGCCAAGACGTGCGATTAAAGAAATTACTCTTGCGACATGTACGCGCGATTTCCCGACAACCTACAATTACTGTCGTCGGGCATTTGTGCGAAATATCAATTTATAGCCCTACGAGTTACATTTATCATGTAAATGACTTGGCCCTAAGCGCGCGCGGTAGTTCAACGGCCCCTTGGACAAATGCATTAGTAGCAATAACTCTGGGTTACGTCATCGTCGACTAGGAATTAACTTAACGTTAACAGATATTCCTATTGTCGTAATGTGTCTATTTGACCAATATAATGAGAGTACCGTTCCTGCTATTTAAACAGGGGCAACAAGCCCGCTAACTCGGGCAAAATGCCACGTAAACTAGATTTTCTTAAAATATTTCAAACAATATAATAGCGCGTTTGATGTTTTTACGTGAACGTATTACCATCTAAGTAACAAACACAACAAAGGGAAACGAGACATTCTTGCATTTCGTTAAGTTTGTGCCCGAGGATCCGTGAACAAGGTGCTATGAAAAAGCGAGCCGCTAGGCACGCAAGGACAAAACTGGATTCCGCGCGGTGCCGCTGCCGACCTGCGCCCGCGCCGCCCGGGCCTTCTACTTTCAACCAGTGCCAGCTGCATTAACAGTAATATTCTTGCAACTACCATCACATACACATTATATGCATGATATCTAACTATGGGTTGTTTTAAATGTTGTGCGTCTTCGTCTTTAGTAGTTATTATTGACCGTGTCTAGGGTAAGTCCGGGGTAGTTGGCCATAGTTTTTCTTAAATGCTGTTAAAAAAAAATCTTACATATAATTATAGAAATCTTTATTTGTGATTAAACTTTCAACAATCAACTTTAAAATTATAGAAACAAAAATAACAATTTCTAATTGGATAGCCTAAAAAATATGTATTTTTTTAAATTCACGATTGGCCATCTCTCCCCGGGTGTCCGGGTGTGATGACCATGGCATAATGGGTAAGATGGCCATATCTATTATAATTGTTACATAGTTGTCGGTCTTATATCCTTTTTACTAAAGCCTTTCTTCTCTGCACCACGATCAGAGCACATGTCTTCAAATTCAGTGCAATTTTCTTGTACCCAAAATTAGCATACCATTAATTGAAGCCAGTTCTCGAAAAGAAGGGTTTCATAATATTTTTTTCCACATCCGTGGCAAATATCTCTTTGATTTAACTTCTTTTCCTCATTCTAATTTGCTATCAATTTTAAGGGACGTCGTTACTGCTATCAGATACCTAGTCATCGGACAGCTTTTCTTCGGATGGCCATATGGCCATCATATACCGACTAACACTGGCCATCTCTCCTTTTCCTCCGGGAGAGATGACCACAACTAAAAAAAAATAAGTCACTACACGATGCGAGTAATTTAGATGTTAGGACAAACTGTTACTCGTATACTTTGCAACCAAACCAATAATAACCATTATTTTACGAAACTAATATCATAACCACCGAAAACAATAAACCCTCTGAAAAATATTTCCACTTCACGAAACAAATAACCAAGATTTGACTTACTTTTTGATTTTTTCGCCAAAAAGTTACACTTTCCCTTGATTCTACGCGCGTCGCCAAGGGAACTAAACTATTACAAGTGCCATCTAGCCAACAGTTCAGGAATTATTTCGACGGGCCATCTCTCCCTTATGGCCATCTACCCCGGAATTACCCTATAATTGTCATGCTGAAACTGAAATATAACTAGTAACGTCAACAGAAGATCTTAAACAAAAGTTGTTGTGTGGCTGTATCGGTAATATCGGTATACCGGCATTCCGGACATCGACAAACAATCAACACTTCGAATGCTTTAACTACGAATGTTACGGATGCTTTAATTTGAGAACGCGGGCATGCTATGCGGGTATGCAGTCAAACTGCGAATACATACCTACAGCCAAATTATGAATACAGTTTGTAGGAAACTTTCTTAGAACTACGTTTTAATACTCCCTGTATAATAATAAATAATAAAAAAAAAAGCTGACACGTAATTGTTACCATCTACAAAATTTCCATGTGTAGTTCAAAACGGGTTCTTCCATGAATGCATAAAATGGCAAACACAATTTTCTGCAATAGTCTTCCTTTGAGTAAAATAGTACCGCGAACTAATGAACTTTACCCTTTTGACCGCCACAGTTATGTGATATGACGATATCAGGACATCAGAAATATGCACCACTGACACCAACGTTCATCTAGTTCCGTCCAAATGTCACTAATCAAAAAAAAACTTTGATTACAAAGTTTTTGATTTGATTTTTGAATTGAATTATCAAACCGCTAAGTGTTTTTCGATACCTATCGAGTTTGGAGCAATTTTTTTTTTGTTATGACGTCAGCTTGACTTTTAAAACGGTAAGCTCCGTGTGGTCAATCCCTTGCTCGTAGATGCTCTATTGCCACCTGAATTTCGTTTAGCGTCCAATCAGACCATTACTCAGTTTTTTTTCGTTGCTCTAACGTTGGCCCTGGAAAGGCCAGGTCACGATCGCTAACTCAGACATACGTAAATGGCAAGCTAGAAAAAACATAATAAAAAAGCGTTCCCACGAAGACACGCGCCGAAGGTCGCGTCTTTAATCAAGACACGTGTGACAGCCCCGCCATACGTCGTGCTGCCAATTTGTACAACATTCGACATGAAAACCACCTACTTAATCATACAATAAATAATCATTTACCTTCCCTAACTGGCACCTCTTTGTCTTCCCTTTTCATAACTATGAACCTTACTCAACGGAACGCATGGATGATTTTGCGGTAAAAAAAAACGCACCACATAAGAGGTATAGTGGATAATCAATCGGAATTGATTGGCACCTCTTGACGAGCGCCAACCAAAAGGCGCCGCCAACTCTCTGCACATTCAATAACAATTTCATATGGTAAGTCGGTAAAATTACTTATTTATCGTAGCCATGAGCTGCCACGACACATTTTAACGGAGGCTCTTGCGCCATTCGTTTCGGTTTTTCAACAGGCCCATTAAGCTGCTCATTTCTCATTTTATACACGTCATGAACACCGAGTAAAAAGTGAATTTTAAAAGTTATTGTTCGGAGCAAAACCTTTATCTGGTCTTCTCCAAAATAAAATCTTAATATCTCCATAAGTAAAAGTATGTTTGCTTATTTGCCCTTCTAACATAAAGCGAAATTCTAATTTTATTTTAAATATAAAGATACAAGATTAAATACATGTTTTAATGATGAATGATGTTACGTATTAGTCCTGCTGGAGCTGACATCTTCATAACAATGATCTAAGCTCCTTAATTAAAAGATTAAAAAAATAACATGGGCAGGGGTTAAATTCTATTCCTTTACCTTTTTTTTCCATATCCAGGTAAAAATACAAAAGCGTTGTAAGGAATACATGTACGTAACAACAAAACTAAACAATATTCGTTCGACACGTGGACGAAACCACTGCATTCCACAATTTTATCGAATTTCCCAGGAACCGCGAGTTCACGCTAGGGTCGCCGGTAGCGCCTGGGAGCAGGGTCGATTGATTCACCCGGCACGGCGGCGGCACGACTTCCGGGCAGCATGACTACTGACTAGCGCCCCACGCGGAGCAGAGAAAGGCGGCTTTAGGACACTAAAACACAACTAGACGTAGCAGGGAGTAAGGAAAATCTGCCAGGACCAAACTAGCGAAGACTTTTTGGAGAGCTGTGTACAAATAATGTTAAAGACTGGCCAGGATGAGAAAGAGGAGTGTAGGGAGCCTGAGTAATAAATTCCTTCATACCCTTATGACCTATTCCGACAGATACAAAACATACAAAATACCTGAAGAAAATTTTGGGATTCATGTTAATATAGGCATGAATGTTTTTGTTCTATTAAATGAACTACCATTAGGATTTAGACCGTCCATGCCAAAGGTTCTACACTCGGTTAAGTACGCCTCTTGAGTTGAAGCGGCCGGCTCCGCAGACCGTTACATTCACGCTGATCGACCGTGTAGGTGAACGATTGAACTAGATGCCACTAATAATAGTTTTCACATAGAAACACTACGCGACCTAATATGACCACCATGACAAAGAGAAATCGCTGGCTCAAAATTCTGTTTACCATTACACAGTTCTATTTTTAAGTTAAATTTTCAGGATAATTACATTGTATGTATTTATTGATAAATAAACAGTTTTTAGAAGTTAACCATTTGTATTGTGTCATGTGGTCTTATATTATTGTGCGTTATTAATTTATTATCGTCCTTTGTTTGGGACTAGATTGATTTGTGTGAGGTTGTCTGATATTTATTTATTTGTAAACAAAATCAGTTTTTTTTTTATTACTCCTTTACTCCATCGCACCACCACGCCGTACTATCGCTATTTTTCTATTTGTTGCGTAGCAAGCGAAAGCTTTAACAAATTGCCTAGTGACATTAAAACATTGCCATTAAACGTATTTAAGAAAAAGCTAGCAAGTTTTCTTATTGATAAGTGTTTCTATTCGGTTTCGGAGTTCTTGACATAATTAGGACAATTTCTAATTTGTAAATTAAATTTATTTGTGATCTTTGCATGTAATGGTAGTAATAATAGGAATTTATTGTATTAATAATATGAATTAAGTAGTATTAATTGTAATAATTAAATAATATTTGTGAATTAATTGTTAATTAATCATTGTTTTTGTGCGCCGGAAGGCAAAACATAGTGTTACCAAACTTTGTCACCTGCACCAGTGCATTGTGTATTTACCTATGTTTAACAAAAAAACACTTTTGACTTTGACTTTGCATTATTCTTTTTAGGGTTCCGTAGTCAAACATGAACCTTTATAGTTTCGCCATGTCCGTCTGTCCGTCTGTTTGTCTGTCTGTCCGTCCGCGGCTTAGCTCCGTGATCATTAGTACAAGAAAGCTGAAATTTGGTATATGTATCACACCAACAAAACGGTACAATAAAAACTAAAAAAAAAATGTTTTTTTCGGGTACGTCCCGTACACCTAAAGGGGGGGGGGGGGGGGGGGGGGGGGTTCGTTGCAACACTAGCGTATTGGGTGTCGTTGAATAGGTCTTTTAAAAAGAATAGGGGTCTCCGATAATTATTTTTTGATAAAATCAGCAGTTTTGTAAATATTCGCTACGAAAATAAGAAAATTGTGTCCCCCCCCTCTAACTTCACAACCACGGGTCAAAAAAGTATGGAAAAATTCGTGAAAATGAGGCCTTATAAGTACTTTCAATGAAAACTATATTGAATAAAATCGGTGGAGCCGTTTTTGAGTTACTTCATAATTTTAATTCATAATTTTCTTTAAAATGATGTAAGTGCCGCGCGGTGTCCTTACACTTCAAACGTTACACATTTTGGTTTAGTGCCATACTGTATTAAAACATTTCGCTCCATCTGGCGCGTATAATCGATAACTTCCAGAAGGTAATAAGTAATTACTGTTACTTTGGCGTTTACGACCTTTTTATAGAGCTTGAAATCTTTCTCGTAATTTTCGTCTATTGTGAAGGATGGGCAACTACGGAACCCTACACTGAGCGTGGCCCGACATGCTCTTGGCCAGTTTTTATTCGTATTATTATAGTGTTTAAAAATAAAACAACAAGATTTTGTATTGCAGCGGTTCGCAGCAATGCCAATAAAATTTGGCCTGGTGGTGGATTCAATTTGTGTAAATTTTGAAATTTATTATTTTATAGATAGTTACATAAATAATGAAATAATATAAATATAATGTTCTCGATATTGAATGCAAGAAATAAATGGATAATACATTATTATTTTATTTAATTGTTGAAAACTCGCGCTAGCGTCGACGCGGCAAATGAGCCAATTCATTTTCACCGTTATAATACAGCCTCAACGTTCCGTTTGGCTTGCGCTGGAGACGACGACTTTAGAAGGGCCATAAATCATATTTTTTCGGCTAAAAAAGGCGGCTTTTGTAAAGATTAAAGTAGTATAAGTACTTGTACTATTATCTATTCTGTGGTACAAGTTACGTTTTCCGATAACAGTTTACGTACGTCATTGAAAGGACGTGCCCAGAGCTGTAATGTAAGTAATTACTTACTTTGTAATTTACTGTCATTAGCAGGGCAACCAGAGCCCAGCGGCCTTTTCGCGATTTCCAATGACGAGACAAGCGTGAAATTAACACTTAGTCGACATAAATGTTTTTGTTTCATGAGGCATATATAAATTAGGAATCAACAATATAGTACTTGATATAAGTTCAGATATCAATGTAATAGAGACAACTTTAGAAATTGCAAGGACCAGACTAAATAGTCTATTACAATAATCTAGAACTGCTACATCTCTAGTTTTATATTCTAGTTTGAGGCCTGTGTCGAGATTCTTGTGTTCGACCATTTTCATCCAAGAAATACCTAACAGAAAACACACAGTTGGGCTTGGTATAGGTTCCACATCGTGGCCGTTCAATCAAATAATTATAAGTTATTAGTTTAAGTGACTACTAGCGCCATCTACCGGGGAGTAGCCAAACGACTAAGATGCGTTGAGTAACCAGAGGCGTCACATCTAGTAACTCGCTTGGTAGCTAACAGAATACCCAGCATGCCCATAGATGGCGCTATTTAACGATGCTGTATTTGTGCACTAATTTATCACGATCACGAACATACGTAAATGGGTAAATAAATACGAGGTAAATACAATAATGTTACGCTTGCCGCCTGTTTGAATTGAAATTTAATGCCATAGCAAATTGCAGTTGCTACCGTAATGGAGAGCATCAAATTACATGTCAGTTTCACTTTCTCTTACCAGTTGCTCAATCTTGGCACTGATTATCTGCACTCACATCAAAATCACCCATTTGTATGACATAACTTTTCAGTTATAAGAGAGCTTGAGGTATGACAATTAAATATGTAATATTTCGTTTTTGGATTTGGATCATCCAAGTGAACATAATTGTAGATCAGTCATACTCTTTTCTGTGCGGCCCAAATGACATGCATTGCAAACCTAAAACTATAAGTTATACATTGTAGACTAGATTATTGCGGCCTGCAAGCAATGGCAGCGGCGACTGTGTGGTTCAGGTGAAAAAAGGTTAAGTATAGCTCTTTTACACGAAAATTGAACAGACGGCACTAACCTGTCATTATCCCTGCTCCGCTTTCTGTGTGACTCCTCCTTCTCCCTGTCTCCGTCATCCAGCCGCCTCCGCTTCGCCTCGTAAGACCGCGACCGGGAGCGCGAGTGCGTCGTGTAGTGCTTCCTACGGGTGCGCGGCATCTGGAATGTTTGCCATAGTCATACACACTTCAATATAACCAGATAATTACTGTACCATGTACCTACCATGGCTTTATGCTGTGGCAATCGTGCAAATAGTTGTTAAAACAATGGTATTTAACAACTATTCTGATGGCTGAGTATATAACAAGCCTTAGTGACGATTCCAGGTCAAAATCTAAAAGATAAATAGAAAGAATATACTACATAGTCACCTATATGTCTCAGATATCGTTATCAACTGTACAATATCATAACTACTGTTCAATCACAAGGGGGCTTAGCAGCAAGCAGTTATACTAAAATTTAGTAAGTTGTATGGTAAAATTATTATTATTATAGGGATGGATAATGCTAATTAATAATGAATGACTATTCAATTTACTAAAAATATTATAGTTAATGGAAAAATTAAAATGTTAACAAAGTAAACTTAGTACAACTGTTTCATAAATGGTTCAATGGTGTTGTGGTGGGTTTGCACACACATATTCATCTTCTTAGTGTGTTTTGTACAGTGTGTATGTACTTTGAAGGCCGTTTTGCAGTTGTGAGATGAAAATAATTGTATGAGTAGCATAAAATTTGGATTTTCTGGTGACTAAGAAGCCAGTTATACTACTTATTTAATTAGTTATATATTCTATTCCAAGAAAGCCTAAGAAATAATTTAGCATCATTATCAAGCAACCTATGTTCTGATAAGTTGTACCATGGGTTCCATTGATGTTGTGTCTATTAGAGTCTATAGAAAATAAATGTGTATCTTTGTCAAAGCGAGAAATGAGTATCTCAGTGTGAAAAGCATTTTAGCAAAAGCCAAGCTAGACTCCATAAACATAAGGTCCCTTACTATCATTTAGTTAACAACAATGTGAGAATGAAAGTCAAGTAAACAAACCCAAAATTTGGTAATGTTCAAAATGTTGATTATAAGAAATTGAATAATAACTAATTCAGAACCTAGATGTTAAGCCTTGCTATATACACAAGCAGAATTTCAGTGAAATCCATAATTGTTTTAGGAACCTTCGGAAAACAATCTCAAATAGCCAGCGCTTACATAACTTTCAGTATATTTATGAATTATTGGTACTTCACAAGTAAAAGATAAAGAGTTATACATGTACCTAATGAAATAGTAATTAAAAACCAGGCGGTGTTAAAATATGTTGAGTGTGAGACAGACAGGCCATGGGCAATGGTATGTTTGAAGCAAATATGTGAATGAAGGTAAAAAGAAACAAAGCTTCGATCACAAAACCAATTATGCTGAATAATGAGCCTGTCAAAAATAGTGGTAATGGTGATGTTTGCCCTGTTAGCATCATGAGTGTAATAGAATTAATATTTTTGACAGGGTCACTTTACTTACAATAAGGAAAGTACAGCCGTACCTTCACTTACCATAAAAAGGATACCAAAACTCGTATCCAAGGAGTTAAAGCTGAAAAACATAAACTTTTTAAACCAGTGGAATTACGCTCCCAGGCACAAGGCAGACTGAAAGTCATGCCAAATAAGGAGTTCCGGAAAACATAATCTAGTTGGAGTTGGAATAGTGCATAGGTATCTAGCCATGCAAACGAAACCAGTCTAACAATGTATTTAAACAGGAAATAAGAAAAATTGTTTGTTGAAATAACATTATCACACCATATAAATAAGATTTAATGGTAAATAAAGGACACCTACCATATAACTTCTACCTATTTTACACCAATAACAACCTAATAGTGGTTTCTTTGGTTTTATGTATAGAAAATGATAATATTGAAATGCATTAAAACGATATCTGCACAAATGATTGATTCATATATAATTTGTATTTCGTACGAAGTTTTCAACACTACAACAGTTAACTAAAACTAGTTCAAGTTGGCATAATAAATACTCGGAAAACTTCCTAATCAAGGATAACGACATCTAATAGAGGAATGCTAAAGGAATCGCTAATTGAACTATATCTATAGTCTAATAAAATATTTCTACCACTATCACACTACACAGAGAATACTCTAAATAAAAGCAACCATCGGATAAACGTCAAGTTATTTACATGCTATTATACGCTTCGCCATGTTGGTTATCAAGTTTATCGGAACCATAGGGTACGCTAGTCTAGAAAGTAAGATGTTATTCTAACTCACCCTCAATTCACGTAAATATTTCAATTTACACCAAAGTTGATGTGAGAAAGCTGTTACGCAGTTCCAGGTTCGTGATGCTGAGCCTTGTAGGATGTTTCCTCGCAAAAAAGGCCCGAACATCGATCCGAATCCAAGCACTTTGTTGGTTGGTTGAACAGCACTGCAATGGCGTAGTCAGATACCGTCAATGTAATCAAGCAACGTACTTATAAAATAAAAATACGTGTATTAAATATCTAAATACTAAAATTTACAAATAATCTAACTAGAATATGTAGTAAACTATTTTTCGTTATTTCACGCATTAAATAAATGAAAAACATTATATAAAAACGCCATTTGATAGCATTTGATACATACAGGAAAAAAAAAGGCAGGACTGTATTGCCAGATAAAAAAATAAAAAATAAACAGATGCGTTTAGTTCACATAAGGTGCGTGATGAATTTATGTTGTGCATAATGATTACTAAAATAATATAATAAAATGTAAAACCATAGTATTTTTATATTCGCAATTTTATTATACCTTTGGCTCAAAGTGTGCATATATTTACTCTCCATAATTATAGTGGCATAGTGCATAAATGATATAACAGAAATTCAATAGGTGTCGCTACTATCTATCTGTGTTGTTTCAGTGAGTTCCGTATGACTTCCTTCCGTATAACAAGAATACGATAATTCGGATAGGTACACGGTACGGTACGTACAATCTCAATAATCCGGATTTGATCCATATCGAATAATAAACGCGGTAGATTATTGCTACGTAAATTATATCTGTGCATCTTGAAACTCGTAAATAGGGCTGCATCTCCAAATTCGCCGAACCCAAGGCCTAACCCGGGCAAAGACTCAAAAAACCCGGTCGTTTGGCGTAAATCGCATTTTTCCGCCGGACTTGTGTGACAATAATATAATTAAAAAAAAACGCTTTATTTTTCATCCAATTAAAGTGCCCAGGTTTTCCCCGGACACGGTGAATGTTTGGCTGAACCGCTTTTCATGCGGTTTTCAGAAAAGTATTTTTTACACTTAGGAGAAGGTTGAAGTATTTTAACCGACTCCAAAAAAAGAGATTCTCACAGTTTGACCCGCATAGGAAAAGATAAACTACACCAAATTCTCATACAGAACTCTCCGCCAGAGAATGAGAATGAGGAAATCAGATATTCTTCTTCTTCTTCTTGTGTCGATGGTTTCATAATATCATACAGTGCGGGACCAGAAAGTGGTAACGTTCAGGAAATCAGATATTAGAAATCATTTATTGCTTGATTGTGCGATACAAAGCAGGAACAAAACAGTTGAAGAGTGTCACAATCTACCGTTTTACGGCATACAATATTTAAATGATATATCTCCAAGAACCTCGCGTTGTTCAAGATGATCCTTTGGCTGAACCACCAAACTCACCTGTGCCTATAGCTTATCTAGTGAATGAAAAAAGCTCAAATAACGAGAATACTGAGAGGGTGAATAAAACAATCAGGCGAATGAGATACGATATGATAAAAAATATTAAAGAAGACAAAATTCAAAAAGTAAGAAGAACCCTGTTGTTCAATAAAACAATTGAGAAGGGATTTTGTGAAAAACATACTAAAGCGGAAAAAAAAGATAAGAGAAATCTGGTAGAACCCATACTACCCAGTCAGGAAAAGCTTTTAAAATATCGTATCGTGTCGAAACTTTCTTAATTGTTGCATTAAGACTAGTTCAGTTTTGAAGCTTTTATTTTGGTTAAACTTTATTATTGGGTAATTTTAAGTGTTTAATTTCGATTCGAGCAAAGTCAAGAAACTTTATTTCATATCATTTTATGTTCTTAGTACCATTAAGTGAGATTATGAGACTGAGAACGATATTTAGGAATGTTTTTTTATAGTAAAACAGTCGATTATTTTTATTAAAAAAATTAATTTAAATTAATAAAATCGTTTTTTTTCGTAAGTCCTTATTCTTCTATCTATAACGACAATGTATAGGTAATTATAAATAGTTAATGATGCATTAATTCATTTCCTTCCAGGCATAGTTCATTACCTTAGCTTCGTTTTTCATTTCCATCCACGCCTTCATTACATTCCTCCTTTATTTTTCTTAAATAACAATAATACATACGTGCCTTTCAAAAGATAACATATAAAATATCTATATACACACACAATATGAAAATAAACATAATAGCACGTAAAAAAGAAAAAAAACTCAAAAACGCCAAATCCGGACGAAAAAATAGAACGACCCATATCATTCAATGAAAGGCACGTACGTCTATATTAATGTTATTTAGAAAAAAAAGGGGTGGAATGTAATGAAGGCGTAGATGGAAATGAAATTCGACTGGAAGGAAATGAAACGGCAATGTATGGGAATGAAACGTGTACAAAATGTATTGAATCCAGACTGGAATTAATTTGATTCATGGCAATTTATGGAGGCCTAGGAATAAAATAAAGTATATACTCCTAAGTATTTACTTTTTCAGACTCCACATTCAAAAACTTATGTTACATTATGATACGAAATCTTAAAATTTCTCAATTACAATTTTTTTAAATTTACATTGTGCATGTTACATTTAAATAAAAAAAAATCTTCTTAGACTTAATGAACAAAAGTCCAAAATAATGTATCGCAAAAATTATTTTGTTCAAGTGCACTACAATACACTGCACTCTTGTCTTTTAAATTGTTGAATGAAAAGTAACAAACGAGCCTAATATATAAATCACAAATCCACTACAAAAATCCACTGCTGGACATAGAGGACTCTCCCATGGAGGAGAGCTCAGTGGCGTGAGCTCGGTTTTCAGCTCTCCTCCTCCAGTTACCACCCGCTGTCCTACGAATGTCGTCGCTCCACTTTGTTACAGGGCGTCCTACACTACGTTTACCGATTCGTGGCCTCCACTCTAGAACTCGTCGCTCCAGTGGACATCGGTTCAACGACAGAGATATGACCAGCCTACTGCCACTTCAGCTTGCTTATTCGTTGTGCTATGCCGGTAACTTTGGTTGTCTGTCGAAATACTTAGTTTCGGATTTGATCCCTAAGACACACCGAGCAGCATAGCTCTTTCTAGTGCTCGCTGAGTGGCTTTGAATTGGTGGACTAGTCATATAGTGCGTGGCCACGTGTCAGCTCCGTAGGTCATGACAGGTAGGATGCACTGATTAAAAACTTTCGTTTTAAGGCTTTGAGGTATGGGCGACGTGAAGACTCGACGCAGTTTTACGAATGCTACACAGCCCAGTTATATTCACCTCTTAGCCTTCTTGTCGATGTTGACTCTGCCTAGTTGGAGCATTTGCCCAAGGTACACGTATTTGGAAACAACTTCAAGAGAGAATCCATTTACGGCGACCAGTCCCGGATCAATATGTTTATTGAACATTACTACTTTGTTTTTATCTAAATTCATCCGGAGACAGACGAACTTTCCAGGCTATCTAGCATGAGTTTCAGGTCCTGCAGTCTCAGCCATGATGACGATGTCATCTGCGAATCGTAGGAGAAAGACTTGTTGACCATTTATATGAATGCCACTATTATTCCAGCCCAGCGTCTTGAACATATCCTCCAATGCGTTAGTGAACAGTTCCGATCATATAACGTCACCTTGTCGCACTCCTCGACGCAGGTCCATATATGTTCTTCCTGCTGGTTCTGTACTTGCAAAATCATCGTGGCAGCTGAATATAAGCATTTCCTCCAGTCGGCTTGACATCGCTGCAAGGACTCCAGAACAGACCAAGTTTCGAATGATCGAAACTTGGTTATTTTCACAGCGTTATTTTAAAACTATAAATGAATGTTTTCTTAGTTTAGATTTAGATACTTATTTTTATTGGGTTATAGTTAATTTGTTGTGTTACAAATTTACTTAATCACATCCAGACAATAAATATCCATAAGTACTTTATTTCAGACTTGTTGACTTTGTCTCCAAAATTTTGATCATCACTGACAACTAATTATCATTAATTCAATCTAAGTGAACTAGAACACAATATGTTCGCAGGGTATACAGCTGCCTCGACACGCAAAACAGCTAAAAGATCTGAATGCAACTGAGTGCGGCAAATCTTTTGTCTAAATTGCCTGATGTACTTTTGTTGCACCTTTAAATCTGGGGATGTGAGCCAAAAACCTTTTTTTAAACCTCCTCCTCGGGTATTATCATCAATTCCACTATCTGAACATTTTGTTTAACTACTTGTGCAAATCTTGAAAAGTCCCAACGTCTCCTCCATATTTTACATAGTGACCACTATCAGACGTCCTCTTTACGACTGCACCAACAAGGAATAGATTTCATATTTCAATTTTGTCAACATGTCATGATTGAGGGTATTGGCTCATGGTACAGAATTTGGTTCTTACACATTTATGATCATCGACGTAATATAGAACGCCAGTATCTACGTCACATGTAACAACGAAATATATTTAATAATTCCTCGAAAAAAATGGAAGGAACGGATGGAAATGAATTGGAAAGAAATGAACTATCAGCACTTAAATCCAAATTATTTCACTTTCTTTCGTGCTTCAAGGTCACCAAGGAAACTAAATGATGGTCCACTCAAATGTTAATAAATAACGTGCTAGAGAAATAATTTGCATTAGAGAATTTCTAAATATACCAAGGATAGTAATTAAAGCTTACCCGTGACAAAATCAAAAACCAACGGAGAGAATTCAAATATTTCTCAAACCACGTGCGTGCGGTCTCCCTCGTTGAGATGCTTTGGTAGTCTGAGGTAGGGAGTACGAACGGCGATTACGGTCGTCGTGGATAAGGATGCGTATATAAACTTAAAATACATTACAATTTTCGCGGAGGGAAATGAAGTTATTCGTTTGACAAAGTGAAAAAGTGCGTTCTCGGCATGGTATATCTACTCTAGTTAAGTTTTCAATGCACTCACATAATATTAAATACGTATTTTACGCATAAACTACAAAAACACGATGGGTTTCTATGAAAAAAAATGAGGTATTTTGGTTATAAAGTTAATGGAACGCATTTTGACACAGGAGTGGAATGAAATTTTGATAGGTTTTTCAAGAATATTTTTTAGATTTTCAGTTTTAGCCTAATTATTTAAATTATTCCCTATGCGTAACTTGTTAACGAAACTTTATGACGTAGCCATGTTCGGAAATTATTATTTCTTACACTCGATTCGGGCCCCGACACCAAATTGGGACGAAACGAGAGAACGACCCTTAAATAATTGTGTCTTTTATACATTGACGTAATAATTACATGGACACACAATCAGACGGAAAAAATGGCACCCTCCCAACTAATGCAAAATCACAAATCGCATTACTTGGGCGATCAGTCTCTTTTAGACGATGACACGTGACGGGTCTCAAAAGTCACTTAATTTTCAGTGAAAAATTACAGAAATAACAACTATAAAATAAAGGAACAGGACGGAATATTATTTTTTACTTAAGTTCTATTGATTAATTAACGAATCCTATGTAAAAAGCATATTTTGTATTAGAATTATTAACTTTGTCCCTACAAAAATGCACCTCATCACAGAACAAAAATCTAAGGAGTCGCTATAGTTTTATATTTTATAAATAAATAAAGGAGTGCGATAAATAGTAATTATCCTATTTTTTTTATTCAAGATTCCCATGCGATACTCAACAACGTAAAAATGGAGATCACATTTAGCAAGAGACAAACGCGAAGAATAATTGAAGCCAAATACGAGGGCGAATTGAAAAGTTTTGAGCCTGAGGTTGATAATGAAATTAAAAGAAAAAAATAATACTGGCACGTAAGACCTGCATATTTTTTTATCATAATGCACTATCTTTTGTTTTTCTTCTGTCACAATTGCAAATTTTGTGATAGAATTACTATAAGAGGTTCGCGATTTTCTTTAGAATGGATAAAATTGAGCACTGTTCTGTAATAAAATACTTACAAAAAAAGGGCTTAACGCCAAAGCAAATCTTTGAAGACATGTGCCAGACTTTAGGGGAATCCGCTCCATCATATGCCACTGTAAAACGATGGGTAGCAGATTTCAAACGCGGCAGAGAAGCAGTTGAAGATGAACCTAGGTGTGGCAGACCAATAACGGCTTCTACAGATGAAAATATCAATAAAATACTAGATATGATTATGAATGACAGGCGGTTGAAAGTTGCAGAGATAGCGGAGACAATTGGTATTTCCTATGAGCGAGCGCAAAACATAATCACTAAGGATCTAGGTTTTTCTAAGGTTTCTGCAAGATGGGTACCTAGACTGCTTTCAGCTGAAAATAAACGCACCCGCCATACAGTATCACAGGATTGTTTGGATCTGTTTCAATGCGACCCACAAGATTTTCTTGGTCGTTTTATAACTATGGACGATACTTGGGTCCACCACAATACACCGGAGTCAAAAGTGCAATCCAAACAATGGAAAAGGTCAGGGTCTCCACCTCCTAAAAAAGCTAAGGCCATTTTATCAGCGAAGAATGTAATGGCTTCAGTTTTTTGGGATTGCAAAGGGGTCATCATGGTTGATTATCTTGAAAAGGGTAAAACCATAAATGCTGATTACTATTGCATCCTCTTACAACGTCTGCATGAAGAAATTAAAATAAAAAGACCTGGTATGATTTCTAAAAAAGTGTTGTTCCACCAAGACAATGCTCCTGTCCATACTGCAGCGAAATCTATCGCACAAATACATAACTGTGGGTTTGAATTGTTGCCGCATCCACCCTATTCGCCGGACTTGGCCCCTTCTGATTATCATCTTTTCCCGAACCTAAAAAAACACTTGGCAGGACGGAAATTTTCGACAGATATTGAGGTGCAAGAAGCTGCGACTGAATATTTCAATCACCTTGAAGATTCATTTTTTTTACAAGGAATAATGAAGTTGGAAGCAAGGTGGCAAAAGTGTATAGATCGTTTTGGAGACTATGTAGAGAAATAAAATTGATATAAAAACCCAAGTTTTTATTTTAAAGGTTAGGCTCAAAACTTTTCAATTCACCCTCGTAATTCGTCTCTCGTGTGTTCGGCATAATACCCTTTATAACTTTCACGATCATAATAATTATTATTTCATTTTGAAAAACATTTTAGCTACGTTTTAAAAGCTGATTTTATACTTGTAGTAAACTTTTAGCGTATGGACCACTAAACCGACAAAGTGGGACACTAAGTTTTAGCACGTTTGAGTTGGAAATAAATTCAGTTCAAATTCCGTAAAAAAATATCAAACAAACGACATAAGTATCAATGACCATTATATTAACAATTACAAACCTTTATCTCATACATAAAATGGGTTTTATATACGAAACACTACATTTCACTGAACAAGCACTGGAGTTTAGTAAATCGACAAAGTGGGATGCTCCCTATAGAAAATCACTAAACTTTATTTGTGTAAAAAAGTACTCAATATTTGATATTTACATACTTTTTATGCTTCATAAGTGTGCTTTTAAAGTAATCGTGTGTTATATATTACAATATAGGTATGTCATTTGTATTTTTTTATGCTATATTTTTCAGTTAATTTTTATCAACTTTTTGATATAATTACTAACTAAAGGGATCCATAGAATTATTTCTATCTATTTTAGCATGAAAATACATTTATAAATACAACTTTCAACATAAATCTGCGTGTCGTGTTATCAATATAGAAAAAAAACCATATTCACATTGAGATATTTTCGTTCTATTTTTATGTTCAAGCCTCCGTAACTTTCAAACTATTAAGGTTAAATATATGATTTAGATTTGAAATCCTTATGTTATGACAATTAATTTGATACCAAACACTCCATAACTTCAAAGTGAAATTATATTATCCCCTAGTGTGTTTTTTGTCGTCCCAAACTTTCACCAACGTTTTCTCAGTTGCCGCTTTTTCACGTTTGCAACTTTGAAGAATTAAAAAAAAAACTATAGCACCTAGAGACATAATTCTTTCACCAAAAGATAGCTTATATTCTGTAGTATTAGGAACTACTCGTAACTCCATATCGACAAAGTGGGACCTTTTCCCTAAAACTGTCACATTTTATGATGGTTTGTCAACAATGTCAAGGTTATTCGTGGTAGTTTCTGTAAAAGACAAATATTTAAAATAATCTAAAGAAAATGCCGAAAACCATTCACAGTCGGGAACGTAAGATTATAAATTAAGTGTACACGTGTTTATTGCACGAAAAACAGACAGGAAAAGAGTGCATTCCATTAAATGATATTACGAGGTTAACATTGTGGAACTGACAGGTATTTAAACTAATGTCATTATAGTGGGTTGCGATCGCTTGCAAAATTGTTGCCATATAAATCTTTTAAATAGCGCCCTCTTGACAATCCTCATATATTTCTGGTCAGTACGAGTAAGTAGACTAACGAGACTTTTTGCATTTTTTTATGAAATTATTTTTACTTAAAATATCTAGGGACGATCTTTGCAATTTCCCCTATTGTAACATCCCTCACCGGCCCCTACCGGATTACGAGATTGTACTACACCATACTATTATGGTGATATATCATACCATGCGCGCGCGGCGCCTTAATTATTAAGGGACAATCTTACACAAATCGACCTAGTCCCAAACTAAGCAAAGTTTGTACTATGGGTACTAGACGACGATACATGTACATAATATATAAATACACATATACCTGGTCTAAGAGCACGCATCCGATAAGAGCACGCAACGTCAAAAACCGTGACGTCGTTTACGATACTCGGCTAACTTAACTTCAATCGCATTTCGATGTCAACTGTGGTAAGGAGTGCTGTGGGAAAAAAAAAATCAAAACCGGATGAAAACACAAAAATTACGTAACTTTAAAGATTTTTACTTAAATTCTTAAAGTTTTTAATCATTTTCAAAGTATTTTTGACAAAACCTGCAATTATTTTGTAATAACGAAGTGAAGTGTTGTGTTTTCAAATACTATACCTAACGCACGCGGCAAGCGTAATTCCGGTCAATGCTAAGAGAGGTCGTTGTTCTCCGCTCATTTTCGATTTGGCTGGTGTGTGCACGAGTACGCAGTACGTGGCAGTACGTACCTTGTAAGAGGACGCGCGCGCGCATACTCATACACGAAAATATTTTGAAGTTGGTTTTATTGGGGTTTTTTTTTTTTAATTTTAAACATATGATATACTACAAATATAATATATAATGTGTGAAGTAACTATTCCTTTTGTACACATTAATGTAATTGTAATTTCCGACCCGCGTACTCAAATTCAAATTCAAATTCAAAAATTCAAAATTGTTTATTGTTTGAATGTGAGTGGTTATAAATGGTGGTAGGGTTAATATTTGGTTACATCACAATCAGCCAGAATTTGGCGTACAATACTTTGACTCTCAATATGCATGTCATTAAAACCAATGGAAAATAATCAAATTATAGCAAATAACAATGTCGGATTAAAAATATGTATTGAAAAGATTAAAAATTTATAAATAATAAATGAATGTCATGCATACAGTAAATAGCCAATTACAATAATTAATAATTCTAAAATGTCTAGACGATACCAAAACAAAAAAAAAAAAAAGAACACGTAAAACAATGATAATAATTATAATAAAATGGAATAAAATAAAATGGAATAAATTCATAGGGCGTCAATTGGTGGTTGCAAAGTGTTCATTGACAGAGTAGAACATTTTTTGTAGACACCACTTGAATAATTTGGTTTTGAAACCTTGGCAATCCAAGGATTTCAAGTAATTTGGCAAATGGTTAAATATTTTGATTGACATGAAAATTATACTTTTTTCAAAATGAGCAGAGCTATGACATGGATAACATATATTGATTCCATGGTGTTTAGAAGTTGACCTATGGTTAAATTTCATAATATTGTACTGGTTAATATGAGCTTTCACAAAGAGACACATTTCGTAAATGTACAATGTGGGTAATGGAAGGATTTTTAATTTTTCGAACAACGGTCTGCATGTATCTGTCGGTTTGGCGCCACAGATCGCTCTGATGCATTTTTTTACGACGACGACTCTTAACGACGTAGACGCGTACTCTTACTCAATAGGACTTGTAAGAGGACGCATTTCCCATTTCTCACTATTATTGTGTTTTTGAGAGGTATAACATAATTTTGTTATTTTTTGTGTTACTTTATGAAGGATGATTAAATTGTAGACGTAATAAATGACATCTTGATTTCATAGACATCAACATCATTATTATTTATTTGAAATATTTTGAAGTTTAAGTGCGTGCTCCTAGACCAGGTTACCCTATGTATTAGATAACATCCATGACCCGGAACAAATATTCGAGTTCATCACACAAATTTAAATAATTTTAGGTACAGTGATAGCTGGACATCCAAAAATGGTTATAGAGTACTTTTTACCCGTCTACAGTAAAGAATAAAATACGCGGATGAAGTTGCGGGAACCTCCTAGTCCAGAAATATAAGACCTATAAACAAAAAATGCAGTGATAAGTAGGTAGGTTCCCAATCTTTAGTTATCGGTTCCGCAACTCCACATCTTATAGATAATGCCTATTTTGTGAGACTAGCTTTAGTTTCATGTTTTATCCGGATACGGTATAAATACGTAAGAGTGTTATGATTATGAACATTAGAGAGTTAAGTTTTTTTTACAATGCTAACCTTTTTTGCATCTTCACGATGAAGATGCCTTGATGCGGCACGACAGTGATACGTTCACATTCACCACTGAAATAGGTACTACAAGTTAGTAGTAAAATAATGAAACATTTAAATTGTTTTCCTACCAGATTAATTGGGCGTTGGCACTGATGATAAGATAAGTTTTGTAGTTAGATAAACTGCTAACTGGTGGGATAAGATAGGAGATCTAGATGGACAAAGAACAATGGTTATTTTCTGTGACTTTATTGCTACGAAGACTACTGAAACAGTTATACCTACTTATATTAGGTACCTATATAGTAGTAAACAGTTTTTGGAAGACAATTAAATTATATATCCATACTAATATTATAAATGCGAAAGTGTGTCTGTCTGTCTGTTACCTCTTCACGTTTAAACCGGTGAACCCATTTAGATGACATTTGGCATAGAGATAGTTTGAGTCCCGGGGAAGGTCATAGGATACTTTTCATCCCCATTAACCCTTTCGGTGCGCAAGCCACCGCGCTGAGCGGCTCGCAACGGCGCAGTACAAACGAAAACATGCTAAACAGCGATGCGCTTATGTGGCGTCATAGCGCACAGCAGGTGCCACACGCCTAAGGGATGGGTTTATGCAACATTTTGCGTGAACCAAGTACTTAGTTTTCTTAGATTTCTTATTTAACTTCCATAAAGAAATCCGACTTCTTTATAAATCTAGTAATTAGGTGTTAGGGGATTAATAAAAGATTAATAGGTTTTAGGAGATTAATAAAAGAAACAAAAATTATTATATTTAAGAATTTACTTTTTAATATCATATTTTAAATAAAATTCTACAATTTGTAATCAAATAATTACAATAAATAAATATATGACTATCTTATATTAAATAGGTGTACATACATTCAGGTTCGTAACTAAGATTTACAATTTGAAAAATAAAATAAATATAAACAAATCAAAAATATATTACAAAATAATATTGATCCCCATGAAATTTAGTGTTCCCTTGGGATGAGCAGGTAACACCGCGGGGCACAGCTAGTTTTTTTATATATTTCACAAAATTTAATTTGCGGTGTCTTGCAGCCAGTTCAAGGCATTTATATAGCGCGCGCGCTCCTGGCATAATATATGTTTCGGATGCTCTGATAGTCCAGCAAAAATAGAGTGAATAGAAAGTCAACCTTTTGGAAATTCATTTTTTTTTGTTTTTGGAGAAATGATATAATGAGAAAGTTATTTTCTAAATTTTAGAAAATCTATGCTTATGCATTCGGTACAATTGATTTTTTTCCTAAAATTTGCGTATTTTTCGTAATAATTTGGTAAGTAGGTACATAAAAATATCTATATAAGTTTTTAGTAATTTCAAAATTTGTTATTGGTTAAGCTGTGCGAATTCCTATAATTAACACAAATTATAAAGGGTTTATCGCGATATTTCTTATTTACCTTCATAATCTAATAATAATTTTATTAGACAATTTCGTCGGGTAGTACTACATTTGGCCGACAGCTCCAGTAACAACTCGCTGTTTCACCAGTATGTACATTTGAGACCACGGCGTGTGCAACCCCGCCGAAACGTTAGATTATGAAGGTAAATAAGTAATATCGCGTTAGACCCATCATAATTTGTGTTAATTATGTGTACAAACCGCGAGAGTATAAAGTGTCATATGTGCGATTCCACTTAAGAGCGTATTTTGTAAGCATGCCACAAAGCCATTGTTTTACTACTACATAGAAGCTCACGTTGGGATTGGGACAAATGGAAGCAGATAACAAATAAACGAAAACAAATATCTTCTTGTTTCAAATGTTTTTTCTAAGTCACGAGGTTGAAATTGAAATTGCATAAATGTCTAAATTTTTTCGGACTTCCGCTTCCCAAGATTTACAACAAAAGCACCGTACAGGTAAACCTACTACGGTGTTATTAAATAGACGGATTTAAACTAGAAACTGCTGCAGACTACCATCTGGCAAAGCGGTAGGGGACAAATGTAAACAAGCGGCCAAGAGCATGTCGGGCCACGCTCAGTGTAGGGTTCCGTAATTGCCCATCCTTCACAATCACAATAGATGGGCTTAAATTAGGTACGAGAAAGATTTCAATCTCTATAAAAAAGGCAAACGCCAAAGTAACTAATTACTTATTACCTTCTGGATGTCATCGATTATACGCGCCAGATTGAGTGGAATTTTTAATGGAATATGGCAGTTAACTAATATGTGTAACGTTCGAAGTATAAGGACACCGCGCGGCACTTACGTCATTTTAAAGCAAAATAATGAAATTTTGCGATAACTCAAAAACGGCTCGACCGATTGTATTCAATATAGTTTTCATTGAAAGTACTTATAAGGCAACATTTTCATG
Organism: Apotomis turbidana; assembly: GCA_905147355.2. NCBI lineage: Eukaryota > Metazoa > Arthropoda > Insecta > Lepidoptera > Tortricidae > Apotomis > Apotomis turbidana. The sequence goes on from LR990282.1 coordinate 32,737,300, forward strand.
AATTTTTCCATAATTTTATGACCCGTGGTTTAAAAGTTAGAGGGGGGCACTATTTTTTTAAATTTCGGAGCGAATATTTACAAAACTGCTGACTTTATCAAAAAATTATATCAGAAGACCCCTATTATTTTTAAAAGACCTATTCAACGACACCCCACACGCGTGTTGAAACGAAAAAAAATAATCACCCCCACTTTAGGTGTTTGAGGGGTATCCGAAAAAAAGTTTTTTTTTTGTGTTTATTTTACCGTTTTGTCGGCGTCATACATACACATACTGATAATAAGTTTCAACTTTCTAGTACTAATGGTCAAGGAGCTAAGCCGCGGACGGACGGACAGACGGACAGACGGACATGGCGAAACTATAAGGGTTCCTAGATTTGACTATGGAACCTTAAAAAAGCATAAGAGTACCTACATCTTCTAACTTTTGAAAATCAAAGACTTTTGTTTCGCCTGCCGTGCTTACAATTTTATTGTTTCGCTTGTCTTCATTGGCGTATCTAAAATTATTTTTCAGGTGGGGCCTGGGTGGGACCTGGCCATGGCCTAGAATAGAAGAATAGAATAGAATAGATAATTACGTTATAAACTTAAGTTGTGAGTTAGATATGTGTATACATATAGGTAGGTACTAGATCGATTGTTTTAATCGTACGTGACGGTAGTATCGTTAACCCGAACGTTATGAGCAACAGCTTCATTATTTATTAGTAACACTCTGTACCACAACATCACATGTTTCACCTAGATTCTGCAATCTAAATCGAGATATAGAAATTACAAAATGGTACTTATAGCTATAACTAGCGACCCGCCCCGGCTTCGCACGGGTGCAATGCTGATTAATTATGCATTATATTTATTTATTTAACTTTATTGCACAAAATACATAAGTAAAAGTACAAATGGCGGTCTTAATGCCTTTAGGCATTCTCTACCAGTCAACCACTAGGTTAAGCAGAAATATGTTGTCGGTGCAGGATCAAAGGTTACAGACAAACAGTAATACAACACAAATCAATTACCTAAAGATATATATAAGAATGTATATATAATTAAATAATTACCATAAACTTAAACGAATACTTTATATGATATACTTACATACTTACATATATTATGTACCAAAAGTAAAATATTTCGAAGAGAGTTAGGAAGAGAGACTGTCCAAGAGATGCTTGCGCAACATGCGCTTGAAGGAGACCTTGCTCTGAGCTTGCCTGATGTTGAGTGGGAGAGCGTTCCAGAGGTGTATTGCCTGAACCGTGAAAGAATTGGACATGAAACCGGAGCGGTGAAGGGGGACTACTAGCTTAAGTCTACGAGAAGTACGGAGAGTGCATCCAGGGCGAGCAGTTACAAATTGAAACTTGGATTTGAGATAATCGGGAGTGGTTGGATCAAATAAGATCGAAAAGAGAGTGCAGAGAATTCTTTGAGATCTACATTCACGTACAGGAAGCCAGTTTAATTGACGGCGAAACTCCGAGATGTGGTCATACTTACGAAGGCCAAACACAAACCTGATACAATTGTTTAGCATGCGTTCCAGCTTATTCAGGGAGGCCTGGGTGAGATTACAGCAACACACATCAGCAAAGTCAATGACGGGGAGGACAGGAGCTTGGACGAGAAGTCTTAGTCTGAGGGTCCCACATAAGGTTACTGTCAATAATCAGACCCAGATTCTTCACTTGTGACTCGATCGGTATGACCACGTCCTCGTACAGTATCGGCTTCAAGTGTTCCACATCAATTGTTGCACGCAGACGACTGCTCCCGAGCAAGATGGCCTGACACTTAGATGGATTAACAGCAATCCCAAAGCGACGCGACCAAACAGAAATACGAAACAGATCATAATTGATAGTCTCGATTGCGGCATCAATGTCATTAGGACTACTATGAGTGTAGAGTAGTAGGTCGTCAGCGTAATAGTAGTTTATGCAACTGATACATAATGAGAGGCCTTAAAACACGAGTGTAGCGAGTTTCATAATAGGATCACACGAGTGTTTTAAGGCCTAATTATGTACAGTTGTATACAGTACTTTATCTACACACATATCATAAGTACTCTAAGATGGGTTCAGAAGCCATAAGGAAATGACCGGCACCACTAGTGCTACCTGTAAAATATCGAAAAACGACATTACTAATGCAGTAAGAAATAAATCTGAACAAATACATTAACAGATTATTTATTGTAATAGTTGTAATTTACATTTACATTGAAACAATATTTTCAACTAAAATGTGAATTACAATAAACTTTTCACAATTCTACTTTCGTAACAGCAAAGAACCAACAAACAAATGACAACAATAATGGCGGCAATTCGAACCTCCGTCAAGACGAATGTTTTTTTTTCTAAATCATATACAAACGAATGTATCCATATTCTCATGTCACTCGAGATCAAATGTCGTGCGGTTTTTATAAAAAAACATACTGAATTGACGTTTCGTATCGATATCAATCCCAAGTAGCATTTTACTCCATTTAAGAGTACACATTTAGTTCCCAGGTGTACTTGAAGCATTATTACAGTTCACTCGTGATGTATAAGCTGCATTATTGCGATAAATTACACCTACACCTGTCTAAGGGACTTATAGGAGTGTAGAGTTATACTTTTATACGTTTGTTGGTGTTATAATACTCTAACAATTATCCTTTAGTCAGCCGTCTGACTAAGAGCATTATAGGAGGGTAGAGATACGGCAACCGCTGTTTAACGGCCTACTTGTACGATGTTATAGAGCTAGCATTTTAATAGAACACACGTGGTCATTTATAAAGCCAAAGGCTGTTATGTTTACTTGTTTTAGACTGTTATACAGCTAGTAGCTGTAGTAGGACTTGTTTGTGATCATTAAAATAACCTTTTTTTACTATCTGTACAGAAGTGTTTAAATGGTTCGCATGTGCACTGTAGGCTGTTAAAAGGACTACTGTGAACCTATATACGCTCAACCGCATTAAATTGGAGTTAAAACAGTTCACATAGCGGTATTTCATTTCCACCATTTTGTTCTAACCTAAAATATTTACCAAATATAAATCTCAAAAATTATCATGCAGATATCACAAAATACGCAGATAGAGCGATTGAGTTTTGGTTTCTGTTATAATTAATTACCGTAGTATAATTATAATGCCAATATAATATCAAAAACTGAAAATTGTAGATTTCCTCTCAGCCAGTTTTAAATATTTTAAAATGAATATCGCGTTTTTACAGAGGCGCGTGAATATTTTAGCTGTAAATATGTATACATTTCACGATAAAGTTGCATTCCCATGGCATTAACATTATTAAGTCTTTGAAACAGGTACTTAATACCGCGTGTTATCATAAATTTTTATCCAAATATCCGCCGGAGCGGAGTTAATGTTTTCTGGATGGCACACACAAAACCAAAATCAATTGTGAATAATTATAAAATGAAGAAATAATTTAGGACACACGTGAATTTTAGGTAGCACTGGAGTACTTTTGTCGGATTTTATAACTGTGAAGGCTGTGTATTTAGCCACTTGTTTTTCTTTATTACGCTGATGTACATTGTATGGATCACACTGCGTCCCATATAGTGCCGCAAGTCAGCCTTAATTCCGATGTTACTACTTAAACTGCTATTATAATGCTATTATACTGCTAATGGACTCTCTCACACCACCTAATTTCAATGGAATGCCTATTAGGTTTAGTCCCAGTGTCAAGAATTTAGGAGTTCACTTGGATAGCACACTGAGCTGGAAGGTACAGGTGAGCGAAATCAGCAGGAAAGTCATTGGCTCGCTTCATGCTCTGAACAAACTTAAGAACTTCTTGCCCATTAAAACCAAGGTGTTACTAGTAAATACCCTAATTCTGCCGATAATTGACTATGGTGATGTGTGTTATCCGGACTTAAATGAAGATCTTCTTGATAAGTTGGATCGACTTCTAAATAATTGTATTCGTTTCATTTTCTGTCTCCGTAAATATGATCACGTATCCTCATTTCGCTCTCAACTTGGCTGGTTTCCCATCCGTCAACGACGCAACATTCGTATGCTTTGCATTCTCTATTCGATTCTTAACGATCCACAATCTCCTGAATACCTCAAGACTTTCTTCTGTTATATCGAATCCACTCGTAACCGTCATTTTCGCTCTTCCGGCAATCTCGCCCTTTCTATCCCTCTTCACCGCACTGGTTTCATGTCCAATTCATTCTCAATTCAAGTGGCTCGCCTCTGGAACGGTCTTCCTCTCTCAATTAAACAGGCACCGAGTAAGCTAGCGTTTAAAAAGTCCGTGTGCAGCTTCTTTGCTGGCAGAAATGAAGTCTCGTAGTCTATCTGCTTAGTATGTTTCATCTCTGTATGTATTTATGTATATATTTATTTATATTATATATGTTTATATTATATTAGATGGATGTATATATTTACATGTATAGCAAAATTATGTATAACTATTATAATTATGTTTTGTTACTTATGTGTAAGTTAGTTGCACCGCCTACAATTTTTCCGCTTTGCCCTAAGGTTGACTGGTAGAGAATGCCTCATGGCATTAAGTCCGCCTTTTGTACGATAAGTTTTCTTTTGTGCAATAAAGATTAAATAAATAAATAAATAAATAAATGTACAGCCATAGTGAACTTAAGGCTGTCTAATTTGTGCCCAAACTGGTTCTATAAGAGCGTTATAGCAAGCTATACAGCTCTTATACAGCTGACTTACACAGCTTGTGGAGTACATGTGAACGACTAGACATCTTATATAGAACCCCGAATGCTACTTGGGATATTAATATCTATGGATACTAGAATAGAGACCAACTTGTGTTTTGACAGCTGTTCCTAATTTAAACTCGTAACCTTACAAAAATCGGACACACCACACCACAGACAAAAAAAATCTCATAGTAAAATTGGTTGTAATAATGCTGGTCATTTCCTACGATTTCTGAACGCATTTTAGAGCACTAATGATATGTGCGTAGATAAAGATGGTAAGAGCATTTGATATTGGAGGTTAGGAGATTAATAAATACGGAGAAAAGGAGAGGAGAAGGAATGCCACCCTGTGGAACCCCAGAAGTAAGATCGCACCAGTCAGAGAAGGATCCATCCGCTCGAACAGATTGACGTCGTCCTTGAAGATAGGAAGAGAACCACGCAACTGCTGATGATGATATGTTCAAGTGACTGAGGGATGATAGAAGAAGTTCGTGATTGACAGCGTTGAAGGCAATTTGAAAAGTCAATCAAAACCAGAACAGTAAGTTGACGAGATTCCATGTCTCACATCTTCAACAACCTTAAGTAAGGCAGTAGACGTACTGTGACCAGGGCGAAAACCAGACTGGAATGGCGAGAGAAGATGGTTGGAGTAAATGTGAGCAGACAGCTTTTTATGTACAATGGCTTCGAGAACTTTTGACAGAAATGGGAGAATGGATATTGGGCGGAAGTCTTTGAGTAAACTGGGGTTATTAACTTTAGGTAGTGGGATGACATATGGGCATTACGCCAGAATGAGGGAAAAACCCCAGTATCTAATGATAAGTTAATAACATGCGTTATAACGGGGAGAATGCATTCCAAAATGCAAACAACCATGGTCCTGCTCAATTGATCGGGACCAATAGCGTTCGATTGATAACTGAAGCAATTACTTTACGAACATCATCATCAGTAGCTGGGGTAAATAAGAAGTTTCTGTAGAATGACGGGGCAGGGCTGAGATATTTGAGATAGTTAGAGATAAAGTGGCGGGATCTAACGACGAAGATTTTGCGAAGTGTGAATTTAAATCATTCAACGAAAAGGAGGACGAGCACGTAACAGCATTACGAGATTTTACTACGCCAATAGTTTTTAAGAACTTCCATGTTTCGGCTGGGGACGAAGAAACAATATTCTCATGTATATATTTGCGTTTGGCTGCTCTTACCATCTGATTGCATCGATTCCTGGCAGTCTTAAAAGCATCCCAATTTTCCACGCAACGGTCCCGCTTAAACTTACGGAATGCTCGATCATGTCTGGTCATACCCATCCGGACAGCTCTTGTAATCCACGGTGCAGGAGGACGCTTTAGCTTGACAGTTCGGACGGGCGCATGAATGTCGAACAATCGCAAAACCGTCGAGTTTAAAGATGACACCGCTTCGTCGACTGTCGAAGCTGATATCATAGGAGACCAATCGTCATTACACGCGTCACATTTCAGCGCATCGATATCCAATCTGGCGAATGCACGCAGTTGGATACAAACAGGCTGCGGTTTGGAACAACGCACACGGTAGCTCAAGAAGATTAAGTCATGATGCGAAAAACAAGGAGCCGAAAGCTGACCCACCGAGTCCACAAGTTCGACAGAAGAAGTGAGCATGAGGTCCAGCCAGGTGTCTGGCGTGCCAGTATTGTGATGCGTTGGTTTAAGCGGGAGAATAGTGAGATCACTAGACTCAGCAGTCGCGTTCAATTTTCTTGTCCTGAGATCATCCTTGATAAGGTCGCTATTAAAGTCACCCATGATTATGTGATGTGTGTACTCACTAATAAAGGATGTCAGAATAGACTCCAGGGTATCAAAGTAGTCAATGGTACGAGGACAGTAAACAACTCCAAGAGCTGCCTTTGTCCCACCATCACTCACCTCAATGAACAAATGTTCCATAGACCCAGAGTAATCAGCCGGAGAGGAGGAAATAATATTGTAAGGAATATTACTGCGGATATAGATGGCAACACCGCCGCCACCTTTCCCTAAGCGGTCGTTCCGCAGTAACACATAGCCAGGCAGAGCGAAAGAAGTGGACTCGAGATTTGGCTTAAGCCAGGTTTCAGAAATAAAAATGTCGTGAACGTTGCAGGAAGAGAAAGTCTCTAAAAAGTCAGTTAAGTGACTGGGAATACTCTGTGCGTTAATATGGCACAAATTGAAATTTTTGGGAAAATTTTGAATAGTACGGGTCAGGCAGATGCCAAGTGTATCAGGTTCAGACTCCGAGCTGCTAAGTGAATGAAAAGATGAAGAAAAGTTACAAGTATATGAATAATGATTCATCTTCAGACATAATATTTTACCAAGGCACATAAATATAAAAAAAATATCAATAAATATATAATATAGCTTATATAAGTGCAATAATGCACACTTTACAGATTTGAATTACCAAAAAATCTTTTAACCCACCAGTCAACCGTTCACACTATAAAAAGTTAAAATAAGTACCTAATCAAGATTGATTTTAACAAAAATAAAATTAAAATAGTAGCATATCAAATTCCCAGAAAAAGAAAGAGTAATAAATCACAGATAAGTAAACCAGTTCAACATTAGTATCATTGATAACAGAAGCACATTACATACAGATAGTAAGATTATACATATAATCCTTCCTCTGGAATCGCTCTATCTAAAAAAACTTAAACTTAGTTTTAAAGATCTAAGCATACATAGGGACAGACAGAAGGAAGCGACTTTGTTTTATACTATGTACTGATGTGATAAAATTTAGTCTTGCATGGATTGGCTCCTTTGTACATCTTATATACATACATAAGTCTCATCTTGACTGGGGCCTTTTGGCTTTTGTGGAGATAATCTCACTTCGGCTTCGGGAGACATCTGTGTTGTGTCATCTGGAAATTACAAGCATCTTTATTGCAGATTGAGAAGAGAAATCAAGGATTTCCAAAACACCGTGTCGCAGTTCTCTTCGGGTCTTAGAATAGAAAAGAATAAAATAATTTATGTGTAATTGATAAACTTACATTGTCAATCATTCAATTACTACATTTTCAGTCTTAAAAATAATAATAATACTAGTGTCAAAAAATTTTTTTAACAATTGTACACAAAGAAACCAATGCAGCAGTTATCAAATTAAAATTAAAATGTCAATCACATAATATGTATATGTACTCCGAAAAGGGAGATCTCGACAAACTCATTCATCAAGGAACTCCTTGACAGAGTAATACGCCTTTATAATACAAAAAGTTGTAAGTTAGCTGATGAAAATGCGTTCTGTAGGTGAAGCTCTGATTGGTTTAGGTAGTTTGTTAAAAATACGTGCACCCATGACCACCAGGGACTTGTTAGTTTCTTGTAGCCTGTGCTACGGTACTAGCAGTCCTGGTTTTCGCCTTGCGGAATAAGGTCTTGCCTAGAGGGAACTCTGTTGAATGTTTTTGTCACATATTTCCCACTTCAAAAATATAGAGAGAGGGCACCGTCAGGTTCACAAAGAGTTGTCAGGCTGGCTCATGCGGGCGAACGCGGCATATGATGGATGTTTTTTTTTGTAAAATAAAGGGCCAATCCCTGTCCGCTGCCATTCCCCAAAGGTCGATTCCACTAGTAAGGTGTGCATGAAAGTATGCATAGTATGCTGTTAGCAGGTTCTGAAGTGAAAGCGTGCGTCTTAAGCGGGATAAAGCGTAATAGGCAGAGTTTTGCGCACAATGTGTGTTTATATGCTCACTCCACTGCAACCCCCGATCTAGTGTGAAACCTACATAACGAGCGTGAGACACTGGTTCTATTTGGGTGCCGTTGATATCCACGTTAAATCGGGGCTGTGTTTTCCAGCTTAGAGAGAAGTGTAGTCAGGTTTGTCTTTTCTATATTTAGAAACACACAATTAGCTTCAAACCAGATCAGTAGTTTTAGGATTGTGGCTTTCGTATTATTGTGCAGTTCCTCACTGTTTTCCCCATGGACAATGGCGCAAATATCATCTGCGTACATCATAAAATTCTACGTTGGGACTGGGAAAAGTCAGATCGTTCATCAGCAGTGAAAAGATACCATTACCGACGTTGGAGCCCTGGGGGACCGACCTATCCCCAATTAAACCAATCTCAGACCTCTCACCCGCTACCTCAGTTATTTGACTACGGTTGGCTAATAACGATGTGAACATATCCAGAGCTACTCCTCGCACACCATAATGTTCGAGCTTAGACGCTATTAGCGCATAATCGACCAAGTCAAACGCACGTGAGATGTCGAAGAAAACCGCAGCAATACATCTTTTCGCCTCCAGATTATGTACAATACAATACAATACAAATACTCTTTATTGCACACCTCCAACATCAAGGAATATACAACACAACATGAGATACATTCAAATAACAGGCAGAGGTAAACAACCGGCGGTCTTATCGCTAAATAGCGAGCTCTTCCAGACAACCTTTAGGTAGCGGAGTAGTTGAAAATTAATGTTTGAAATTAGTAGGTGGTGCATAATAATAATAGGACTAAATGAACGACTACCATAAAAGACAAAAGTAATAAACATACATAAATAAAAATATACAGATATACTTACATAAATACTTACACATAATAAATAAATATATTGTAAAGTAATAAATAAAAAAAAAACAGTATGAGCCACAAACTTAAAGGAGCGATTATTATTGCAGTGTACTAAGGGAGAGACAAATAGTGTTTTTTGACGAGGGTTTTAAATGTTGCAAGAGATTGGGCACGCCTTATATCCAGAGGAAGCGAATTCCACAGTAAAGTAGCCCGGAATGTGAAAGAACCATTATAATATTTAGAAGATGAAGGGGGAACAGTAAGAACTAAGTTTTGTGCAGAGCGAACAGAACGCAAATAACTGAAGCGCTCCTTGAGGTAGCGGGGAGTTGTGGGGTTAAATAGTACATTATAAAGAAGAGACAGAATATGGGAGTGACGATGAGAACGGATTGAGAGCCACTTGAGCTGAGACCGGAAGTCGGATACATGGTCATACTGGCGTAACCCAAATATGAACCGAATGCAGATGTTTTGGATACGCTCAAGCTTATTAAGCTGCTCCTCCGTGAGGTCAAGGTAAGCTATGTCAGCATAGTCCAATATAGGAAGAAGTAGAGTTTGAGAGAGCGCAATTTTGGTGGCAATAGGCAGAAAATTACTGAGCCAAGAGAACCGACTGCCGCAAACATCTTTCTGCTTACTTCATTTAACCTGTGGCACCCAAGATAAAGTGCGATCATGAATGACACCGAGGTTTTTTACGCAGTGCGAATAGGGTATATGGACTCTGTCAAAGAATACAGGTTGGACATTATCAAAGTCAACCCTGGAGATCAGCTTCGAACTGCCAATTACGATAGCTTGAGTTTTAGCAGGATTGACTTTGAGACCAAACCTATGACTCCAATTTAAAATGCGCTCGAAATCACCATTTACGTCGCTAATAACAGACGCGAGGTCACCGAGAGCACCCTGCGAATAAATTTAAAGATCATCGGCATAAAGGTGATAATGTGAAGATAGATTATGTGTAATGGAATTTATAAAGATAGAGAATAACAAAGGCGACAGCACTCCACCCTGAGGAACCCCAGCCAGCGTGCTGCACCAAGAAGAAAAGGAGTCATCCACCTTTATTCGTTGCCGACGATCACTTAAGTAACTCACTATGTACGACGCGACGGACGGTTCGTATTAGTATTTTGCGTGCTGCTCCTACAGTAGATCGACTCGCCCGGTAAGCGTACTGTTCGCAACAGAGAGCTCCGTTAGTACCTACTTAGAAATTGCGTCAGTCTAATGCATAAACCTGTCCCAAAGATCTTAGAGATCGCCGGTACGAGGGATATTGGGCGATAGCTTTTCATTGATTTCCTGCAACCCTTTCCTTTATACACCGGAGTGACCTTATTCGCGAAGGAACAGGTGATCTTCCGGGTACTTATTCGCTTTCTCGGCGGCAGGCCAACCTGCGTCTAGGGTTCTTGACTCAACATTACATGGTATGCATGCAGATAGGTAAACTGCGAACTAAAGTTCATACGATTATGAATGTCTCAATGCAGAAGTTACAAGCGCAGTAACTGACCATCTGTGGTACAGCGTCTCTACGCCATCGGTCATACGGAGAAGATTTACCTTAGGCAGTAAAACATTTATTTCCATTATACCCTACGACTTTATCGCAGACAGATAGACGCGGACGAGGAAATGTAGGTATGTAGACTAGAAGTTCATAACCGTCTACAAGTGCAAATGCCGCTGAGAGCGCATGAGACGTTAATTATGAAAGGATTCATAGTTTAAATTAATCATAAAAAGTTAACTTATGTTTTTTTTTGGAAAACTTTGCTATGTGTATACTTATTACCGAGCTTATCCTCAACAAACCAATGAAATATAGTAGGTGTATTCATAGTTAAACCTCCAATATTTCCTGTATAAGTAGGTATATAACGGTTTTTGTTCGTGTAATTGTTTTCAAAATGTTTCCTTACGCTGTGTTTCTACGACACTGGTATGAATTCCACATAAGGCAATTACTTCGTGATAACCTGCGTTTACATAATAATAGCGCACTTACCGGTCGTGCCTTGATAAATAAGTCTGCGTCAGTTTAAGTTAGAAATACATAAATCTTTCATAGAATGTAAACCACGGGTTAACGATGAGTGAAAGTGCGATTATGGCCAGAAAGGGAACAGGCCGACCTTCTGGCGGGAATCAGCTGATCGGGTTTGCGCAATGCGCAAATCTAGGGGGCGCGGGTGAGTGAGGGGAGCACAGGGGAGCGAGGGGACGGGGCGCAACGAGAGGGTGTGCGACGGCGCCCGGCCAGTCGCCCGCTCCCGCGGTCTGCTGCACCAGCCTCCGAGCGCGGAGACCGCGCCGCCCAGCACCGGCGCGCGAGCGCCGCGACCCGCGACCGACCCGCGCCCAGAGCCCTCCTCGTCTCATGCTGCTGCTGTGATATTTGTACAAACCGATCGGCGGCCATGCGGAAACAGATCGCGATATTCTGTTCCGAGTCTCGCTGCACCGCTCTTCCACGCGCTAGTTTATGAGAGACGTTCGGGCGCCTGATACATGTACAAAAATGTTTGATATGTCAATTCAAGAAGTGAACGGGAAGGGTCCCAAGAAGAGGAAAAAGTCGTTGGAGCGTATCTGTGATAATGAGACGCGGGAGCGGTCCGAGCTGAACGCGGGGGATGGCGAGAGCGGGAAGAACGGGGCTGTGGAGGCCAAACGGGGGGCCACGGAGGCCCCGGGGGCCCCGGCGGCCGGCGGCGTGGAGCTGCTGCACTGGCGAGACATGCCGCAGCACCTGCAGTTCAACCCGTACGTGCTGACCGGCTACCGCCCTCTGCAGGGCTGGGCCGGCTGCATCGGGAGCCTCTTCTACTTTCACAATGAAACCATTAACATACTCACGCACGGTACGTACCTTTTATTTATCTTAAAAACTAACTTTGCATTAGCGTAGTCACAAACGACATTGCTTTTTCTTTCAACTCCATAACCAAGAGGTTATCCGCCGATCTGTATAGCAGTATTATGACTAAAAGTTACCATGAAATCATGACTAGAACGAAATATCGAGGCATCAGTTCAGTTACCCGACAAATTTTGTCTGTGAGTTATTTGATTCGTTGCTGAAGTTATATAATACCGCGCCAACCGAAACCTGTCCGCGGCAGCAAAACTATAATCTGTGATAGATCAAAGCAGCAAGACGTTTCCTTTAATTATTCTAATTGAACTATTCATATACATTTCTGAATAATATTTTGGATTTACGATATATGAAGAGGGATCTTAGCAATGTAACGCAGGCGTGATTATATATTGTATAAAATTAAGCTAAAAATCGGTCGCGGGTCGCGGCTTGCACAGAGATACATTTTGTTTCGCGCCACACCACTGATAGACGCTGACTTAAAATCAAAGTTAATAAGAGGGATGTGGGACAAAGCGGACGCTTTCGTAGCAAAAAGTTATAAATAACACGACTAAGCTTCTTTTCCTCACGTACGCTTATTTACATAAAATTACCGGAATAAATTATATGAAAGCTGAGAAGAAAGCTAGAACTGGAGTACGGCTGCATGCGAGATGTAAATAATGGGAATAGGTGAGCTCAGGGCATTCGGGCTACGGCGTAGCGAGGCTACGAACTGTAGAGATGGGCCATTTTTTAACGTGGAATTTCTTATTCGAATTTATCTTGAAATTAGATGCGTGTGAATCATTTTGTGACGTTGAGAATATTTTCATTGTTGTAGAGGCTGGAAAGTAAGCAATAGATGAACGAGTAAGTTCTATGGCTGACCCGCAGGAGAGGCCCTCAATAATGGGAATTCATCTAATGCACTTTCAGCCAAGACTAAACATAGCGCTTTTTAAGACTTAAACTTAAATAATTTCTTACTAGATTTTTTTTCTTAAATTAGACAATTTTTATAGGCCGGTACTAAAAATATTATTTAAAAATAAAAGCTGTATTAACAGGCTCGCACGCGCTGTATTCATAATCAATAAAAACAGGTTATTGATACTCTAATCGGACCAACAGATCAAGAAAATCGAGTAGGATTTTTTTTGGAGATATAATTCTAGGTAGAAAAGGGACAAAATAGGCTTTATCCCGGAATAAAATGATCAGGCGACTCGAAAATTTAGTAAAATGCACACACTACGCACCGTATCGTCGTACGTCGTGGACAATATAGGCATTCGTATGCCTTCTTAACGTCTGTCCACTTATAATCCATTAGATTGGTATTTTTCAACATGATGTTTTTCTATCACGTACAGAAACCAACAAGTAAAACCCAAATGGCAGCGATAACAAACATTTTTGATCGATTACCACTCTGTAGTCGAATGTCAGAAGCAGGTTGCGTGCAATAGAAATGATTGGTATGAACATTGAATGGCCAACAACCCATAGCTACGTAGTTACGTACCAACACAATTATACAAATATAGATACATGCCATGTCTGTGCAAGCATTTCGTGCATACTCCTTAATCCTCGTATGTTGGATTCGTTTTATTACTGAAATAGCAACCACGACGCGAGAATATAAAGTCCACGTTTGAAAACAATGCTGGGAGGTCTGGGGACAGATAAGCAGTTGATTTCAGAAATGGGTCAGATGGGGGCGCAGTCTGACATAGCGCTTTTGAGTATAAGGAAATGTATCGAATTATGCCGCAATTGTATGCTTAAGGGTATTTTTATTCTAACTATGTCCTTTTGTGGCTTTTATAAATTTCAAAAATATTAATAATAATAATAATATAATAATATGCTTTATTTCGACCAACATGTTGCACATCTAAAATCGGAACAGAGATCGGTACCGTATTATCGTATTAATTAAAATATATATCGTTTCTACTTTCGCGTTTTTTAAATTCTATTAAATAGTATTTAAAAGTATTGTTGTAGAATTTCGAAATGAGCTCACTAAAATCACCTAAAATATAGAAATGTGTATGTGTGTGTGTGAAAGGCAAAACGGAAATTGACGGTATAATGTATGGAGCCGAATACTGGTATTCGATCCCGATCGGTAGAATAAGTTGTATGACTGCTGCTTCAATTCACAGACGATCCATCTAAATAACATGGTGGTCACTGGAAAGGACATTTTGGGAAATAGGTCAAAAGCGACATCGCTCTCTATGATTTATGGACTCCTAATTCACGCGACATGAATAAACATTGGCGTTCCATCATCCGCCCTTTAATGTCCCTATTATCTTTACGGCGTTTTAAAGATGACGACTCGGCCTTGTCGGCCCACTATTTGTTTCGGTCTGAATACACAATTGCTATAATATAAAATTTGCTTATGTACATATCTTTGTCCAGACATGTATAAATGTAGAGTACAAAGTATTTTAGAAAACACATATTAGATGCATTATAATATCGAGCCGATAGAATTTCTTCTTAAATTTCGGCAACTATTTTGATTAAATAAAATCCTAAATGAAATAAAATGGCTGTTAGATAAAATACTAGGTACTAGGTATCGGGTGCACGAGGACAATATCATATGGAGTAGAATAAAACGTTTACATGAGCTGAACTGACATTTCAGTTGAGTTCTTGGGAATGGTGCTTAACGGTAAGTATTTTTTCGAATTATTAGTTATGATTATGATGAATGATTGATGATATCATTTTCAACTTTTTCACTTTTTCTCACCATACATGTGGAAGTCGTGGTCGTGGAAAATATTTTCATTGCATTTGTACAAGCGAATACGCGATTATAGGTCGTTTTATGTGATCAATACAAGATTATATCGACGATATATAACGAATAGTTCTATTCCAGTTTTTATAGCCGCTAGGTCAAACGGCGCAGAAGTTAAAAGGGTGTGACAGGCGAGCGGCTAGAGCATCGGGCCAGATAGTGACTTTAATTTTATTCCCGAGCCATAAATAATATTAACGTATCTTTGCGCAAAAGAAACCTTGAATATATCTGTATTTTGTGGCCCGGCTTTTAACTTGGTGCGTTTAAAATACAGCCAATCTGAATAATTGTATCTTTGGCGTTGTCTGAGTTGAGTACTATACTGCTGCCAGAATCGCTCGGGAAAATATACCTACTAATATAATCTGATAACACTTTAATCTCTAAGCTTTGTCTTAATGCTCATGTATTAAGAATAGCCACTAATGACGAATGAAACGATAAAATAAACCAGGCCTGCGGGTGCCTTGCTAGAATAAATCCTTTATTGGAGCCAGCTCGGTGTTGCGACTTGCGTGACAGCCCTTGACTGAAGCCTCGAACCATTATCCTTCGCAAACGCTACTCCGGACTGGCACTGACTCCAATTGAGGATTGATTCAAGCTCCGATTTGTGTCCACTGCTGTGTCAGTGCTATTTATATGGTTAGTAAATAATATTACAGGGTACCTACATTTTCCATAAAAATAGAAAAATCTAAGTTAATAAACATGAATACGAGTAAAAATTTAAGGATTAAGGATAATAGCATCGGAACGTGTTGAAACGTAGCGCCTGAACATAAGCTTCTGGACTTTTACCAGGAATGAAAACAGGACCGAAATCTTATGTGAAATTGAGTAAAAAACATTGAGGATTTGGGATATGAACTATCTGGAAGCATTTTGTTTGACGGTTAAGATTAACATAAGGTACTATCGTGACAACTGACAGGAATTATCAGCCAGATACTTAATATTCGATACACTGTACTGGTATTGCCACCAAAAGAATAAATACGCCCGGCCTCAGATTTCACTCTTCTATTAATTTGTAAATGATCCTTCTCGCTTTTTTCAATGGAGATAACAACCGTCTACCTACTTAATGGTTGAAAATAATTGATTGGTTTCATTCAATTATTTTTAAACGAGTCTAATCTTTACAGGCAAGGCCATGAACGACGGTGAAATTTATGTATATAGGTGTATAATAGTATTTTATGCAAAAGTTGTATAAGAGGGGGCAAAAAACGCGAGTAGCATGGGTTACGATGTGAGCGTAGCGACCATCGTAAGAAAGATGCCACGAGCGTTTTTTGACCTACTTATACAACGTTCCATACAATACTTTTCTACGACTCGACATTTACTAAATAAAATGCAAATAAACAACAAAGAAAATAATTACATGTCGCTCGGAACGGAACCTTCTCGGAACCAACAAAATTAAAAAAAAGGTTGTCTTCTCATCTGTCAAAAAAAAATTAACTGATACCTAAAGGTATACGTTCACTATACTATACATCCTTGCACAGAAGATAAAACTTATTTTTAAGCTGGCAGCAATGGTTTAGTACAATAAGTTTTTTTTTAATTGCAAATTGTGTGACTGCATCTGTTTATTTTGTAATCTGTGGTATTAAGTAATGCTTTTTTGGCGCAATTATAACATCGTTTAGCAGTGTTTTTTTGGGCAGTAGAGTATAGACTTTTACAGACTTTCATAATTTAGGTATGTCTTTATATTAGAGTAAGTAACTATATAAATGACAGAAAAAAGTACTGGAGTAGAAAAAATATCAGCATCATCCCGAAAAATAAGACGGTTGCCAAGCGGATCCCAGATAATAAGCGAAACGCTTCTGATGGTTTAGTCATGCGGGAGACTTTATGGGACGAAGCTAACTACGAGTACCTAGTTCTAAAAAGGAGATTATCTAATACCTACAACCTCGTGACAACGATAAATCTGATACAAACGATTTTTGCGTTTGCTCATGTCAGTAACAATGGCAGTAAAATCACTGCTTTGCAGGCTTGAAGAAACATCGTATCAAAGGCTAGATTACATGTTTTATCCAGTGATAGGCCAATAATGAGCAGTAATCGAACAAAATTGCAGTCGCCACATGATTACACGTTGAGATTGCCGTCGCGACTACTACTTAAGGCTAAACTTTAAATCTATTCAGAATTGTGAGGTTGTAGCATGTCCTTTTCTCTTGTGAAGTCAGAGAGAGAGAAGGTAAATCAATTTTACACGGAGGAACGAAATAATCACCTTAAGTGAATGATGCTCGTCGTCGTCGCAGCTATTACGAGTGGCATTGTTTGGACAACTGTCTGGACACACGTTTTTCACTGTAGTTCGTCCATTATCAGTGTTTCTCACGCGGTTCAAACGTTCTTCGAACATGAGTTATTTATCGCGTTTTTTATAGTTTATCTACTTATGTGCTGATCTATTTATGTATCATCGTGACGAGTTATCATTCGTCAAAGTCACTTAGCTTTATAATCGGCTCACTGTTGGTTGCCTCAATTCAATTATAGTCAATTTATAACGTTATATCATAATGGTAAGGTAAAATTATGTCTTACATTGACCTACTCCTATAGTGTTTCCTAATTAAGCGTGCCACCTACTGTAATGATGGTATTAATGAAGACATGTGGTAAAATCCTACTTCCAATCATATTCTGTTTGTTACTCAATAACTCATGAATGAGTTATAGAGAACTCATTAGCCGTAAAACGGATTTCGATAAAACTTATTATACTTACTTAATTCCTAATAATGCGTACGATATCTTATTATGATCTATATCATAAAATGCAATGAAAATCGGTTTTCTGAGGAGTCTGAAGTAATGATCCCGGTCAATAAAAATAAATGTGGAATATCTTGACAGTTCGATGCAGAATTTGAACAGGCGCAACGCGGCGCCAGCTGTAGAGCGCCATCTGTAAGGGGATAGCTGGATATCCTAAGATAGTCATAGGATAGGTACTTTTGATTCGACGAGGGTATGGAAAAAAGTTTAACGCAGTCGAAGTTGTGGGGACCTTCTAGTTACTAAGCATTATAAAATAACAAGGGTAATATGGGCATGGATACCGATTAGCTCGGAATATCGTTGCCGCCTCATTACAAAAAAAATACGGAATTGTTTTTTACGGAAGTGTTTATACAGGGCTATATAGGTACAACACCTAAACATGGCTATATGATAATTTTAAGCCGACTACATTGAAATAAAAATGAGGGCTATTTACCTTTATATCCTCTATGAGAACAAAGTTGCGGGCAGGAGGGCGGACCTTCTAGTACCTACGCAATAAAAGTAATCAGAAACAAAAGTACCTTATTCTTAATTCGTTATTACAGTAAAGACCCCAAAATACTATTAAACCCCTAAAGAATTTCTCAACAATTACGTCTCTCGATAAAGCGACGTCAATAAAAACGTATTATGCCCGAAGATATCTCGCAAACCAGGACAGTAAAAGGCTGTCAAACCTCTAACGTAAAAAGGTCCTCGGGGTATTTTCAATAACAATAGAATGCAATAAGAGGGAAAGCTTAGCAAACAATTTCTGTCATGTCCGGGCAAATATGTGCCCGAGGTGCCCGGTGGCCAGCGGCCGCAGACCTGGCCCTGACGAGATAATACACATTAAGATCGAAGAATACTAAAATTACCCATTTGGTGCCTGAAATACAGTTTTCTTACCGTTATTTGATTTCCTCTGATAAGCATTTCCTCAAAATAAAACAAAAGGTCGCATTCGCGTCGAACTCGAGCATTCGCGTCGAACTCGAGCATTCGCGTCGAACTCGAGTATTCGCATCAAATCCTTTTTTGAAGTCGTTGAAAAAAGTAAACGTTGTCTGTCCATGTCAATAAATAAAATGAACCTTTCTCTAAACAAACACAAGCCTGTCAGCTCCAAACAGATTTAACAAACGTTGTTAAAACGAGTGTCTCAAGTAATTAATTTACTTCGCATAGCTTATTCCCGCCGCAAAATTCACTTTAATCCAATTTGAACACATCTGGGATTCATAAATAATAATTTGTTAGAGAACGGAATTTGAATACCGAAAATTTTCAGGCTATTCGCAGTCTAAGGACTTAATTTCAGTTTTTAGAATGGGTGTTTTAAATTGATCAATAATCTGTATTCATTTTCACGCTATTTTTTGCTATCTAATTGACAGCGATTTGAAGTGATAAAGAAATCTAAAAATAAAACCGGCCAGGTGCGAGTCGTACTCGCGCACCAAGGGTTCCGTACAAACACTTTCCATCCTTAAGTGGTTAAGTTAAGTTTGCACCTGGTATCTATAGCGCTCCATACAAATGAGGTGACCAATCCCGTTTGTTGTATGGGAGCCCCCCTTAAATATTTATTTTATTTTATTTTTAGTATTTGTTGTTATAGCGGCAATAGAAATACATCATCTGTGAAAATTTCAACTGTCTAGCTATCACCGTTCTTGAGATACAGCCTGGTGACAGACGGACGGACGGACGGACGGAGAGCGAAGTCTCAGTAATAGGGTCCCGTTTTTACCCTTTGGGTACGGAACCCTAAAAATACCTTTGTTCTCGATTGATATCTGAGCAAATTTTTGCCGACAAAATTATTATGTAGTTTTTGGTAACAATACAATACCTACTTGTTGTGAGCTTTAAGGCTCTGTTATTATTGCTAATTTGGGAATGATAAAAGGCTCGGTTTTCCTTAACCAAGTAGGTAACAAAAGTCATAACAATCAATTAGGATTTTGATAATATTAAGATCTAAAACTTTATTACATCTTAATTATTTTGTTCCTTATCAATTTTCATTCAATCAATCAATCATTTCAAACAATCTTTCATTTGTAAGCCATGTCAGGAAAATCAGCAGTACCTACTTAAGTTTTCATGGTTAGTAACAAAGGAGCTACGCTTCTGTGGTAAGTACTTAATTATATTTCTCTGTGTCACATAAACAGGATCGATATCATTTTAGCGGAGCCCCCTAAAACTGATAACTTTCTCAGCCGTAATGGCGCAATTCGGAGTGTGCATGGGAGTTTTAATTCCAGCGTGGAAATGACTGGACGATATTTATTTAGCAGCATTAAGAAAGGCAAGATTAATGGGTGGGTTTTTTCACGGCCCTCTCTTCAGGTCACCTAGCTTTTCGAGTATTGTATTTTGGCTTATAATTAATGGTCTCAGGCTGACGTGGATATATTAGAATTGTAATACGCTTAAATGTTGATGTTGGACAGCGTGATTTTTTTCAATAATATTGTATGAAGAGGTGAAACGTGTTGGGGATAGCTACGCTTTGTACGATAACAGAATTTCTAAATCAAAGTCAAATAATATATGTATCTGTAAACAGCTAATTAGTCGTAGGCGTGCTACAAGCTACGCGCTACGAGCTTGCGATTCTCGCCATAGTTTGTCAGGTTAATTAAACCAAAATACAAATTTGTTTAAAATACACATAAAAATATACAATAAAAAGTCAAAAACAAGATAAGAAATGTTTTGTCTTTCTTATATCGATGATGATATTTTAATATTGTCCTTTCAGAAACATATTAATAATATTAAGGCACTTATTATGAACTAGGGTAGCCTACTTTAGGCTTAAGCATTATTTTTAGAACGCGTACAAGTGTCGTCCAGCCTCATACGGCTTCGTGCGAACGATAATTATAGCACATAATTACTGGCCAGCCATTTGCCAATAGACGTTTCCAGTACTTATTGGTAAATAGCATTTCATTTGTCCCGCTGCTGGCGGCCCGCCGCCAAATGCTTGGTAATGCCTGTTTTAAGCCGCTTACACATTTGTGACCATTGCGTAACGAGCTCAAAATTTGCAAATCGATCATAAACAAATACGTTTTATCGAACTGTGAACGATAATTTCCATTTTAATCGTTCTGTTCCAAATTCTAAATTTGCTAAATATATAAAATAATACGGGAAAATAGCCAGCCTGTAGTGCTTACTAAGGATTAAAATGTCACTGAGAGAGGTACCGCTCCACTTGTGAGAAGAATATATTTTTTTTATTTCCTATATTTAACTTAGTTAATGTTATGAAACTTACTTATTCCATGTAATGAACTTAAATGTGTAAGCTGATTAATGTAGTTTTTCTGGAAAAATATCGAAGTGACTAAGTGACCAGTGATAGGAATAGGTATTGTCTATTTACCTAAACTTTTCATGAAGAAGTAATATAGAGTAGTTAACACCATCCAATCCCGGGTCTCTGAGAATTATTTATTACAGTTTGGGATGCAGAATTTTATGATAATTGTTCTTAATAGGCAAATAAAAGTCTAAACGTGGTTTTTATAATTTTTTTATGTTCTTACTAACATGTATGATTTATATGTACACTTAAACGTAGAAAACCACAACAAGTGCGTTACCTACCCCGGTATTGATAAAACAATATCGTTTTCACCTCACTAGCTCGGAAAGCCCAGTTTGTTTGTTTGATATCTATTGAGAAAATCGCTTTTTATCCACATGTGGAGAAAGAGTTTTGACGTTTCAACGCAGCTAAAGTAAAATTTTACATGAGCTTATTTTCTGAAAAATCCCGTTAAAATATACCTACATGAAAGCTAATTAGACCTTAGTTTTAATAAATGGCAAATTGGTTGATTATTGCAGTTATTTTTCAAAGATATAGTACAAACCCTTATTCTTTTTTCCTCGCTGTAGTGAGGTGAAAAGTTTTGTGTTATACTCGGGTGAAAAGTTATTTTACGTCTCGTGTATTGAAACACTCGCTACGCTCAGGATTCTATTTTGAACCACTCGCTTCGCTCGTGGTCAATCATAGGATCCTTTCGCTAGCTCGTGTTTCAAATAAACACTCGCGGGTAAAATACAACTTTCCCCCCTTGTATAACAAATAACTATTTCACCTCACCAGCTCAAACATGGCGATTTTGCTGTCAGATAACAGTGAACAAAATGCGATTTTGTTTCGAGCGTGAGTAGAAAGTAGCTTTTTAATTTTTTCAATATCTGACCACGAATTCTTCAGCCAAAGGTTAATTATAAAATTCTAATCATTTGAATCTCGATGCACTCTGTTCATTTCATATGTATATAAAAGAGAGGGATAGAAACTTATCAATTTGAAATTCGATTTTCGAATCCGACCTCGATTGAAAAACAGTTCGGATACGCGTTATACCAAAAAAATCATTAAAACACCCGAAAAAGTTTTAATTGCAACGTATTTTTTTTTTATTATATTTTTATTTAACGACCGAAAATTAAAATTATTGTGCCTTTATATAAAACAATTGATCATTGCTCAATTATAAAAAGATTTTTCACCTTATTACTTATTGTAAATTATATTTACTTATTGTAAATTATATTTACTTATTGTAAAATATAATTTATAATTTCGCCATTTATCATAGATGCATATTCGAAACGTACCTTAAAAAATATCGAGTTCATATTGTAATTGTTATTTTCTTTTGCATATATTTTGTTTGGTGTTTTAGGAGTAAAAATATTAATCAATGTATAAACAAAATCTCGTAATATAATAATGTATTTATAAATAAACACGTCATGTATCTGCTAAATCTTCCAATTTGATCAAATAATGACAATAACCGTGTTGGTTGGTTGATTATAATTTCAATTAAATTATATTGTTATTCCTTTTTAAGCAGCACTTATCTATTTTCTGATTAATAATATTATTGAAATCAGCAACAAAGACTTTAAACATACGTTGGAATAAAAAACACAAAATGTCGAATATGTTCTCGCTGATGAGGTGAAAAGTTGTGTGTGCTACACGAGAGCAAAGTTTTTTGCATCTCGTGCTGTTGAGTCCCTCGCTACACTCAGGATTCTAACATAGAA
Organism: Apotomis turbidana; assembly: GCA_905147355.2. Lineage (NCBI taxonomy): Eukaryota > Metazoa > Arthropoda > Insecta > Lepidoptera > Tortricidae > Apotomis > Apotomis turbidana. The sequence continues at coordinate 32,760,270 of LR990282.1, forward strand.
TCACTCGCTACGCTCGTGATTCAAACGTAGAATCCTTCGCTTGCTCGGGACTCAAAATCAGCACTCATAACAAAAAACAACTTTGCTCTCTTGTTGCACAAATAACTATTTAACATTATCTGAATTTCAGGATTAGGTGGTGATAACAACTTATTACTATTAAGGCCAAAAAGTATTTCTACTACAAAAAAACTAGTAATCCATATGTGTAACTAGTACTATATAATATACAGTCGAACAATAAATAGCTACTAGAGGCCCGTTGCGGCGTCGAACCGCCGCTAGAATACGGAAATCCGGAAGTGTTACCGAAAATAACTACTTTATCGATAAGAAGTTTTTGGCGAACGAAGAATAAATACTGTAAAAAAACACGTTAAAACTCTGTTTTATATATATATATATTTAAAGGGCTTTGTCGCTAAGCGACCACATCGCAATTTCGCAAAATTATTTTTTAAAGACGGTAAAACATGCCAGGCTAGAGCTAGGCCTGATAGCAAACTGCCAGCTTCATCGTGCCAACTTTTTCAACTCTTGTAAAAATAACTTGTGCATTAATGACATGTGATCTGCTGATCTGTTTCACAAATAAAATGCATATTATTCGGTAACATGTTAATTATTCCACATTGCCAACTGGTCCACAATGTCAGCTCGTCTATATTCCCATCTGGGTCACAATGCCAACTTGTCCACACACCCAACACGTCCACATTGCCAACTCGTTCATACACCCAACTCATCTGCATTGCCAACTCGTCTATATTACCAATTCGTCTCCATTGGCAACTCGTCCATATTCCCAATTTGTCCACAATGCCAACTCGACCATATTTCCAACTCGTCCATATTTCCAACTCATCCACATTCCCAACTCGTACACAATGCCAAATCATCCACATTGCCCACTCGTCCATAAACCCAACTCATCTACAATGCCAACTCGTCCATATTACCAACTCGTCTTTATTGCCAACTCATCCATATTCCCAACTCGTCCACAATGCCAACTCATCCATATTGCTAACTCGTCCACATTTCCTACTCGTCCATACACCCAACTCTTCTACAATACCAACTCGTCTTTATTGCCAATCTCGTCCATATTATCAACTCGTCCGTATTACCAACTCGTCTTCATTGCTAACTCATTTATATTCCCACTCATCCACAATGCCAACGCGTTCATATTACTTGCTCGTCCACAATGCCAACTCGTCCACATTTCCAACTCGTCCATATTCTCACCTCGTCCACAATGCCAAGTCGTTTACATTACCAACTCGTCCATACACCCAACTCATCTACATTGCCAACTCGTCTTCATTTCCAACTCATCAACAATGCCAACTCGTCCACAAATACAACTCGTCCACATTTCCAACTTGTCCATAGACCCAACTCGTCCACAATTCCAAGTCGTCCACATTTCCAACTCGTCCATGTTCCCAACTCGACGATACACCCAACTCGTCTATACAAACTCGTCCTTATTATCAGCCCGTCTTTATTGCCAACTCGTCCATATTCCCAACTTGTTAATTTTGCCAACTCATCCACATTCCCAACTCGTCCACGTTGACAACTCGTCCGTATTACCAAGTCGTCTTCATTGCCCACTCGTCCGTGTTCCCAACTTGTTCATTTTGGCAACTCATCCACATTCCCAACTCGTCCATATTCCCAACTCGTCCACATTGAAAACTCGTCCATATTACCTACTTGTCCGTATTACCAACTCGTCTTCATTGCCAACTCATCCATAATGCGAACTCGTCCAAATTGCCCACTTGTCCATGTTCCCAACTTGTCAATTTTACCAACTCATCCACATTGCCAACTCATCCACATTTCCAACTCGTCCATATTCCCAACCCAACTCGACGATACACCCAACTCGTCTACAAATACCAACTTGTCCTTATCAGCTCGTCTTTATTGCCAAATCTTCCATATCACCAACTCGTCCGTATTACAAAGTCGTCTTCATTGTCAACTTGTCCGTATTACCAACTCGTCCATAATGCGAACTCGTCCAAATTGCCCACTTGTCCATGTTCCCAACTTGTCAATTTTACCAACTCATCTACATTGCCAACTCATCCACATTTCCAACTCGTCCATATTCCCAACTCGACGATACACCCAACTCGTCTACAATACCAACTTGTTCTTATTATCAGCTCGTCTTTATTGCCAAATCTCCCATATCACCAACTTCTCTCAGTCTCTCAACTCTTCAGTGCCAACTCGTCCATATTCTCAACTCGACCACATTTCCCATCCCGTCGACATGCAAGCGAAAGGACTTAGTTTTTTCTTGTAAAATACCATTTAATTTACCACGACTCATGCCATTTTCCTTGGTATTATTTTTTTGATGGACTTATATAATCATATTTATAATAATCTATCATAAATTTACTTATTTGAATGACGTTTAAATTAGTTTTACTACATTTTTTTCTGCTTTGATTTATTGTAAAACTCTCCTATAAAAATAATCTATTCTTGAATGACGGTCAGTTTTTCTGGTCTTTCGAGTACCAGTCCAACTCGCACTTAACCGGCTTTTTTCTCCACATTTTTAACAGGTATGCGAAAAAAGTTTCCATATGAACATTTTAAAAAGAAAAACAACCTGGCAATTTAGAGCATTGACATAATAGCCCCCAATAAAAAAGACATTAAAAGTTGTCAGAATATGGTTACTGTCATTCATTGTCAACAAACTGTAAAATTATTTTTGCATATTCGTACATCTTTTAAGTGTTGCGGATATTATGTTGTCGACTCAAAAATAATATTTCTTCATGCTGAACAACTTACTCAGGTTTGTGAGCAAATCATGCTTATTATTATTTGGTCATCTTATGTCAAAATAGGGATCACAGGTCACGTGGTTAGCGCACAGTAGTTTTTTCAAATCCATTTTTCAGTACCTTTTCAGGAAAAAATTAAAATTCCAAGAGTTTTATGCACCTCTCCAGCATGAGACGAATCTAATGACATATCATTTATCAAAATCGGACCATAAGTGTAGATCTGATGGGATGTACAAAAATCGGCCTCGCGTAATATATATATAGATTCCACCGTATCGGACAGCTAACGAATCAAGCGACAATTAAGCTTCAGTAAATTACGCAAAATAACAGGGGCTCAATTCGACCAATTTTTGAGATATCTCCGTTATCTCGCCATCTTGACCAATATATATCGTTAGTTGTCTATTGGATACTTTAAATTACTTATTTGCTTTATATACAACCAAGTTAGACAGCCGCAGGCTCCATCATTCCTCGTTTAGGCACGTGCACACATGTTAGGTTTGTAGGAGAGCTTCCAAGACCCTTATCACTAATGTGTTATATGTGCCTCGTGTTTTAGTTTGGGGCTTTAAGTCGGGCAGAAGAGGAGCGGCCATTGATAATTTAACCCTTTTCCAACGAGCAGTCTCTTTTTCTAAGCCACTAAAGATCCTTAATAAAACATTTTTGATATTTAGCATTTTAAAGTGTAAGTAAATACCACTACTTTTCAGACGTTTTCAATGAGAAGGGTCCACTTGGTCGGTTCTTAATTGAGTTGAAATTTGTTTGCATCTTTAATAAGTGTGTCGTACGCTTTAATAAGTGTGTACGTAAGTTTCGGAACTTTTTCATGACATATTTAAATCTTTCTCTGAATACTTATCGGTTATTAAAACGAAATAGACACGCCAAAAGTAAAAGCGAGCTACATTTTCATATTTAACTATTTCAATGTAAAATTCGATGCTCATGCATGATGAAATTGATGAAAGCTCTTCAGTGAAGCCGCGTTCTCTCAATTTCAACAACGAGATTCAAATAAACATCGGTTGCTTTTTGGGGTTCCGTACCTCAAAAGATCACTTTGTTATCCGTCCGTCCGTCCGTCTGTCTGTCAAGACCCTTTATCTCGGGAACGAGTGGAGCTATTGAGTTGAAATTAAAACCATACGCTCGGGTCTACAGTCCCTTGAAGATGTAAAAAATCAACTAAGTTAACGTAAAAAAAGATACTGTTTATTCCGTAAAAAACGTATATTTCGACACTCTCGATGGATTAAAAAATTATAGGGTACCTTCCGTTGACCTAAAACTATGAAATTTGGCAAGTAATACTATATAAATAAATCATAAATAATATAGTCTTTTTTTACAAAGCGTAATCAATCAAGGAGGTTGAGCAACACTCGGTGAGCGAGTCCGACTCGCACTTATCCGTTTTTTATCAATACTTAAAACTTACAAGCCTAACCCGCTTCTCAACCAGGCTGACAGTAACGCATCACCACCACCATCGAGGTGTGGTATTGAATTATTCGATCTCGCTACGCTTTACGTCTAGGAGAGGCTTAGGTCGTCTAAATGTTTATCGCAATCTTACATCAATATCGGTAGATATCGGAACTCGAGTTAATTGCTCCGTGCCATTGGCTGGCATACTCGATAATTCCCCTTGCGGGCCGAGTGCAGAATGGCGACGCGGACAAAAGAACTAATCATTGGCGCATAAGGTCTGCTCCTCAGCACTACGGCAATTTGCACAGATGCAGCCCTTTGTAGGTCGATTCGCTTGCTTTGCCTTATATAAATACCTATTTGTCTCTCACTTAACCCGGACTAACTGGAACTCGGGTTATTCGCTCCGTGTCATTGGCTGGTAGCCAAAATCTCAACAATAAGCATGAAGTTTTTTTAAAGATGTTAATTGATCATATTTTTTATTGGGTTCAAATATTGATATGGATATTTAGAGTGAGCCAAGGGTCAGAAATGGACGATAAAGTTAAACATTCATACGGAGCGCTGAAAACGCTCCATACTTCGGGCTACGATACCGCGCGTGCTGTCATCTGCAAGCAAAGGTACCAATATGTGTATGGAAAGTATATTTTTGTATAGGTTGTGTCATTGTCACTTATTGTTTTATAGAATTATGTAGATTCTGAAAATAAATATATTTCATTTAGCGTGGTGCGTGGGGAAGCGGTCATTTCAGTCGAAAATTGACCTTCAAAAGCCAAAAGTATTACTGTGCGCATAGATGTCACACGCACCAAAGAAAAAACAAAATAAATCCGTACCTTTCAGGTCGCATATATCAAAGCACTTTTTTTATTATCGTCAGACATAGAAGTGTTGGTAGCACGAATGAAATTTTGCTAGGGAGAGCCTCACGATATTATTTCTTATGACCATAGTTGTTATGACTATGAGATAACGTGTATTATGAATAATACACTTAGTTATATACCGCATATAATTACCGTATGTTATAAGATTGAATATAAAAAAAAATATAAGGTGTTAAAGTTGATTTTTAGTAACATTGATGGGTAGAAATCAGCATATTTTAGTTAATTTCTATTTATCTGGTGAACTTAATAGCTACTATGAAATGTCACTTCAGAATAAGTATTTTATCGGAACGATGCCGATGTCCATAGTTAATTGACGTTATTGCCACGAACACTTCTATGTTCTTCTATGTATCGTGTAATAAAATTTATATGTGTACTATCTATGAACTACCCTTTTGATAGACTATCCACGCACGCGAATGTAGGTAGCAATTATTTCCAAATCTAAAGTGTCAATTCTCTTCTAACAAACTACCACTAACCAAAAATATAACTTGGATCTATACAATTTGATAATGAAGCAGGCGAGCATTTTTAAGTTAAGATCCGCTTAATATCAAGCTTTTAATTGTGTGTTTCCTATAAGAGTTTTTCCGTGGTTCTATATTGCCAATATTGCTTAGGTTTGGAGGACCATTCATATTTCCGAGATAAAATGCTGCTTATTATCTCCAAATACTCTCCAAATTTACGTTCTTAGTTCTATACAATAAAGCACATTGAAGCTTTGCACTGTTTTGAGATGATTTCAGCAGCACAGATATAGGTAAGGATAAGGGTATTTTACACGCGCTCACAACTTGACATATTTGAATGTTGTATGAAGGCGGTCGACATCTTAACTTAGGGTGAAGCCAGGCGAGCGTAATTTGAGTCGCTTAATTTCGGTCGTGCCATAATTCGTGTCACGTGATCAGCGACGACGAAGTATGGCGCGACCGAAATAACGCGACTCAAATTACGCTCGACTGGCTCTTCACCCTTAACCAATGTGTCCGCGGCTTCAGCTAAGGCTGTTTACATTTCACGCCCTAGTAACATAATGGAGCTTTCTTTCATTTTCCTATCACCAATTTCGCCGTCAATATTCTTGATTGATTGACGGGGCCATTATATTTACAAATACTTTCTGTACGTGTCAGACTGAAGACCCGTCGGTAAAGTAATTACTTATTATGTGTTTAAATATCAGTGAGCTAACCTTTTGCATAGGTCAGTTAGGGTAAACAAATTTCTGGGTTACTTAGACATAGTTTAGGAAACGTACCTATTGTACGCTGTATTAATATAGCATTCATTGACATACATACAAATACATAGTCAACAATAATAGAGAAACTATTAAAATGTCAATGAGTAATACTTGAATGTACGAGTTACTGATAGTGGTCATTCATCATTGAGCATGAGGTCCAGTCACAGCGATAAACGTGAGCTGCAGCGAATCAGAGGAGAGTACTTGATCTGGCAATTAATTAAGCCCGAAATCAGCCAGCTGCAGCACTAGGAACTAGATTACAGCCTCACAGCTTGTGACGTCTGCCGGGCTAGCGCAACTAACCCTGACTTCGATGGTTGCAAAAGACCGTATCACCAGGGCTGTCTTAGCATATGCCAAGATCCTTGGCAGACGCGCCCTTGAGTACTCAAAGGGGTCCTCGGGAACTCAATTCACAGGCGCCGATCTCGCTAGGACATTAAAAAATACTCCCTGTCATAAGAATTGCTTATTTGGGATCGTTTACCTGAGCAGTTCAATTCAACACATAAGTTGTTTAGGTACGTTCCGAAAAGTTTCGGAACCATACCACAATCAATACGTCCTCTCAGACGCTTGAATACAAAACATCTAGTTCTTTATATAGCCCAATCATAATTCAGTATAACCGCGAAGTCTTGGCAGAAATACATGAATCGCTAATGGTGATCGCAAAAAGTTTCCCGTTTTTGAAACTATGCATAAAACATGACTGCGGCTGGGGAAGTGGGTATTCGAAGATCGTTCTGTAAAAAATGTTGAATAAGCACCGCAACTTTATTATTAAGTAGGTGTCAGTATTTTTAGATTAAGTTGAGCTTTTTAGCTCTTGATGACTTCGATCGTATTCTTATTATCGTTTTACAATTGTCGCGACCCTTCTTACACAGCTAGGAGCTACTCATACTTTTTGTCAAATTAGAACTCGAGCAATCGTCCACATGCCTAAATTACGAACTTGTCTACCGGCTGGATTCCTCCACATGCTCTCCTTTTGAGGTTCACAGTGCTAACTAGATATTGGGAATGGGATTTTATAATATGTTATTACTACAGCTGGGGGCCTATGATGGTTGTTTTTATCACGCGATAAATAAGCGACTGAACGTCACTTATTTATCGCAATAAGTGACAAAAAACAGCATCCGTCACGTTTTGTAAAAATGCGAGTGAGAATGACAGATGCTTTGTCACTTATTTATCACGTGATAAACGCAACCTTTTCCAATCTTTACGTCTATGTCTTAAAACTATTTCGACAATAAGGTATAAATAAGTAAAGCAATAAGGTACACCTCGCGGCACAAGCCCAACATCATAATTTGGCCATGAGTGTACTTAGTCCGTGCTACGCCTGCGCTTTGCTCGTGTCATTAAGAACTACCCGTCATTCATCCTCCTAGCCTTTGTCCCATTTTTTGAGAATGAATTCTCAATCGGGGTCGGCTACCTAAAATCCCAAGATGTGGCGTAGGCACTAGTTTTTACGCAAGCGACTGCCATCTGACCTTCCAACCCAGAGGGGAAACTAGGCCTTATTGGGCTTAGGTGGTTTCTTCACGATGTGTTCATTAAGAACTACCCGTACAGTTGAAATAATCAAGAATGGCATTGCAAAATAATAAAGTTCTAGAGGTGGTAACTGAACAAAATTATGTGATTTATTTTCATCAAAGCATTATAAAGACACAACCATTTAAATAATCCATACCTACAAAACAGTAATTTTTATAATGGCTCTATTATCCACATTATTACCCACTTACTATTACTTTAGTTGACCAATACGTAAACAAGAAAGTATTTTGAATAAATAAGGCGGTCAACGGGCCAGCGCGCCGCCACAATTGTTAAACTTTAACAAGTTTGACCCGTCGTTAGAATATGGGTATTAAGGGGTTGAGTTAAGGTTGTGGTATTTTCCCTCGGTTCTTGGGCGTAGGGCATGCAATATGCAGGCCGACAAGCATGCAAGTGGCTTTATTCTCGGTTGGTTTATTCACCGACGTGTCGTATATTCGGGTTAGACACGGAATTTGTTGTCCTACATACCAATGTCACAAGTTCTAGGTCAGGTATATTTTCACACGGTTATGTTATATGATATCACTAATACAGTGAATACAACTTTGAGCTGTCGAGGCATCTACCAAATTCATGGAAAAGTGTATTCAGTGGATTTCTTCTTCAAACGCTCTGTTAAAGAAGCTTTTAAGAACTTCCATGGTCCATATTGAATGTGACAAGTTCGTTTTATTTGTCTATATAACAATGCTTAGTTATAACATTATCCCGTATTTGTACAGTTTTGTACACGTACAACCATTTCCATATACATTACTACTATGTATGTATCAATTCAACAAATGTCGTGTATTCATGCAACTGCTACATAAGTAATAGGGTTTAGATCGGGAGATCGAGAGGGCCATGGGCATGTGTTTATTGCGGGTCTCTGCGTTTCGAGCCAATTTGCGACAACCCTCGATTTGTGTATCGGACAATTGTCTTGTATAAACAAAAGTTGCGGAACTTCGTCCTCCGGATACACCGTTCTTACGCTGGGCAGCATTGACTCCTGCAATAATTCTAAATAATTAGGGCCTGTGGCCCTCTCCGGAATATAAACAAGCTCTCCTGGACCGGCTAAACTCATCCAGGCCCACATGTTGACCGTGATTCTGCCCGAGTTATTATTTGGTACTACATTTTGCGGCTCGTATCGAGTGTTATTCACACGCCATAAATGGCGACGTCCATGTTGGCTTGATGTAAATGTTTTTTCGTCACAAAATATCGTGTTCGAAAAATCAAAATGCTCAAACCTTTCTGCAAATCTTACTCTAGCCACTTTATGATCCTGGGTAAGTTGTATTTTTTTGGCCGGTTTTCTATGATGCACACCGGCCCGATGTAGAGCATTTCGCACTTCCCTGGTACTGCAATCAAATTCTTCGGCGAACACGCGAGTTGGTGTAAATGGCTCTACTGAGTATACCTCCCTCATATGTAGAACACGATCCGGAGTTAAAATGTGTGCTCGTCTCTGTCTGGGTGAGGTATTGACATGTCCTTCAGTTTCGAAGCACCGTACCCACTTACTAATTCAGTAAGATTAGCTGAAAATTTGGCAAAATGAAAGGACAACTTTTATCTATCAGGATATAGAGCCAAGTTTAATTTTATCTACTCTCCCCCCCTCTCAGGGGTGAGCGTCACCCCCCCGCGCCCTCGAATGTGTCCCGGAGCGCGGTATTTTCCACTTTAGAAGAAAACCGTGTACGATACATACAAAGTGTATAAGAACGAAATAATCCTGACTAAATTTACTATAAACCTTTCATACATACAAAAGCGTCACTTATACAATCAGCGCAATCTGTTACCAAATACTAACGTTTTTAATTATTGATCTTTTTTTTCTGCTAAAAGGTTAGTTATCTCAAAAACTACACACTTCTCGGCCAAAATATGTATGACAAAAGTAAAGAATGGACAATGTTCTTTCTAAAAATGTATAATTTATTTCTGTTACTCTTTAATTTACCGTTGCAATGCTATTTTTAAAATTTAAGTCATTTGGCCATTATGCGAAATATACATATTCGTACTAGTTAAACGGTGTTACTTGCGATACCATAGACTTCTTATATGTTTTTCTGTAATCTACAAATATTGAACTATATCCTGTATTTTTTTTTTTTTTTAGACTTAGTATTTAAGGAAATAAATAAGGGGTGTGTGGGGAAATCGTCAAGTTTTGCTCGTTTTCGTAAATAACTTCAAAACCGTTTAATTTTGAATTATTAAATATATATATTTGAGATATTCATAATAAACTCTTTCATTTGATATGTCACACGATATACTTTGCTATTTTTTTTTTTCTAATTTACCCCTCAAATCGGGCCCCCATGTTTCAAATTACTTGATTTACTTTACGTTACGTTACATTTCCATATTTGGGTCATCAATTTACATACGTGTACTAAATTTCAACTCAATCGGTCCAGTAGTTTCGGAGAAAATTCGCTATGATTATAGTAGGATCCCTCGTGTGTCTGTCTCAGACCGTCCGTCGGTCATAGCCAATTTGCTCCGAAACTACTGGACCGATTGAGTTGAAATTTTGTACACGTATGTAAATTGATGACCCAAACATGGACGTGTAACGTAACGTAACACAAATAAATAAATTTTGACATGAGGGCCTGTTTAGGGAGCAAAATAGAAAAAAAAATGGCAAAGTATATCGTGTGACATATCAAATGAAAGGGTACATTATGAACATCTCAAATATATGTATTATATAATTCTAATTATTGTATTAAGCGGTTTACACTCACGTGAAATTGTCAGGAACGGCCCGACATGTTGAAACATGTCGGGCCGTTCCTGACAATTTCACGTGAGTGTAAACCGCTTAATACAATAATTAAATATGTCTCACGAAAGTTTTAATAAAATTATATAATTCTAAATTAAACGGTTTTGAAGTTATTTACGAAAATGAGCAAAACTTGACGATTTCCCCACACACCCCTTATTTCCTAAAATAGTGAGGCTAAGTAAAAAAAAAAAAAAATACAGAATATAGTTCAATACTTGTAGATTACAGAAAAACATATAAGAAGTCTATGGTATTGCAAGTAACACCGTTTAACTAGTACGAATATTTATATTTCGCATAATGGCCAAATGACATAAATTTTAAAAATAGCATTGCAACGGTAAATGAAAGAGAAACAGAAATAAATTATACATTTTTAGAAAGAACATTGTCCATTCTTTACTTTTGTCATACATGTTTTGGCCGAGAAGTGTGCAGTTTTTGAGATAACTAACCTTTTAGTAGAAAAAAAAGATCAATAATTAAAAACGTTAGTATTTGGTAACAGATTGCGCCGATTGTATAAGTGCTATCGCTTTTGTATGTATGAAAGGTTTATAGTAAATTTATCCAGGATTATTTCGTTCATATACTTTTTGTATGTATCGTACACGGTTTTCTTCTAAAGTGGAAAATACCGCGCTCCGGGACACATTCGAGGTCGCGGGGGGGTGACGCTCACCCCTGAGAGGGGGGGAGAGTAGATAAAATTAAACTTGGCTCTATAACCTACATATCCTGATAGATAAAAGTTGTCCTTTAATTTTGCCAAATTTTCCATATATTGCAATCTAATTTTCTTGGATTATACGGACAGTTAAACGCTGTAAAAAAATACAAATCAGGATGTCAAAATATAGTTAGATATATTTTATCCTAAACGTGATTCTACCATTAAATTATTCATATACAAACATCAATTAATATTACGATTGGAAAAATAATAATTTACAATACAATGAGGCTATAATCGACCTTATGTCGGCATTAAAATAGTTAAGTTAAAAAAAAATCAATGATATTGTAATTAGTTAATTACACATTGTCTAAAAGCTAAATTATTCACTTACCGATATGCACAGCTCCTCAGCTATCTGCGATATATTGAGCCCGGTATCTCTGAGAGCAATAATCCCGCTGCGTTCGTTGATTGTCAGATTCCTACTCATTTTTATGTGGTGACGTAGAAATTCAAAGTTTCAAGAGTGTGCCAGGTGGACTTAAGATGCAACTGCCGGTCATACTTAGCCTAAGATTCAATAGACGAGCCGTCACAACATTTGGCAATTAAACACAGATGTTTTAAACTTTTTACAAAAAAAAGGGTGTCCCCTAGCTAATTGGTTGACTCGTTAAGGGGCGTGCCTGGTCAAAACCGTCTTGCAAGCAAAATATTTTTCAGTGGTAAGGCGAAGACTTCCCTGACTGTACATAACACTACGACGAGTAAGCGCGGTTTGTGCGTGTGTACGTAAACGGCGATAAAGTTTGCACATCGATCTTTGGAAAGAGGCAATCGGCTAATTTCGACTTCGTATAGCGATATCTGTGTCGCACACACAATGACGTTTGTTTTGTCAGTCCTGGTTCAAATGCGAGAGAGTGCAGTCGCATATCCAGATCAATATATATATAGAGTTGCTAAAACCTACACAAAATTAAATTTGTACTATGGCATCTACTTATAGGAAAAAAAGATAAGCCGTTACTTTGCCAGTCACGCGAAATTATCTACAATGTTTATAAATATTTTGTAACTGAAGCCGACCAATTAAAAAACATGAAAATGATAATGTAAGTAATTACACTTTTTGTCGATCTTTAAACCCACATTTAAGTATCCTAGTAGTATAACATCAGTTGCTAATGCTCAGTCAACCCCTGTTAGGAATGTGGGCCTGAATATATATATGTATATTATTTTTCCCCAACAAAAACATTATAGCAATAACTATATATTATTACATCGAGTTTTACAGCTCTATATATTCCACGTGAAATCAAAACAAAACAACAATAAAGTACTTAGTTCTAAATTCAAATTCTGATGAACGATTAATCTAATAATTGATGTACATGGAAATTAGCATTCGTTTGTATTCGGAAATGCGATGATTGCCGATGTGCATTCTTTATCGCCGTTTACTTTACTGTACGTTTTTTTTGTAGCTGCGAATCAATAAGTTAACTAGTCTATGCACGTGTCAGCTATACATATAAGTAGACGGGAATAAGAGAGATGTTTACAGGCTTCCCTTCATTACTTACAATACATATACGTAGTCACCAATGTAGCAAACTTCTGCGACGAACAAGTACTTTTAAGCAGGGATCGATACCGGTATTCATGAAAAATTAAATACTATAATTTCGCGTTTTTTTTTCGAATGTTATTATATAGAATTTCGTTATAGATATAATTTTTTTAAATTAGCTCACTATTATATAAAAATGTGTAATAATAAGCGAAAAACCGAAATAGAATAACGGTATTTTGTATGGAGCAAATAACGGTATCGGTTACCTATCTGAAACACTAAAAACGTTAGTCCGAATTTCATTTCGACAAAAACTATTCGACATATATCATTTTAACTTTTTTTCATTTGTCCGAAAATTCAATTCGATAATTTACGTTTGGGCATTAATTGTTTAGGATTTTTATTCACTCGACTAATGACACGTTTCCCTAAATCTCATTTGTCCGTAATATCAGTTTTCCGATGTAACGTTTCGGTTTATTAACTACTCGACTTTTTTTGTATGACTTTGATTTAATTTGACCGATGTAACGATTCGATTTATTAACTACTCGACTTTTTTTGTATGACTTTGATTTCATTTGTCCGATGTAACGATTCGGTTTATTAACTACTCGACTGTTCTCAAGTGGACTTTTTAATTTTAGTCATATTATTGTATCCTTTTTCAACAATGTGTCAAATTCTAATCCAAAAGTTCTAATCTAACCTAACCCAACCAGGTCGGTTTTGGCGGTTTGTCAGCTGCTGCCACAGCACAGTAGCTTCGCTCGCTCGGCTCGCGGGCTGTTGTAGTCGCAGTTATAACCTAACCTAACCCAACCAGGTCAGTTTTGGCGGTTTGTCGGCTGCTGCCGCAGCACAGTAGCTTCGCTCGCTCGGCTCGCGGGCTGTTGTGGTCACAGTTCTAACCTAACCTAACCCAACCAGGTCGGTTTTGGCGGTTTGTCGGCTGCTGCCGCAGCACGGTAGCTTCGCTCGCTCGGCTCGTGCGCTGTTGTGGTCACAGTTCTAACCAAACCTAACCCAACCAGGTCGGTTTTGGCGGTTTGTCGGCTGCTGCCGCAGCACGGTAGCTTCGCTCGCTCGGCTCGTGCGCTGTTGTGGTCACAGTTCTAACCTAACCTAACCCAACCAGGTCGGTTTTGGCGGTTTGTCGGCTGCTGCCTCAGCACGGTAGCTTCGCTCGTTCGGCTTGCGGGCCGTTGTTGTGGTCGCAGTTCTTATGTAATGCCGAAAATATCATTGGGTAAATGAAAAAATGGGTATTAAACAAAAGACGTCGCAATTCAGATGGCAAGTGAATGGGGCGGGAAAAGTTAAAAGGTGAACTGAAAATTTGTTCAAATGTATGCAGTGCCAAAAGTATCATAGGGTAAATGAAAAATTGGCTACGAAAAAAAATACGTAACAACTCATAGGGCAAGTGAATGTGACGGGAAAAGTTTTTCGGACAAACGATACTTTTACTAAATGTAAAATGGTGAAAAGAAAAATGTACGAATCCTGTCATCGGAGAAACGATAATAATTCGAATAGTTTTCGGGGAAATGAAATTCGGTCAATGGTTTTCAGTGTTTGAGATAGGTTACCAACGGTATCCGATCCCTGCTTTTAAGACAATTCTATTTAATATTTTGAGATTTAATGTATAAGTACTCGCGCAGAGGTCACTCCTGATTCAAATCAGTTATGTTTTAAAACAATTGAAACGGATTATATCGCGTATATTAATTATTTGAGCCTCCCTATTTATTTAAATTTGTGGCAGTAACGGAAACCGAAGAAAATATTAATATTACCTATACTATATGGTTTTAGTAGTTCAAATGTCAACCACATGAAAATCAACCGTAGAAAATCATTGTCTGATACGCCCGAATCGCTTAACATATTAAAAGAGTCACATCAGTTAATGATATTTACGATGGCTGCTGTGGTTTTTCGGTAGCCGGGACCTAGGCCGCTGGATAAATAGGCCTTTCAAAAAGCGGTTCTTAGTTGTAGAGCGTCCAATGCACCAAAAAAACCCCATACTGTACCAATAAGCTATCCTCAGAAAGTACCAAATGAAACATTTTAAATAAAAAAGATGGTAAGTACGTATTTATAAGTATATACGAAAAATGTCGGCGGCGCTCGTTAATGCGCTTTCACGCCAAATTACCTGCTGGAGGACTCCGCTGCCCGCCCTCTCACCAGAACAAAAAGGTTTTATGTGCCATTCGAATTTATATATCATTGCGACGTTTATTTCAGCGATAGTAATTCATCCATTCCCCGTATTTTGGCAGAATATTTTGATATAATAACAATTTGATTTGCACAGTATGCTAAAAGGTAGATATTTATAAATATTATTATTGTTGTTATAATAAAGTTAGAAACAAGGTGTACAACGAA
Source organism: Apotomis turbidana (assembly GCA_905147355.2). Lineage (NCBI taxonomy): Eukaryota > Metazoa > Arthropoda > Insecta > Lepidoptera > Tortricidae > Apotomis > Apotomis turbidana. The sequence continues at coordinate 32,775,755 of LR990282.1, forward strand.
TTTTTCCTTAACGACTTCACCTGGCTATGTACATTAATATCAGTTGTGTGCTCGCACTGCACTGTTAATAAATAATGCCTTTGCATTGCATTATACTTTGTGGTTAAGATACTCGTAAGGCTGCGTCTCAAGTAATTCGCCATTTGATTGTTCCTGCTTCACCATTGAAGAATATATATAATTGATACTGCTTTGAACATTAAGAACTTAAATTATATGAACCTACCTTGTCAGGAAAAAACCCCGCTGATTCCACTTCGTTCACATCTAGATTAGTCTACGCTACGCCAGCCAGTATGACCGGGCCTTAGTTAGGTACATAGTAGGGGTAAGCGACAAACGGGCTAATCACAGGTTAGTGCCTCGCGTCGGTTTAATGAGTGCAATCGATAGTTTGCACCATGCTATGGCTATTTATTGCACTCTTCGAACACGGGCGTCATCATATTGTCATTCGCGCTGACATTTTATTATTACGCCTTTAAAAAATGTAGGTCTGCTATGGAAATCCTGATTGGTCATCAAACGTTACCTTTACGAGTATTTTATAACTAATAGTTGTATCATGCGGCTCAATCCGCGTGGCAGGTATAGGTAGGTTGAGTATTTACTACTTATCCCGCTCAAACAGATTTTTCTCCGCTTCTTGAAACATTAATATATTTATTCAATTCATTATTATTTCAACCGAGTTACTCTCATAGGGGGTACAATTACTAGGGTAACTCTTCAAGTAACGTTTGCATTCATCGTCCCGCGAAATTATGGACAAGACTGGGAGCCGGAAGTCAACAGATCGGCGGCTGCTCGGCGCCGGAAATGGGCTGACGTTGACGAACCTCCGCCTGTTTATAATTTAGATCATGGGCCTGACCGAGACCTCATAGAATCGGGGTCATCGGGGATGTAGGTGCCATGGAATAGTTGCTATCATTATAATTTATTATTTAACTTAAAGTCAAATTATCTACTTTTGGATACGTTACAACGATCTTCTTTTCTAGTCGAATACTTCCATGTGACTTCACAAACTTCATGTTACATTTTAATTGCAAAGATAAATATGTAGATGTTTAGCTTAGCCAGTTCTAATCTACGTAACTTTTTTTCTCCAAGGGAAATAAGATAATTTCCCTGAAAATAAGTATGCCTTGTAAATAAAACTAGTAGAAACTTCATAGAAATATAGAATTATCTGCTTAACGACCGAAATAGTATACCTACTTAGGCATAGCGGTAGCTATAAATTGCTACATTGTGTTTTGGCGTTGCATTGCGACCAAACGCCCAACATCGAAATAGAGATTACGAGCAAATGTAAATTCCCTTTGAAGCCTTGTTTAATATGTATGGAGCAGCGTTACATTTGTAGCAGCACAACGGCACACAGATAGCATCGCGGCGACGGTGCAGGTACCGTACCTACTAATGATATTTTTTTACCCCTAATAGCCGTGTTCACTATTCATACCGACCACTGGCTTTGCCTTGATTATACCTGGAGAATAAAATGAAAGTTCATGAAAACATTTACTTCGCTTTCATCATTCTTAAAATTTTAGTGTTGCCCGACGGAATAATAACTAAATATAATATTAATGGGTCAATTTCAACAAGACGCATTTTTGTATCATTTCGGTGTGATTCTTTATTTTTGATTATTTTTGAGTTTTTTAAATGTGAAGAGATACTTTAGACTATATTATTAAACATATGTAAAAGGGACCGTGAAACCTGAAATAGTTTTCGAGATATTCGAGATCGAATATGAAACATACCACGGAATGATAAAGGTACACCAGGATGATAAAATAAGTGTACCGCAATGAAATTTCATACACCGAAATGAAAGAAAAGTGGCATATTATGAAAGCAATTTTACGTTTTATATTCGTAATATATATTATATTGCCATTACAAAATAATAAAAACATATATCTTAGTCTGGCATTAAAAACAAAATAAAAAAAATATTATTATTTCAACAATATCTATGAAAAGTGAAGCTACTTTTGATGTCATTCCGGTGTTTTCCTCATTTTGGTGGGGTATAAAGTCATTTTACTACACCGGAAACACCGGAATGAGAAACACGACATATTTTTATTTCTTAAAAAAAAAGTAAGCACTATATTCTAAAACTAATTCAACTCTTGAAATCACGAGTATACTTTACCTGATATATATAAATTCCAAACCACGCAGTTAAAAAATAAGGAAGCTATAACAAACTTCGGAATGACATTTTTTTTGTCCCCAGTCCACCGCTATGAAATATTCACGTTTATACAAGCCAACGTATTGCCACTATACACAACCGGCCTCGTCGAGCGCCGCAGCTAGACTAATTCTTTGAAGCGCGTGGGGGACGGGGGGCGTACTTGATCATGGGAAATAAATCGTTTCGAAACATTGTCGGCGGTAATGAGAAGTTTTCTCGGGACAAACGTATATGCACTTATTCAAGGGTATACAAAGGAGATATAAAACGGGTATTGTGCTTTTTTTGTTACCTATTTATATGGTAATAAAATAATGGTAACAGATTTTCTTTGTCATGCATAGTATTTGACTTACCCGGCATTTTACAAACAAAACTGGCTTGGGGACAACCCACCTTGATGAGAAATTCGGTCTAAATATATATTTTTAAATTATTATATATACTAATATTTTAATTTTAGCTGTTGCCCGAGGTAGACAATGGCGGGCTGTTTCCGAAAAAAAATGGTACTTTATTATTCAACCTTTCTGCACCTACGTTTTCAGTCTTGCCATCAAAAAATACTGCTTGGGAAATTGACCCTAATAAACATTGACGCAATAAACCTTGTTCCAGCTGTTTTGGGGATGTATATAAACTCTCCCTGATGTGGTATTTATCCTCATAGACATGCACACGGACACCAATCAGGTTAATGATCCAAGGAATAAGTTAACTGATCCGATTCGTAGGTAAGCTGACCGATCAGATCCTGAGGTTTGGTAAAATAGTGAAATGCCTATGGATGGCTGCAGTAGGTTTCATTTGCGACAGAAGGCAAGGGCTCTGTGAAGTAGGGTGATACCATTCCCTGATAGATAACATACCACTCTCTTTCTCATAAAGATGTCCAGTCGGTGTGTGCCCGATTACGGTACTAAATGTAGGCGCAGCTCGTTGCCTGAATAATTGAAAGGGCTGAGCCATGAAAAATGTATCAGCGGCTAATTACCCTGCGCACGAACTGCCTAAAATAAATCGTCCAGCAGGCCCGTCTAATAATACAAGTAGCATAGTATTTTTTAACAACCAGCAGTCATTAAGAAGAAAATACATGAAACATGACACTGTTGTGTTCAACGGATCAATTTCAAGTTAGCTCCTGATTTTGAAGATAATAATAGATCTTCAAAATCAGGAGCAAACTTGAAATTGATACTCCCAAGCCTCTGGATGCAAAGATTGCATTAGAAGCTCATTTGGATATTAATTATAGACATAAAAATGTAATGAAAAACTTGGTTTTATCGTTCGTTAGGATGAATTGGCCGCTTTTAACAAATTAGGCATACTAGTTTCCTCGTACGGTTTTTTCAACCTTCCAATAAAAAGTAAAATTATAAAGTTTATGTCCGCGTGGATTTGTTTACTACGTGTCGAAATTAAGGGTGCCGACGACGCCTCGCGGCCTTTACTGGCACAATCACGTCGGTCATAAGGCGCATTTACTGCGTCCGAAGGAGCCTATGTGCGCTTGAAAATCGAGTAATGGTAGGTTATTTTGGAAACAGATGACAGTATAACATGCCACAACTATATGGAATGTTTCGGTGATTGTGACCCGCGGGGGAACTATGCGTAATGGCCCGAAGTGGTAACTTACCACGTCGTGATGACGTAACTTAAAGAGAGTTAATGTGCAACCCAAGCACATTAATTTAATTTGTAGTGTGTAACAAGAATTCAAGTGCGCAATCGCTTGGATAAATCTTAATGTAGTGTGGGGACGTAACTCAGATGGAGTAATTAATAGAGCGGAGGTACGTTAATAACTTTATTGCCAGGCCAATACAAGACTATCTATCCATTTTATATTTATGACGGATGTCACTCGCTTATTCAAAATCATAAAAATGACTTTATTTTTATATCGGTGGCCAACACCACTGAGAGTGAAGTGCAACCTTCATATTAGCCTTGGATAGGGTGGGTAAATCACTGCTACCTTCCGCCAGATTTGAACGACATTTCAGTTATTTCGTTGCTATACCAAGCGGTTCAGCTTTGACCAATACGAATATCACTTGAAGTAGATTTGATACTTATACGAGTGAAACTTTCTGGTTTGCCATAGTTCATTGCTCAGCAATAGAACATAACTATAGCAGATAACAACAAATATTTCATCCAACTTTTAGTTGGACTCATACCAACATACTCCATAAAATATAGTGACCCAGTTTTCTGGATTACCTCACGTTAGCCGTAATGGAGTTATTATTGTAGTTCCCGGGGGTGAAATATCGCGGTTCTCATTGCCGCCGTCCAACAGGTACGAGTCGTGTTTGATGCCGGTTTATTCCGACACAATAATCATGTTCATTAGCAGAACAAACCGTAATGCTGTTTACTCATTGTTTACTGCTTGATGAATGTCTCTGCCACTGCCTAGGTAATCATATTTGCGCTGCTGCTGTTACATTACATTAGAGAGTTATTGGTACATTCATATTGGGATATTTGTAGCTCTCTTGTTATTTTTTTCTTAATGTAAAAATAAGCCATTTTTCCTCCAGCTTAGGTACCTCGACTAACTTAGGTACCTACGGCTAACTTAGGTACCTACGGCTAACTTAGGTACCTACGGCTAACTTAGGTACCTACGGCTAACTTATAACGCTACGAGTATAGTCTACTGTTTTGTTTTTTTTTAATAATAGTACCCACCCGTGGGTAGTCTACAATACAGAGTACACATGCAGAATCAGATTTGTTTAATGAACAACCTGGGCTCGTGGTAATTTTTAATTGCAACAATGAATTTATTCGATAGCAGTGTGTATAGTATTTTGAAGTTTCCGTTGACAGCGCATACTGAGAAGTCGTAAACTCAACCAAAAATCAAAGATTATATATATGCAAATTCTGCAGCTCATTCTACAATAATAAAATGAGACCTTTTCACTAGGCTCTTCAAACAAATAATTATGACTCATGCTTATTTACCTACGCGAATTGGAAGTGCTGTAGCCTTTAGCTATACTAAAAATTCTTTAACATCTGGTTATACATTCATGAAGAACTTCATTTGAATGTATCCTGTTTGTTCTTATACTTAGCAAACTATATTGCATGAAATTTAAAAGTCTAACTGCCGACTCTTAACACGCGAAGCTGCCAAGTTTCTAATCGCTTCCTGTGACTCAACTTCAAATTGCGATTCACGTAACAGGGTTTCCCTGCTTCGTGTCAACTCTACCCCAACCTCCCCTCAAGCATATTGGACGGACAGTATCAATTAATGCTGCATCTTGCGCACCCGAAATTACGGTCGCATTTGCATTGCGGGTTTCTGCAGGTGGTCTGAAGTATAGTCATTACCGAGGCGATTCGTTGTTACGAATTATAGCACAAGTTTTCTACCCAGGGGAACGGGGCACAATTTACAGTACACACAATCTCAAACATAATGTACTGTTTATACAAAACTTAAGTGCTTACCTTTTTGAACATGTGTTACTTTGTATACCTTGTTCGTATAATATTCACTCAATTGCCTCTATGGTAGCCAAGAGGCAATTGAAAAATAATCCCTTATAGGGAACCCCTTAAGTTCCCCACAAATGTTAACATTGCCTTTTCTAGGTAATCACGGATAAAAACCGTTTTGAAAACTTGACTCATTGAAAGTCCACAAACTGTTGAGATTATTGTTTTATTCGGTAGTTTTTTAATCTCACAGAATTACACACGCAAAAATAACATTTACGTAGTTATCTCAATAAAATCACATTACGTAAGTATTTTGCTTTCATTAGTCTCAATATTTCAGCCTCGTGCCACCTCGTGCATACCTTTTCACAAACACTGACTTTTCAACGGTAATAAATAAGTCATAGGTCCATATTTCAGACGCTTATCTATTCAGTTAAGCCTGCTAAGTCCTCGCAGATTTTTGTTTTACCTTAAAAGGGCGTAGAAGCAAAACTCATTGCTATACATATTATATTTTGTAGCTTCGGTAATCGCGGGGCGGGCACTCGAGGAAATCCGGTAGGCGGCCGGCAGCGCCTCGCGCCCGCTCGCTCACGCGCGGATCACTCAACTTTTCGAATTTCCCGTGCTCGCATATCAATGAACCCTTACAGTGGTTATGCAGCGCGCCTGGTCCTGAACAGCACAAGTTTGCTACCCGAGGGAACGACACAAAGGAAGGTGGGCTAACTGGCGTCACAGAATACTTAATAGTATTACATACTGGCGTATATGACAAGCGATTTATTGTCACTGGATAGCTTATTCTAAGTTCTAAAACGTAAAAAACAGGAAATAAATAAAGTTATCGCTGCATAACAAGTTTGAGTTGAAACGTTATTATGTAGGGCTTTTCGATACTATGTTCCTGTATCGCTTTTTTATTATTTTTTTTTACACAGAAATTTGTTGTAGAATTTGAAAAAACCTTTCCAATGATATATGGTTTGTCGTTATTGTTCCCTAGGCCAGGGTCCATACAAATCTGCCCATCCTTCTTTATAGTATGTCCGCTCTATAATCATTAATCAAATATTGTTTGTACAAAACTCTAGTATTCACCGATATGTATATAGATTTTACTTTATAAACTGAGCTAATCCACTCAAAAAAGAGCACAAAGGCTTTCAGAGGTTGGTCAACGTATTGATTATATTATGCTCTTTGGGTTGGTCAACGAACTATGATAACGAGAAGATAACTTAAGAAGATTATATATAACTACCTCAGAAGGTTAATGGATTATCGGTATTCTATTTACAATAAATTAGAGCATTAACTAATAACTATCCCGGATCAATATTCGACTTCGACTATGAGAATAGGCATGGCGAATTTTTTTAGGATGTCAATCGATTATTTTTTTTATTGGGTTCAAATGTGTTTATGGGACTAACTATAGCCCCAGCCCCGCCGGGAGTTTTACAACCCACGCCATATTGCGGATTTTTACTGGTACTAATTTATTTTTATTTTACTGGCTACGACTAATTTTTGGTAAATGACGTTGAAAGTCGGTGAATGTCACTGATGTAAACGAGGAGGAAATAGGACTAAATATTCCGCAAATTTCAGGTATATTTTGCATAATAAAGCCAAAATTCAGTGTTGAAAGTCAAGTTTTTTTCAATAGGATTCAGTATTTATTTCGCAAGAAAAACGAAGAATTAAGCAGCATTCCGGTAAACAATGTTTTGAATTTCGTGAATGACAAATCCAAATGGTAATAATGAGCATACGCCACATATATTTGCATTATAATTCAGTGAATAAAGGATTTTGACCTTACAAACGGTCCGGTAGTTTTGAATTTTTGAGATGTTGTCTAGGATGGTTAGTCAGTGTTTAAAATGCAAAATGCACAATTCCCCCACCCTCCGCGCCCGCCGCCATATTGAAAAAAACCGGCACTTTCTTCATAATTTTGCTCATATCTTCCTTTAGGAGCATTTTAGCTAGAAGAAAGCTTAGACAATGTTATAGAGAGTAGAGAGTAAAATTTACTACATTTTCCATTTTATATTTTGTTTCTAAGACCGGAGGGGGGGGGGGGGGGGGGGGATTGTGCATTTTGCATTTTAAACACTGACTAACCATCCTAGACAACATCTCAAAAATTCAAAACTACCGGACCGTTTGTAAGGTCAAAATCCTTTATTCACTGAATTATAATGCAAATATATGTGGCGTATGCTCATTATTACCATATGAAAGCTGTTTTTAGCGCCACCATCCCTGGGTCGGAGCGACACTTCCTGGGCTATACCTATACACTGAGACCGCTCTAAAAGTCGGAAATTACTGTCAAAGTTCAACATTCCTGCGGAGCGCTAAAAACGCTCTATACATATGGCCAACTAATCGTGACGTCATTATATATTATGGCTACCAATATTTGCAGGGAGACAATAAGTAATTTGTAGTTTTCATCGTGAAAAAGTGTGTTTAAGGTCATTCGAGTCGATCAGATTCCCATACAACATAAATAGGGTCAAATCTCCAATTTAAAAGCTACAATTTCGGTTGAAATATGTTTTATATCATAATTTGATACGTGTTTTTCCCGCGTAATTACATTTCAAGACACGAAAAGCCAAAAAATATATTATTTTGAGCATAATAAAAAACACGCATTTAGTATCCAAAATTCTGTCTCCAATGCACCGCCATCTATTGGACCTCTTCGAAACCACAACACGGATTGAAGCGGTTCGAGTAATTGCATATTTACTTAATAGATGGCGCTATCAAATAAATATTTTTACATTGTTGTTTAAAGTGTAAAACCATTTTTTAAAGCTTTAATATGTAGAATTTAAAATATAAGTAATTAAAATATTGATGTTTACTAAAACTAAAAACTCATCTCATGATGAACTGAAATATAATTGCAAAGTGTGGCATTAGTCTGTTTTCATTACAGTTATTAAAGTGTTAGCGAAAAAAAAAATATAATGGTTTAATATAATTGTATCAATTCTTTTCACCTTATTTATTATTAGTTTGAATATTTATATTCAATTATTATTATAATTTATTTATAAGTGAGAATTGGCGCGCTTCCCTCATAATGATTGTTTGAATACTTGTTTATAGAGGCCGCTTGCGTTGTGAAACTTCGTTTTCATTGCGCGATATGATTAATAAAATGGCGGAGTATTTGAATGTAATCTGGCAAAATAGACGACGGATTCAATTTATTTATGGATGGATTTATTATTTATAGATATAATAAAATAACACCATTATTCTAGCTAGCGATTAAAAAGAAAACTGATATACGCCCTTCATAGTCATTATCTATGCATATTACTGTCAACTTTTTTTTATGAAAAAAAAGAAGAAGGCGGCAAATATTTTCATTTACAGCAAAATTTTCATTCGCCATTATTATAGCGTGCCTTGTGCGGTGTGTGTTTTTTACTGTTTATACATATTTTAGCGGTAAGTTAAATTTTGTTTTAAAAACTTTCTCGATGTAATTTTATTGAATGTGAATAATGTCGAGGTTTGCGATGTGTGTAATTGTGTATTGTAGAAATAAATCTTTATTCAGGAAATATTTTAGGAAGCTTTCTCTGCAATAATAATTATAGGTTGAAAAGTAATATTGCAATTTACTACTATTTAATGATAAAACGTTGTTTTATCATGCATAGAATCGTGGAGGAATATTTTTTATTTGTGTTCAATTTGTAAAATCATCAATGGCAATGACAAATTTGTTCATTTCATTGAGTTTGTTTGAATATTTAAGTAATGTAGGTATAAACAGAGTCATTATAGAGTTTACTCGTCGGGGTTTTATGACTGTGCCGAGAGGTCAGCTGTAATTGTTATTTTATTAGACAGAATAAAATTATGAAAGAAGTACTCATATTGTAACTCAATGTACATTATCATTCATATTTAGGGCAACGTAGGCTTGTGTAGGTATCGGAAAATAGTAACTAAAAACAGCGCCCAAGGATTTGTTGCATGTATATACGTATGCATGTATGTATGTTTGTTTGTATTGTATGTGTATGTTTACCTAGCCTCGTGCAAAGCGAACGAAGCGTGTGTCCATTTCAGCTTAGCCTAACATTTTTCGTGTGTCTGAATGTTTCGATGTCCAGATATGCAGCTGTTATCGCCTACTACAGGTCACATTTCTCAACCGATTATTATGAAATGTTGATACAGGATTTTTGTGGATTCAGTTTATTGAATGTTTTGAAAATGTGCAATTTAATATTATTTATATGTAGGTATGTAATGCGGGATTTTTGATATTTATCGAGATTAGTATAGCCATTTACATACTGTACACAGTTGTTTTCCACAATGTATATAAGGAATTTCTTTATAATTTCCTTGCAAATGAATTGTAATTTTTTTCAATGTTTTATTTCAGGTGCAACCAAGTACTTATAGATTAATAGTGGTATCGAGGAAAACGGATCACAAGGCTCATATCAAGTAAGTCATGTATAGAGATAAAGAACATTCCTCTTTATGCTTCGGACACTTACAAAAAGTCAGTAACTCAAACTGATTTGTTTGTTGTAGAATGACTCGCTTGACGAGACTGGCAGTCAAACTGTGATCTGTGACCACATCTCAACCAGCGATCATACATCCGTCTCGCCGCTTCTCGAAACCTCGCCGCGGTCATATCAGAGGTCACACCGAGACAAATAATCACATATCAAGCAAATCTTTAACGGACTATAATATTTAGTCGAACAGTAATGTATACACATTTTACTGATGTTCATTATTTTCGATATTTTTAATATTTTCAACCGACTTCGAAAAAGGAGGAGGTTCTCAATTTGACTGTATGTTTCTTGTATTTTTTTGTATGTAGGTATGTTATTCGAGCGTTCGGCAAATTGTGGACCAATCTTCAAAATTCTTTTTTTTATTTGAAAGAGTATAGTCCTGAGATGATCCTATTTTTATCATATTGGGATCCCAGAGAAATCGAGGGAAACCGTAAAATATTATAAGCTCTAACAATGTTTTTCATGTATTTTATAAAGTTATTCAGGCATTTGCGTCTGGTAGTCATCATCTGATCATGCTGAGCTGATGATGGAAGGTGCAACTCCTTAATGGTTAGGAGTGAGGGGATGATTCTTTTATTATTATAAAGGAACTCGTTCTGTCGGTCTTGGAAATACAAGTTGTTCTCTTTCAAGTCGATATTTTTTTATGAAAACCGTGATTAATTTCCGTACCGACAATATTTTAAATCCAATACCGATGTACAGATTACAGATTTTTTTCTCAGGTTTGCCTGGGGGTGGGTAATAATAATAATAATAGGTGGGCGTGTATAATAAGCACGTCATCAAATTCAAGTTTAATTTGATTGACTTCCCTCTTTCTATACCTACGCAAATTACATGACATGTCATTGAGCTGGTTAGATTGTGGACAACCGGTTTGCATTGTGGTGTTTGATAGTATATATGATAAGGCATATGATGACCGAGAGAATACCTGTTCACTCTGATCACAGAAGCGGAAGGTACCTACCCATGGTACTGTGTTACTAAACGACTTCACCCCATTAAGTATTATCAGTACGTCCATCTATACGTCTGTCCATGTCCGTCTGTCCATCCTTCCTTCATTCCACCCGTCTATCCGTTCTTCCATGCACCCGTCTGTCCATGTCCGTCTGTCCGTCCTTCCATGTGTCTGTCCGTCTGTCTGTCCGTTCGTCTGTTTGACCAAGTTTCCGGGTCTGTCTAGGTGTCCGTGTCTGTCCGTCCGTCCGTCTGTCCGTCTGTCCGTCCGTCCGTCCGTCTGTCTGTCTCCATATATCCGCCCGTCCGTCTATCAGTCAATTCAACCGTCTGTCCGTTCATCCGTCCGTCTGTCCATCCGTGCGTCCGTCCGTTCATCTGTACGTCGATCCGTCCATCTGTTTGTTTATCTGTCCGTTCAACCGTCCGTCCGTCCATTCATCGTATGCCTCTACCCTTAATTTCGTCTGATGCAAAATTATGATAAAGTATATGATGAAGCTTGATGACCCAGAGAATACCTGTTCACTGAAGCGGAGGGTACCCATGGTACTGTTACGAAACACGTCCGTCTGTCTGTCTGTTTGTTCATGTCCGTCTATCTGTCTGTTCGTCTGTCTGTCTAGCTGTCCGTGTCTGATGTTCAGGTGTCCGTGTCTGTATATCAGTCTGTCTCTATAGAGTTTTATAGCCAAAACGTTTATTGATGCTTGAGAAACCACCAAGTCATTGCTTGTGTTTATATGAAATGAATAGATCGTGCATATTTGCGTAATTATCCACTGTAATAGTAATTCGGTGAATAGAGACTAAAGTACTATGTGTGACCTTACAAACGGTCCGGTAGTTTTGAATTTTTTATATGTTGTCTAGAATGGTTATTCAGTGTTTAAAATGCAAAATGCACAATTACCCCTCCCCCCCCCCTCCTCGCCCGCCGCCATATTGAAAAAACCGGCACGTTCTTCATATTTTTGCTCATATCTTCCTTTAGGAGCATTTTAGGTAGAAGAAAGCTTTGACAATGTTATAGTATAGAGAGTTAAATTTACTACATTTTCCATTTTATATTTTGTTTCTAAGACAGATAGTTACGGAGATATGCACATTAAAAAAACTGGAAAAGTCGCAATTTCCAACTCAAAAACAAACTTCTGGATTATATCTTCGTTTAGGAGCATTTTAGCTAGAACAGTGCTTGGGCAATGTTGTAGAGAATTCAATTTACTATAATTTACATTTCAAATTTTGTTTCTAGGACGGTGCGTTACGGAGATAATGCACATTAAAAAAACTGGAAAAGTCGAATTTTCAAGAAATATCTAAAAAATCTTGGTTTAGAACGCTGTCATTCAGTTACGGACTAGTCTAGGACAAATTAAAACATGTTGGAAATATAATTGCTTATAAAACTCATGTCCATTTTTAAATACATTTTCGAAAAATGTGACTTTATTTTTTACACATCTCCGTAATTATCTGTCCTAGAAACAAAATCTGAAATGTAAATTATAGCAAATTTAATTCTCTACAACATTGGTCAAGCACTGTTCTAGCTAAAATGCTCCTAAACGAAGATATAATCCAGAAGTTTGTTTTTGAGTTGGAAATTGCGACTTTTCCAGTTTTTTTAATGTGCATATCTCCGTAACTATCTGTCTTAGAAACAAAATATAAAATGGAAAATGTAGTAAATTTAACTCTCTATACTATAACATTGTCAAAGCTTTCTTCTACCTAAAATGCTCCTAAAGGAAGATATGAGCAAAAATATGAAGAACGTGCCGGTTTTTTCAATATGGCGGCGGGCGAGGAGGGGGGGGGGGGGGGGGGGGGGTTGTGCATTTTGCATTTTAAACACTGAATAACCACTCTAGACAACATATAAAAAATTCAAAACTACCGGACCGTTTGTAAGGTCAAACTCCTTTATTTACTGAATTATAGGCAGAGGCTTGAAAGTTTTGCATAATGTACAATACAATACAATACAATACAACAATACTTTATTGCACACCAAAAAAGTTTACAAAAAGGAAACAAGATAAATACAATTTATAAATGACGGTAGACAACAGGCGGTCTTATCGCTAAAGAGCGATCTCTTCCAGACAACCTTTGGGCAGTGAAATTGTACCTATGTTTCTTAATAAATAAATCCCACTAATATTTAAAAGCGAAAATGTGTGAGCGTGTTAATGTGTATTTTTGTTACTTCTTCACACCATAAGGGCTTGATGGGTTTGCTTGAAATTTGTAGGTACCTACCCTAATTTATTCGCGAGCGAAGCAGCAGTGGGCAAAAGCGAGTTTTTAAAGGGGCGGTACAAAGGCGCAAGAAACGCTTTATTGTTGGTGGTAATGTTCCATAACACTCGTGCGTGAGTCCGATTCGCACTAGACCGGTGTTTTGTTTGAAAGGTGAGTTGATTGACAATCTTTTTCAATAGTCACTCATTCCACATTTTTTTCAAGGTGTTTTTGTGCGCGACTGTTTTAATAACTATAAGTAACATAAGTCATGAGGTAATTTATTGAGTTTGTGTCGACCTACACGTATCTATACCTACTACTACGAGTATAAAATTGTGAAACTGAAATATCTGTCAGTCCTCACAAAGAAGATTTTATACAGAAAAATATAATAGGCTATTTGAAGATCATTGAATGGAAACCATGTTTAATTACTTTTGTATGTATGTGTGGCCTCATTAATCATTTCACCAAAACGACTGGATGATGTTTGGCGTTGTTGGGATGTTCTACGCATTCATAACTCAGATGTTTAATGAACCTTAACATTTTGGTTGCCAATGGCGGATATGTCTGCACCATCGGTTCAACGTCAACGACGGATATATCCGGCACAGCATACAGAGCGAAAAAACTTCCATGCATTTCTATAGGGTGCAACTTAGCGTGTGAGTGTGACCAAGCGATGTCATGGTGGATGAGTGACAGCTTTTTTATTTGATAGAGCGTTGAACCCCTTGAACGATCCCAATCTTATGTAAATAGAGATAGGTACGTATTTTATGAATACGGTTAAAAAATCTCGAGGTAATTAAGCAACTTATTTTATTATATAAGACTCCCTCTAATTAATTGTTTTTTTTTTTTATCAGAATCACAAGTGTTGTTGTTTCACACCTTGTTTTCTGTGTGACACTAATTTAGCAAAACCAGTTGAAGCATTTTACTGCCCTCATAATTAAAATTTTGTATATAGTTTCTACATTTCACGTAGGAAAAATATATAGATTTTTTCAATTAGTGACTGGTATATTCACTTTATTTTAGTACATTCGATTCTAAAGTATCCGGCCTATTAATGACAATTTAATGTTTATGTCAATTTCCGAAACCTGGCGATCAACCATTAAATTTTTTAAGTGTGTGTGTGTAAAATCATAAAATCAATACTACTTTATGTTTACCTACGTCAAATAGCTGACGTGTAATTTTTCGATATTTTGCACCTGTATCACCCTGTAATACAACTAGCAAACGTTTAGGTAGTGTATGTATGGCACACTGCACAGAACTGAAATAAGCCAAATCTGTTCCCAAAGATCGATGTGCAATATTTATTGAAGGGTACCTACTGAACATAATGAAAATTATGTGTATTATCATTTTTTAAGCTGTGTTGCAAAACCATTTGCTGTAAAGCATAAGCATGTCATTCTAAAGGTAGCATCCGGATTTTTACAACCGCAACGCGTGATCGCGACCGGCAATCACGACCAGGGAGTACGCTACGGTATAACTGCTTTCTATATATGAAACGTTGACGGATACATAAACAAAGACCCACTTCCTATAAAAATAGGTATTGTATATATTATATTCAATATTTTGGGACACTTTTACACAAATCGAACTAGTCCCAAACTAAGCAAAACTTGTACAATGGGTAGGTACTAGACGACGATATAATATAAATTTATAAATAGATAACATCCATGACATAGGAACAAAATATTCAAGGATCAGCAGGATCGCTGCACCAACCATATAGTCAAATGTAATTATGATGATAATGCAAAGCAATTGATAATAATTATAATTGACAACATTCCATATTTTTAAGACTGCAATTTTATTACTTTTCCGTATTCTGCTTATAAAGAAAATGTAATCGCCGTTTTTATATTTTTGTTGAGGTAACTAAATATTTTATTATTCATTTATTAAGATGTTAGTTTATTAAAACATTCTAAAATGTACTAACTATGTCACAATGAAAAGGATACTTAAGTCTGGTGTCTATTTAAAAACAAAAATCGGGTGAATTTGGTTGACATTATTGACAGCTTATTTTTTTCGCGGATAAGTCTACGACGCCAACTCTATCCAGGCATTGTTATCGTAGATTTCGGTTATTTTATGTATTTTCTTATATTTGTTTACGTACAGAAAACGGTGCACACGATGCAAATCTTTCTGTCTCTATATTTATTTTCATCTGTTAGACATATGAAATGTTGTCAACCGAGCAGATTGACTCGACAATAATAGCTAACCCAAAAATACTGCTCAAACGAAAATAAGGCCACTTAAATTTTGGAGACTTTATAAATTTGTCATCTTCCAACTATCTTTTTTTAAAAGCAGTATGTTTTCATTAAAACTTTGTTGTGAAAGAATTAATTCATTAATCACTCTTCCACTTCTACAGTACATCCAGATCTTGGATAACCAGTCAATTGTGAATCTCTGTTCCAGCACCAACATTAGTGTTCACTTGTTATGTATTAGAGTTGCTTAGAGCTCACTTTGTATGTGATTCAATTTATAGCTTAACATGTGGTACGAATAAGGTTGTAGAAACTCTCATTCATCGAAAACCACTAGATAGATTACACATGTGTCATACGGGTGCGTGGGTAAGTTGATATAAGTAACTTTTGCTATATTTATTTATTTAAACTTTATTGTACAATACAAAAAAATGGCAGACATTATGCCTTAGGGCATGCCTTATCATGAATACATAAACTTAATTTCTTGATACCATATGGGCCAGACGGGCCGTTGGACTTATTTACGGTAGGTATTCTATGAAACGGCCAAGCCATACTTTTGAAACCAATGTGTACTTGTGTAGGGTTAGTAAACTTAGAGCTTAGGGGCTTAAAGCCAGTTGATACCATACTTTTTAAACCAAAGTGGTAGGGTTAGTAAAGCCAGGGGTTAGGGGCTTGGCTTTTCCTGGGATATAATAACTTTTTTACAGCTTGTGAGTCTTGGCCGCCAATTTTACATGAAATGTTTTTGGTGGGATTATTATATCCAATGAGATTACGTTTTCTTTTTGATATAAAAAATCGTGTTCGTTTAATGATGGTATCAAATGTCATATCATTAAGTTTTTATATGTAACGTTACACAACCGCGTCATTTATATTATTTTCATATTTGAAGAAAAGTTAACCTTTATTGTAATGTCTGATTCTAGCTAATCTATTTATTGATATTATTTCATATACTCATTACTATACTACACCTACAGTATTCCTCCCACGCCCCATAAGAAATTTACTCACCACCGGTGATGCTCAAAACATCGCTCTATAACTGAGATGTCATGAGCATCATCAGCGGGATCGCATAATCTTTGTGTTGCTATGAGCCATCACCGGTAGGATCGTTTAATCTTCTCTGTGTGGCCATGAGCATCACCGGTGGGTTTAGATGCTAATTTTTAGGGTTCCGTACCTCAAAAGGAAAAAACGGAACCCTTATAGGATCACTTTGTTGTCCGTCTGTCCGTCCGTCTGTCAAGACCCTTTTTCTCAGGAACGCGTGGATGTATGAAGCTGAAATTTATATCAATTACTCAGGTCTACTGTCCCTTGAAGCTGTGAAAAAATCAAACTTCTAAGCCAACGCAATCAAAAGATACAGCTGTTTATGCCGCAAATTTTCGACACTTGCAAGGGAATCAAAACCTACAGGGTGCTTCCCGTGAACTCAGAATCTTGAAATTTGGTACGAAGCAACGTCTTATAGCATAGATAAAGGAATAATTACGAAAACCATAATTTTTTTTTTTAATACCTAACTTTGCACCTAATTTGCAAATTTTCGACACTTGCAAGGGAATCAAAACCTACAGGGTGCTTCCCGTGAACTCAGAATCTTGAAATTTGGTACGAAGCAACGTCTTATAGCATAGATAAAGGAATAATTACGAAAACCATAAATTTTTTTTTTAATACCTAACTTTGCACCTAATTTATATGGGGCGCTATACATACCAGGTGCAAACTTAACTTAACCACTTAGGGATGGAAAGTGTTTGTACGGAACCCTCGGTGCGCGAGTCCGACTCGCACTTGGCCGGTTTTTTCAGAGTAGGTATTGTTTTGCGGATTTTTTCGGGGGCCAAAGTTTGACTAACTTTGAATACAATTTTGCTCCAACGAACGTGTTTATAAACTTTACTGAATCCAGAAAAGTAGATTTTTTTATTAGTGATTTAATTTTTTCCACCGTGAAGGGAAGAAGACAAATGCAGACACGATGACAAAACCTCATAAGCAACAACGTGCGACGACGTACAAACGTCATGAATATTCGGGGCCAAGAAGTTCTCGAAGGAAAGTCGCAGCGGGAATTAAAAGATTTCATGGTATTGGAAAATCGTAAGTTACAATCATTACATGTACCTGACTACCTTAGTAAAAGGGTGATTTAAATTCTATGTAATGAAATTGAATAATGCATAGGTATTATGAACCAGGAATTATGAAAAAAACACTTTATAATTAACAAATATTTAAAGAGTAAGTACAACGAAATCCAGTTATTATGCTTCGTAGTTTTTGGGCGTAACATTTTGATCTGACATGTATGGGTACGGTATAAAGTCTGAAAATAAGATATACGAAGATCTGTTCTTAATATCATAGGTTATTTACTGAAAACGCCCTATTCAAATGACGTCCAAACCGTGTGCTTTGGCGTCATCGTCGAGTCAACGTACGAAAATCTGTATTGAAAAGCAATTACCTATTTTAGCCGTAAATATTTTTATTCATATAACTGCAGTACCTATATTGTACAATTTAAAGCCAGTCATCAAACATCATCATCATCATAATCGTCGTCATATTCTACATAATTATTCTTAGATACCTTTTTGACATTTCATAGCGAGTTAAACGAGACTGGCAGCATTTGCAAAACCTGTCACACTTAACAATTAGGATAATACAAATAGCTATACCATCAAATTGTCAATACTCAAATGTTTTTAATAATTTAAATACTCACTTATTTTACTTATTGATGATATGAATTCTCATCTCTATGCACTTGCATAATACTTGATAACTACATAGGTCAGGAAAATGGGGATTGCCGGCCGAGTAGAGGTAGGCTAGGGATACGAGGTTGGCAATCCTTTTTCACGCCGAGCTATGTACCTAACATGAAATTTTTTAATTTGAGCATCAAATTTACACTTTATATATGTTTGAACATGCAAATATTTAAAAGGCTTCCAAATCAATCTGATCAGAAAAAATATAGTTTTTTTTCAGATTTAAAAAGAAACTGAACGTTAGTTTAAATTATAATATTACTTTTAAGTAATGTATTTTAACTAGCATTAACCCGCGGCTTCGCTCGCGTGCCTATATAATATACATCATCCTACGGGAACAATGCTTTTTTTTTTCAGGATTAAAAGTAGGCTATTTGTTATGTTAGGGTATAATCTGAAATCTGCATTTCCCTCATGCATATCCGTACAGCAGTTTTAGCGTGAAGAAGTAACAAACATACACAGACTTTCGCTTTTCTAATATTACTGTGAAATACTTTTTATGTTATCACAACTCCACTTTAACAAATCAACCGAAAACTCAAATCAAGCGATCTCAGCTTTTATTGTATCCAAATAAAGTTCACTTCAAAATTCATAACTCGAAGTGAAGCTAAGACACCGGGGATATGTGTGCATTTTATTTGTATAAAGCTTTTATAATGTCCCGAGCCTCCGCTTATCGACTTGGGATATTCGAGATTGGTTTAATGATTCTAAGCCATGTTCTAAGTTACATCATGTTCTATTGGAAGATATAGAGGTTCTCTAAGAATAATACAATTTTCATTCATCAATGAAGAGTCGTTGATGAATGAAAATTGTATTATTCTTTGCCAGATAAACGTAATTCAGAGTTCTGAAATGACTTAACGTAATTATTGAAAAGCTTGATTGTATTTATTACGGATGCAGGAAGTTTCCCGATGATTACTCCTTCCGTCCCAACGCGCCGCCCGCCTAGGTACCGATTGACGACGATGGAGATGCCACCAAATACTATTTTTTTAATCTATTAGGATAACGCGGCACATAGGCCGATTATAGGAATTTAGCCGGACAACATTATTTTACATTGTATTTTGTTTTTAACCGACTTCAAAAAAGGAGGTTGTTCTCAGTTCGGTTGTATGTTTTTTTTTTTATGTTTGTTACCTCAGAACTCCGTCATTTATGAGTCGATTTTGAAAATTCTTTTTATATTCATGAATAGACATCTTAAGATTGGTCCCATAAAATTTTGGTGAAGATCGGATGACGAGATCCATGAGGAATCGAAGGAATTCCTGAAATTTTATAGGCACTCATAATATTTTTCATATATTTTCTAAAGCTATTTAAGTATTTGCATATGGTAGTCATCATCTTCCATTGATGAGCTGATGAAGGAAGGTACAACTCCTTAACGGGTAGGAGTTAGGAGATAATTCGAACGAGATGCATGCCTTCAAGACCTCCCTGATCACCCCGCCATAAGTATTTTATATGAATCACTAAAAAGCAAAAAAAAAATTTAACAAAAAAAAGAACCGACTTCATAAAACTAAAAAGCCAAAAATAACCCGTTCAAGTACAGATTACATTTGACTTACCCTTTGAAGTCGGTGCCAAACCTCACATACACTATAGACCGAAATCTTCATTGGCTTTAAGGAAAGTGGTTTCTTAACCACTTTTTGTAGAAAGTTAAGTGTTCATTGTTAATTTATTTATAGTCGAGTCGACATTTGGCGGAAATCGGACTTGGAAGAGCGCATCGCATTTTATTTTAATGTTAATAATTGCTCCATAGTTCTCCATTAGTCCTACCGCGCGAACGAAAGTCTGAGGCCTGTTTTTAACACATGTAATGCGCTAGACTAGATCAAGTATAAATAACGGTAAACCAAAATGATGATTATATTTATGTTCTTTTAGGTTCAGGGGCAATTGAAAGTTACAGGAATGGCCAAATGTTATTTCATTTGCTTCATCAGCGACCAACGCCCACTTACTGTGGTCGAAGTAATACCGGACCAATCATTTATAGATGAAATGATACCAAAGCTAATAACTTTCTATAAGAATTGTATACTGCCTGAAATTATATTAAGAAACGTGAACAAGAACCAAAAATGTGTCGACTTGTCCAAAGAAGGTAGTAAGCCAGCTTTCCATTTTCATAAGAATATTATATAAAAAAATATGTTATATAAAAAAAAAACACTAATTAAAACAAAAAATATTGCTAAATTATAAAGTTACAATTTACACAAATAATACATTTAAATGTTAGATGCTAATTACTAAAAAATCCTAAGCTCCGATTTATCACTTTGTTTGCACTGTAGTATCGTAGTTAAAACTTAACTGACTGCTAGGGACAAGCATCTATTTAAGACTAGCTGTGCCCCGCGGTGTTACCCGCTCATCCCACGGGAACACTAAATTTATTCGGGATGAAAAGTATCCTATGTCCTTCCCCGGGACTTAAACTATCTATATACCAAATTTCATCTAAATCGGTTCAGCGGTTTTAGCGTGAAGAGGTAACAGACAGACAGACAGACAGACAGACAGACACACTTTCGCATTTATAATATTAGTATGGATATGACATTAATGGTATCAGGGCTGTTCAATCCTCACTAATAGTGAGTCGGACTTTGTGTTCTAAGCTCGAGAACATTCTGCTCCATTGATGTCTCTTTCTAATAGTGCTATCTCTGTATACTGGCATGTACTTCAGAGGCCCGAATAGAATCCAACGGGCTTACAGCGCGTATTTATCAGGCACATGAAGACGACGACAACTTGGGTGAAATTGTATATTCTAATACGACTGATAGACCTACTCCTGACACGCCCCAATAGTCTTGTTCTTGGCATTATTATAATTTTAGATTTATAGATGTGCTATTCACGTAATAAATAAATTGTGTTTCAGATTTCAACCAACCGTCGACATCGGGTGCTTTAAACTAAAATAGTATCTTCTCAAACAAAATGGCACCACAACCAAACAATGTAGTTACTTTTTACTACATCTTTTGACTTTTTGATTGAAGGCCAAATACTTGTAAGTTTATTCGTTGTATATTTTTATAATAGCCATTAAATCATTCCACATCGATTCTTATATTATAAATATGAAAGTAATTAAGTCTGCATGTCCGTCTGTTATTTTTCTGTAAATACGCAAAAAATATATCAATGATCATAATTATACCATTTTTGACAAACATGCCAAAAGTATTCCGCATGAGATAAATGAATAGAGAGAGTTATGCTTACACAATATGCCATTGAAAATGATATCTTTACTGTAAGCTGTAAGTCAAGACTTTTCTATTTAACCCGTGAAGCACTTTTTTCCCGCTC
Organism: Apotomis turbidana; assembly: GCA_905147355.2. NCBI lineage: Eukaryota > Metazoa > Arthropoda > Insecta > Lepidoptera > Tortricidae > Apotomis > Apotomis turbidana. The sequence continues at coordinate 32,797,704 of LR990282.1, forward strand.
CTTTAAATCGCCGACACAAATATTTTTAGACTAGCTAAGCGCTGGTCGCTGACCCGTCTTTTGTGGTGGGCATTCGGTACGTTCGCCATACTGGCTCAGTTTCATTGGTCGATGGGGCCCGCATGCGGGGTGCGGTAGATTTCCGTAACGCATACCATTATGAGTTTTCACTGGTCGTTATACCGTAAGCGGGGAGGGACTGCATGCCGTATGTCGACCGAGTTATCGACCAATGAAACTGAGCCATACACCGCTAAATACATATCACCAACTTTGGGAGATTCCTTCTCCGCGATTTAGGTTTAGGATAATTTGCTTGACAAACAAGCCATAGTGGCACGAAGTGTTTGGACGAGCGAGCAAAACGAGTGTGGAAAAATTTAATGTGAGTGTCACTACTGCTTTCAGTCACGCATTAAACTTTTCATTCGACTGCGGGAAAAAATAAAGTCCTTAAAAAACACCTTTATATTTGTATATATATATTTATAGTGTTTAAATGTAGGTATGTATTTTTGTATTTACTTGTACCCTAGATGCTCGCTGAACCATCAGATTTCTGATTTGCACCCACTTCTAGTATCCCTGATTGGCCCTATGGTTGGCTGGTAGAGAATGCCATTTGGCATAAATACCTTACCAATACATGGCGCCCTGGGCGAGGCATTCGACCTGGTTAAAGAAGCGCCGCCCAGAAGTCAGTACCGCCCTGTCACCCAGCAGCCGCCCGCGAACACCTCCTTCCCCCTAAATCCGCCACTGTACTACTGGAATCTAAGGTTTAAATGCCCTTCATTCAGTCCTACGAAGGTAAAATAACGTACTTTTTGAGCAGAAGTGAAAAAATATCAATAATTATGGATTGTTTCAGGGGTGCTTTCATGGATAGAATATTGTGCCTACTTACGTGTTGGCATAATATTGGCAATATAGCTTATTATATGAACATCGGTAACATGGACCAGCATAATATTGATGTAAAAGTAGAACCAAGTACCTACATGCCGACCAAATTTAAATTTATTTGGAACGAAGCAACAAAGTACAGTAGTATCGGGTACTTCAATAATTATTTCAATGAACATTCTGTTACTAATGCCATTAACATGACTTGAAAGATATTAAGTGTAAGTTAAATTATGCATTCCTAATTTCTTTTTGTATTCGAGTGCATGTTTTTTATATTAGGTATGTTACGCGATCATTCCGACAATTAATGAATCAGTTTTGATGATTCTTGTTTTTGTTTGGTAGATTATATATTTAGATGAGAGGTGGTGTCATATATTATAAATTTGGCTGACTGTCGTATTGCATAACGTTTTTTGTCCTAAATTTTTTTTGCCGAGAATGTTTAGCATAACTGTTGAATGGCATACTTACTCGTTTATCATCTTCAAAAAGTTTGTGCCATATTATGTTATTCGGACAAAAGACGTTGAATTATGCGACTCAACAATAGGATTAACAATTGTAGTGAGAGTCAGAATGGCGGGTGTACCATCAGTACCATCACGAATTTGTAAAACAATTACACCAAAAAAAAAGCTCACAATGTATTCTTTAGTGCCAGAGTAGTACACTTGTCAAGTGTCATACTTGGTACTCATACTGTTTTCTCGTAAGTACGTGTAGTACATATTTTTTAACGAGAGTACAATTTCGTACATTTCTTGTACATTTTTTTGATATAAGTTTGGATTCCGTACGATACCATGTCACCGCTAGAAAGTATGACACCTTTTCAATGACAAAATTTCAACGGTTTGACACTGACATGTTTCATAATGAGAATGGTTTGGCACTAACGTTAGTCCAACAGTTTGATATTGACAAATGACATGACATTACAAAAATAACAGCTCAGCACAAATGTAAAGTTCCACAGCCATTATCAATAGTAATAGGAAATATTTACCAAGCATTTTGCTCACTTTATGGAAATGTTTCCAAGTAGGTACGGGCCGACCATTACTCCTAAATTAAGTCAACCAATAAAGCTAACTTATCAACTATAGTTTTATTCTAATTGTACCATCATGCTTTTTTCAGATTTTTAAACGAACGGCCTTTGACGCTAACATAAATTACCACTGAAGTTAAATCTTTTTCAAACGGATTACGTAATTCAAGAAAAGTATCCTCCTAATGGTTCTGAAGAGCCTCTCCCACAATACAACACACACAGGAAAACAAGAAAAAATATTCCACGAAACATTTTTTGTGATTACGTTTTAACACTATTGCCTTGATTAAGATAAACACAAGGTACCTATACACAAATATGTACATCTTTCTTGTACTTTTTAGCAGCCGCAGACGCTGAAACTATAAGTTTTCTTGTTAGGATTACGGTACTCTATAAATGTGAATTTAATTTAATATTCGTTAAATAATTTTGTATTGTTTCAGGATTACCTTGTGATAAAGAAGTGGCTTACCTACTTGTTGGCAGTGTACTATACAGTGACAGTGTAAATGAGTTTTTATGTTACCAATATGAAATTCCTGGAGGTATATTTACGATATTTTACCTGTAGGAGGAAAATAAATGGTTGAGTAGGTATGTATTTAAAGGCTTTTTCGCTAATCGAACTCTTTTTCGAATTCACACGTTCTGTTAATGCGGCTAAACAGATTGTAGACAGTAATCGTTTTTTTAATGTTTGCTACCTCAGAATTCATTTATAAGTCGATTTAGAAATTTTACTTTTTCGTTATTGAGTAGGCATTTCCAAGTTGGGGCGATTTCGGTATTTATTAGTATTACAAAAATTCAAGCATTTACACTCGAAAATCAACATTTGGTGAAGAGAAACCTGATGATGAAGACAGTGTGGAAATCGATGGCAGGACTCAAATTTTAAAGACATTACTAGCTGATGAAGGTATAACTCCTTAACGGTTAAGGGATGAAATGTATGCAAACAATCCTCCTCGATCAACCTGCCAAATATATTTTATGAAAAACATTGTAAAGCAAAAAAATAACCGACTTCAAAATAAACAGCTAAAAATAACCTTTCAATCACCTTATTTTTTGAAGTCTCTGTTTAGTTATTCAACTTACTCGAATATGCCAAAATAGTAATAATTAAAGGCTTCACGAGTGGCATCTTTTCTTTTTTCATAGTAACAATAATAGTTTGGCACCAATTTCTATCAATCTATCTATCTAATTTCAAAAGGTGATTCAAATGTAATTTCTACCTACATAAACTGGTTATTTTTGGCTGTTCACTGTTCAGTATTTTGAAGTCGGTTTTTTATTGTATATTTTTTTTGCCTATAATATTATTTGAAATCATGATAGGCACATCGATATTAGTTTTATTATTTGAAGTGTTAGTTCGATTCCAGGTGGATCTTGTCATCAGGTCTTCATTAAAATTTGATGCGTTACTCCCGAACAAACAGAATCCATATTGGTTCATATATTAAATACGTAAGTAGTTCTGAGTTAGTAAACTATGAAAAAATACAAACTGTTTTGACAAAAATATATTTTTTTAACTAGGTGTTTTCTCTGACATTATAAAATAAAAACCGACCAAGATCATGTCGGGCCACGCTCAGTGTAGGGTTCCGTAGTTGCCAATCCTTCACAAGGTTTAAATTAAGAGAAAGATTTCAAGCTCTATAAAAAGGTCGTAAACGCCAAAGTAACTGTAATAACTTATTACCTTCTGGACGTTATTGATTATACGCACCAGATTGAGCGGAATGTTTTAATATATTATGGCACTTAACTAATATGTATGCCTAACGTTCGAAGTATAAAGACACCGCCCGGCACTTACGTCATTTTAAAGAAAGTTATGAAAGTTTGCGATAACTCAAAAACGGCTCAACCGATTTTATTCAATATAGTTTTCATTGAAAGTAATGAGTAGTTTTCATTGAAAGTAGTAAGTTATAAAGGCCTCATTTTCATGATTTTTTCCATATTTTTTTTTAATTTTCGGAGCAAATATTTACAAAACTGCTGACTTGATCAAAAAATAATATTTGGAGACAACTATTACTAGAGGTACCCGAAAAAAGTTTTTTTTTATATTTATTTTACCGTTTTGTCGTTGTGATACATACACATAGTCATATTAGTCATACCAAAGGGTCTAGCAGGCTAAGCCAACAAGAAGTGCCCCGAATGACGGATTTGGTCATTCTTTTAGGTGGTGATAAATGAATGAAATTAGTTAACCCTTCCAGTGGCAGAAACCGGGAGCCGGACCCCACGTCAAGTGGCAGGCATCCGGGAGCCGGACCTGACAAAACAAGCCGTTGAGTGGCAAGGTTTCTGATTGCATGACAGGAGAAGTGGCACAGCCATCTTGGCAAAATATACCGTTAAGTGGCGGGCCTCCCACGGGTGGTCATCGCGAATTTCCGCATGTTACAAAAATTATCTTTTCTCAAAAAAAATGTACAGATGTTGTATATAAACTATATATCGTTGGATTCATCATAAAATGCCATATTTATTGTATAGAAATTAATGCCACTCCATTTATAAAAATTTTGCTAGTCTTGATCAATCGTCGAATGACTAAATTTTAACCACTTTATGTATAAAAATAACTATAATTAGGGAAAAAAACAGTGATCCGCAGAAAAAACTAATTTAATGGCAAATCTATATATTTATTTACACCTATAACCCTTTTTATTACACCTCACTATACAATATTTTCTAACCACAAGGTTTTTAAAATGCTCACGGCTCGGCGGTCGACGCGTAATGGTCGGGGGGTCGGGAAGATGACGCAATTTCTAACGAACTTTGCTTTGCGCGTCAATTCGACCGTTAGTGAATGCCGTCCTTGATTATTGACGAATGCATCTTACAAGTGTGAGCAAGCAAAATATAGTTTTGACGGTTTTATTTCGGGTGCGAAATAAGACATCGCACAGGGTCCGGGAGCCGGATCCTGCCACCCAACGGCTTGTTTTGTCCGATCCGGCTCCCGGATCTCTGCCACTTGACGTTGGGTCCGGCTCCCGGTTCCTGCCACTTAACGGTACATTTTGTAAAACAGACGCGCCACTTCTCCTGCCATGCAACTGGTGGCGCTGCCACCTGAAGGGTTAACACTTTGAAGTGAAGATCTCTAAGGGATCAGTGGAACAGGATTTTAACTTTACACGCTAAATTGGCAAGCTCTTTATTGTTAGGCTTTATACTGTTAAACAACATCTTATGTTCTGCATGTAAAATTACTAATATGAACAATAATTACTAATATGAACAATATCATTTGATTTGGTACCAATTTTCAGGATGGCTTTACTAACAATGTCAGTAACATGACCATGAACGGACACAATACATGTCGAGGAAACAAAGTCCATGCTGTTCTACATCGATTGTCATTACTTTCAGGTGATGTCAAAGGAATATTGACCCAAATTATATGTGTGTAGGTATACGGTCCAACAACATGTCTTTTGTTGATATAACGAAGAATTTTTACTAGTAAGTAACAAATAGTATTACGACCGCTTACTTCAGTCATTGTGATGGTACCATGTTGACATATTGTAGCTAGCGATCAAGGGTTCGAACCCTGCAAGGACAAAATATTTGTGGGAGGATATCGCACATTTGTTTCTGGTTTATTGATGACTAGCTGCCCCACGCGGTGTAACCCGCTCAACCCAAGAAAACACATGTTTTTCGGGATAAAAAGTAGCCTAAGTATGTGGTAATCTAGAGTGTCAGCTGCCTTCATACGAAAATGTATCAAAATCGGTCCAGCGGTTTGAGGAAGCTTGAAGAAGTAAAAGACGAACGCTAAAAACACACAAACTTTCGCTTTTATAATATTAGTGTGATTATATAATATGTTTATACAAAAATCCTTATACGCGCACACATAGGTAAACAGTTCACCGGACGTCACCTGACGGATACGACAAGGAGGGCATCGTTATCATCGATCGTCATCATATTTCAATATCAATATTACGGATTAAAAACCAATTTATCTATCCAAATATCATAAACCCCTTCATGATGCGTTCAAGAACCGCACATTATGACCACCATAAAAATAAACTGTTTTGTTAGAACAAATTTATTATCTGTAAAAATGTTATTATTGCTAAATAATGACATCGATTTCGATAATATAATTTATTCAAATATTGAATATCTCTGAAAAAGAAAGAAATTTGTTTTGACCCCTATTCTAATATCAGTCGACGTTTAGTTCGAAATGAATTGTCAATTTGCAATCAAATTTGACAAATCTCGCACGTAAGTATCGAACGATATGATAGTGAGTATCGAACGATATGATAGTTGGGGCGACTCTAGTTTGTCTCTGAATTTAAAAAAAAATTATAGCTGCCAGAAAACTTCATTACCGCCATTACCGGGTAATATTTGTCATAATGTGCGACTCCTGAATGTATCATGGAGGCTTATGATTTATGTGGCTAGATAAAGTAGTGTATGTAACTGTACATAATTAGGCATTAAAACACTCGTGTGATGTTATTATGAAACTTGCCTTCGGCTCGTTTCATATACCCACACTCGTGTTTAATACCCTTCATTACGTACAGTCACGTAAACTACTAATTATTATTTCACTTGTTTGCAAGTGGAAACAACATAGGCAAGATATATACTTAGTAAGTTAGGTTCTACGAATCTACATTCTAGTGCTGTAATGACATTCGCGTTGTGAGTCGGGCTGGCACCCATGGCTTTAAAAACGGCATCTATTTTGGACTTCAAATTGGCGATTATCACGTTTTTGAAAACGTTTGAAACACGGTGTACTTACCATTTTATAGAGAGGCGTCATAATTATAAATAGTAAAAATATTAGTATATTTTAAAATTGCTGAATTAAATATATAGCCCCACAAGTAGTTTTACAACCCAAACCATATTGCAGATTTTTAGTGGTACTAATTTATTTAACTGGTAATGGCAAATTTTTGGTAACTGACGTTGAAAGTAGGTGAAAGTCACTGATGTACACAGAGAGGAAACAGGATAAAATATTCCACAGAAGTAATTTTTGCATAATAAAGCCAAAACTATCCATAGTCAAAGTCAAGTTGTCTTTATTGTACATATGTAGTTGAATGGGATGTATGGAATGGATAGTGTTTTTTTACAATAATGTCTACCATAAATAAAGGATGCTTTTACACAAACTGGTCAAACAAAAAAGTTTATTTTTTCCTTCTGCACACATGACCTTCTATATATATATATATATATATATATATACATATCTTAGACTTCAGTAGTAGAATGGGAATTCAACTTTGCACGCTGAGTACAGTTAACCAACTGATATACATTTTCAGGTTTACTGTGCTGTCACAAGTATCAGGAAGGTGTTAACTTGAACAAACGTGCTAACTTCAAATGTGCTTGCTTGGTACAAGTAATACTACTATTAACGCCAGTGTTATGAACGTAAGAAAATAATGTCGACCCTACGCAGAGTTTATAATGGTGCTTTTTGGTGTAAGAAAGAAAAGTAATTACGACCGCGTCCGTTAATAATTAATATACCAACATATTATCATTTCTATCCATGAGTTCTCAGTGGCGCCGCTGCAGAGTATGCTCCCCAGCGGCACCACAAACAAGGTCCATTATTTCGTTCCCTGGTACAGGTACAGCCAAAAACATGATATCGGCTAAAACGGGAACCCTTGTAGAATCACTTCGTTGTCCGTTTGTCGGTTTGTCTGTCAAGCCCTTCTTCTCGTGAACGCGAGGAGGTATCAAGCTGAAATTAATATCAAATACTACCTACCTACTTACAAAAAATAGGTATGCTACCCCTTGGAGCCATGAAAAGTCAACTCCAAGCAAACATACGAGCTTTTATGCTGTATTTGTTGACGCTGGCAAGGGACTCAAAACTTATAGGGTACTTTCCGTTGACCTGGAATAATGAAATGTGGCAATAAGCAAAATTTTAGTTACATTACACTAAATAAATATTTTTATGATTATAACCTATTTACTGTTAATAAACTTACCGCGAGCTATGCCGATGTATGAAGACAACAGTTTTCCATCGGCAAAGTTAAATTTGTACCTCAAACCAGTTTAACTTTCCGTCAGAGCTATATTTAGTGCCATAATACTTGATACTCTCGCGGTTTAACACATGATTAACACTAATTAGGTACAACGGGTCTATCGAGATTTTTCTATAATTAAGGTAAATAAGAAATATATCCATAGACCCATTATAATTACTGTTAATTATGAATTAACTTCATTTCCAGGTGACTGGACTATAATAAAATTCATGTCGATAAGATTAAGAAAAATTTAATACATTTGCTTTGTTTCAGATTTGTTTTGTGAAAAAGACAATGAAGAAGTCATTTACAAGTATTTGAAATGACTATATACCTATTTAGAATATTTTACTAAAGGTATAATCAATTGCATATCTATTTGAAGGTTTATCTTTAAATGTGCAATGTGCCATTGTAGCCACATCCATTTTTCGCACAGGGATACCTGAACATCCACGAATCTGATGCTTTTTATCATCAAATATCAATTAACGAAGAGTTAGTGTACAAGTTCATGCACTTTATATTTGTTTTGTTACACACATGTAACTGTTAATGCCAGTATAATTTACGGAAGGATATCGTGGCAAAGTTACGTTGAAATTTTATACGGAATAATGCGTCCAAGTTTAAGTAGGTACGTGTTTTTGTAATTACATTTCTTGGTGTAATGAAATATGTTATACGCGATGTTAGTGGTTATATGATTATCAAGATACGTTGATAATATTCGCATAATATACGTCGTTGTAAATACCCAACGAGTAGGTATTTGTCTTCCAAGTGACCCGATAAATAGCTACTTACACTGCTTTATTGCAGCTAACCTTCAGATGCCCGAAACGCAAGCAATCATATTTCGAATTCGCATAAAGTTGCCCGATACGCGATATTCATTCTCAAACCTTTTAAAAGGATTGAGTGGAATATAAACGCCGTTTTTAAGGCGATGTAGCTAAATAAATATTCGTTGTATACTTTGATTTATTCGTTTTGGTATCAAACTTTAAAATATAGTGCTTATTTCCTAAACTTTGCTAGAGTGCATAATTAACTGATTACAACCACCAATAATAATAGTTTGTTTTATTGGCTTCAGGAAGGCTTAATAGTTTTGAATTTACGTATATAAATGCAAGTCTATACTTTGAAATAGTACGTTTACGTATACTTTTCTATTCATGAATTTGTTCACCATAATTGTATGTGTATGAAGTGTTGGAATGTATCAGGGAAAACCAATTTCGATCTAAAGGATGAGAGGATTTGGTGATTACAACTATAACCACTCTTAACTACGCCCTCCCGCATAGTTTAGGTAAATAGGCATTCTATTCCGGGCTCGGGATTATGATAAATTTACTGTCCACTTAGAAGTTCCTTATTGCTTATGTTAACAAGTTCACAGTCCATGCCCCATACATGGATCACGACGAACTATCTCCACAAGTCCGGGCCCCGTACAGTCGCCATCAGATATATCGCAGCATATAAGCCCTTCATAAATATCTGACCATGTACTGTAACGCCCAGTCAATAAGAGTCGTGTTCAGATATTTATGATCGCCTTATATATGCTTCGATATATCTGATGGCGACTGTACATGGGTCACTATAGCCGACCAGGCACGCACTCAAATCACTAATTATATTTTGATTTAGATTGTTCTATTTTGTTATATTCTTTTGCCTGACAATCATAATGTGAATTTATTTTGTTGTGTTATGTCAAACTAGTAGGTATTGTAATTTTTTATAAACATATTTTTGTTACATATTTTTTACTGTGGAAACACCACAATTGGCCCCGACACCGACGAGCCCCGGGTTCTATTCCCCGGCTGTTCCGCTACTCCTAACGGCTAAATCCGAGTGCGTACCTGGTCGTTTCATAGTGACTTAAACGTGGAGCACGGACGTGTGATGGAAGTAATTTGCTTGGACTTGAAACATTTTGTATGGGGACTGTGAACGTGTTAAGTGTTGGCTTATTTTTTTCTGATAGTGACAATTCTTCAGGGATGTCATTATGAATTGTGATTCTATGTACGTATGTGGATTTTTATAATCCACCTAAAAATTATGGCAGAGATGGCAAGACATTGTTGGTTCCAGTTCTAAGGATATTTAAATCGTTTTGTATAAATATATTTCTGGTTTAGAAAAGAAATAAGTTTTGTGTATTAATTTTAGTAATAACTCGTCTTGCCTGGTACTTTGCTGTTGAAAATTTGCATAGGTATGCGGTAATTTGCGTTTCCGGCACTAGGCGTAGGTATAAATTAAATACTAGTAATTTCCGTAAAAAACCTAGCTTGGCGGAATATAACAACAAATTTTCATAACTGCTGTGTCGCAATTTTGCTCATAAAACATTTTCATTGTTTCAGGCTTGCTTTATGAAAAAATATATAGAGTTTTTTCGGCTTACTACGAGTGTCACCATAATACAAGAATATCAGATAAAATATCACAAATGTATGAGAACAATTTAGCATCAAATATTGATGGTATGAAAAGATGAAAATTTAACGCCCTGCCCCTATTAAAAAAAAGTCAGATGAATGAAAAAGGGAACATGCATAGGGGCCGCAAGATTTAAAAAAAAATTTATAACAAAGCACTTACTTACATTTTTGGTATTGGTTGGTATAATTACAGATGTGCCGTTTCCCATACAAAATTTTGAAAGTTTCCGGAAAATTTCGGAAAAGGCACATCTCTAGGTATAATGATATAGAATGATAAATAATATATTTTTGTTAGGTGCTTGCGAGTATATAACATTTCACACCAAGGAGAGACACAATGTTTACGTCTCAGTAGATTGAATCGAGAAACGCAAGGAACACGAATGTTGCTTAGTTTTTCGTTAGCAGTGGTTAAATATTTGTTGTTGGTTGTAGTATACTGTATGTTAACAATTATGACATCTAAGGCTTTTCTTTAATTTGAACCATTTGTGTTGAAAATTCTTTGTTATAATTATATTGCTTTAAAAAATACACAAGTATAATGCTTTATGCAAACAGCATGTGTGCGTAATATTCAACAAACATAATTACGATGTTTTACATTTAGTTAGCTTAGTTGTACTATGTGCTTGAAAAACTGTTTAGGTACCTACATAAAAATTGCCCTTAGTAAATTGCGTAAGTGACTCTGGAAGTAAGTTACTTAAATTTTGCATATTGATCTCATAACAGGGCCAAAACACAATGACAAGACACGACATCGCATCGTCGTACGACGCGACACCGTGCCTAGATGCGACATCGTGTCGTGGAAATGCATAAATCCAAAATGAAATTTATCTTCACGTCACAAGATGCAAATTTAAAATTCATTTTGCAATTTGACGACGTTACATCGTGGCACGTTGTCGCGTCGTACGACGATGCGATGTCGTGTCTTGTAATTGTGTTTTGGCCCTTAGGGATCGCTGTTTCCAATGAAAAATTGTGTAATGATTTGTCACGGTATCATAGGAATAATGTTATCCCTGGCGGTACCTTAAGGTATATATATTGACTTGAGGTGATGTGTACCCTAGATGGGATAGAGGACATTTACATCAGGCACATCACCATCCCGGAATGGTCATCAGTTTCGCGCTTTATACCGCTACTCCTATTTTTCGTTTGTACAGTGATCATCCACCACCATTTGCCTTGGAATATGTTCTTGGTCTCTTTGCAGCGGTAACCTATCATAATCCCAAATTTACATTTGCCCGAAATTTCATATGCCCGAATTTTCATTTGACCGAAAGCTATTTATTCCAAAACTATTAATATATCCAGGACTTTATAAACGTCGTTGTAAAGAACCCGTTTGATTAGATTAGGTTTGTTTTATAATTATTTCGAAATATTAATAGGTAGGTTTGGAATAAATAGCTTTCGGGCAAATGAAAATTCGGGATTATAATAGGTAACCCTTTGCAGCGTGTGCCCATTCTATCTCTTTTTCCAGCGTTTTATCTGCTGGTTTGTAGAAACGTCTTTGCAGCGTTCCCATAGGGTGACGTTGGGGTTTTTGTCGGGCCAGCACGTCTAGAATAACTTTGACATGCGACTCATGTCGCACGAGATAGCATCATCCGTCACTATCTTATAGTATTGTACAGATAGAGACAAGTAGTATATCTCGCGCGAAAAAAAGTCGCGTGTCAAAGTTATGCTAGCCATGCAGTATACATAAATAGGTATTTAATTTGGACGAGAATGTGGCGTAGACGGCGTTTGACAGGGTTGACGCCCGTACATTACCACGGTTTTTATATCGGACCAGAATAGTTTCAATTTAACTCTCCTCTTTTGAGTTTCCGTGATTGCCATACAGGGTGGAGTGTTTTAGCGATTCTCGAGACGAAATTGTTCTCGGTCCCTGCGATTTATGTGGACGTCTTTCACAATCGCTGTACTGTTGAGCAACGGCAGGGAATTCCTTGCGCTACACCTCATCTCCTAGGTCATCATTTTTTAGGGTTCCGTAGTCAACTAGGAACCCTTATAGTTTCGCCATGTCCGTCTGTCCGTCTGTCCGTCCGTCCGTCCGTCCGTCCGTCCGTCCGTCCGTCCGTCTGTCTGTCTGTCTGTCTGTGTGTCTTTCTTTCTGTCCTACTGTATTTCTGTCCTACTGTCTTTCTGTCTGTCTTTCTGTCCTTCTGTCTTTCTGTCTGTCTGTCCGTCCGCTGTTTAGCTCTGTGATCATTGGTACTAGGAAGCTGAAATTTGGTATGAGTATGTATCACGCCGACAAGATGGTAAAATAAAAACAAAAAAAAAACAATTGTGTAACACACTAGTTCCTAGTTGACTATGGAACCCTAAAAATAAAGTAGTGTGTGAACTAGAAGTTTTTCTGTATTCCTGCGCAAGTGAGACCGGCTATCTGCAGTATGTAACTTAGCATTTCTGGTTCTGCGTGGGCTAGTCAGGCAATTTGTGTCTTATTTTTTTTGCCAATAATAGTCGTCGTAGTTTTATCTGACTCGGATGTCGCTCCTCGGATGGCTCTCCAGATTGGAATTCCGCTATAGACACCGCAGGTGGTTTCTTGAGATTTCGTACCTAGTCATAGCTATATCTCCAGGTACCAAATATATAGCCAGGGATTGACCGCAAAGTGTTAACCAGACGATTATTACATATACTATAACTATAACAGATGTCAAAACACTTAAACCTGATGTCGAAATTAAGTTCTGTATAAACTTAACTATGTATACTTTGTAATGTGGTACAGATTATTATACTTGCATAGGGGAACATAATGAGTCATTATTTCTAAAGCTCAATGAAGCACAGGCAGAGCAAAACCTAGTAAGCAATTTTTTTCTCTGAATATTTTGTGGCCCGAGCGGTGATCAATCGCTATTTTGAAAATGTTTTTTATAATCATAAAACGACCTTGGATGTCTGTAAAAATCTTGACGATAGTTCACTCAATCAAGATTTTGTGTCCACGTAACAGTACAGGCAGCATCATTTATACTTTTTTATTATTATTTGTTTTTAATGTACTCGTCAACATACAAAATTTCCATACAACATTTTCTGCTCCTGTTTAATACCAGTGGGCTTAGGCTGCCTGTCCACTAGAGCGTGAGCTGTGTAACATGGACCAATCACATTTTTCAGATTGAAACTTCTATTGGTTCACAAAGACGTGTAGCCTCAGTAGCTAATTTTATCCGCTCCGCTATGGTGGACTTGTAGCGCCTTAGCCGGTAGAATCAGGGGTCTCGAGTGAATACAATTACTACATGTAGACTTCAGGTTGCGTCAGTATTCGTAATCCGCCCATAGGTCCGCGTCTTCGTAGTCCATCCCGGTGAACCCCAGATCTGCATCCGTATCCGTAGTACATCCAGGTGACACGTTAACTACGCGTCGGAACGAGTTAACTAGGGTCAATGGTGTATTTGATGGTTTGCAGTAATGAACTTGTATACTAGTAAATTTCTAACACGCACTCTAATTTTATGAGTGACTTGTCTACCGATCAAGAAGAATAAATAAGTATTAGTCTGGCTAGCCAAATAATGTTGACAGATATTTCCTTGTGGTATTACCAATTGTCTATGATTTAAACAATTTAGTAGGTGGATCCTCTATAAATAATTTTGATACTTTATGTACTTGTTCTAATTCTAGAATTCCGATGGAATTGAAATTTGGCATAGTAAGTACCTATGTATTTTTTTTGGTGATGCATTAATGTATGGTATTATCGAGCGAGGTCTTATTTACGCTACATTTAACTTTTCGCCTTGTATATGGTTAGAAAGTGTTAACATATGGGTTTGTAGTTGACTGTACTGTACATAATGGCACAAATAATGGGAGCTGACTATGAGTGCACGTCAACATATATTTAACTTATTTCCTAAGGTATCTTCCTACTACACGGAGTCTTACCATGCGCAGATTTTTTTAGATTTCCCGCCAAAACTGAGTGTATTTCATTAGGCAGACTATATAGTTATTTTATTACCACTTGGCGGCATCGGCGGGATTCTGCCGCTTCGTCTGGCGCATGAGAGCCTTTAATCACACAGGTGCCTGTAAACTCCTAACGATAGTGTGCTGGTAATCCACTACCGAACTCTTTTTTTTTATCCTTTACTGATTTTATAATTATATTAAAAAATAATTGACAGTTTCACTTTAGATATTTTATACGTTATGTATTGTGGTAATAAATACCAATAGACATGTGTAATAAATATTTGCACAAATACAATATATACGTGTCTCGTTTAGACAATTTACTTGTTTATTTTCACATTTTCAGTCTAATAATACTAAGGTATTTTGTATTGGGCAGAGCGTTGAAAAGGTATACTACTGATGTACATTGGGTATAAGTGGTGGAAATTTCGGACAGGAGGGTAATTTATTTATCCAATTATTTTTTTCAGTTTAGCGCTTCTAAACATTTCATTAAGAAATTACAGCCATCTTCTACTTTTGAGTCAAGTAGAATATTATATAAAATATTGTTAAATCTAGCATTATAAAATAAACCCATCAATTTTACGACCTTTTATTTCACTTGAAATGTATATAACTGTTCGTTCGGATGGAATCTTGCAACTCAATTTTGAAGCAAATATCTTCAACCGCGTGAGTTGAAATTTTGCATACCTACTTTACTTTGATGACAATACAAGAATATTGTACCATGTGACTGGTCCGTTTATGGAGCCGGAAGGTGGCCGTAACTAACTCTAATAGATAACGCAAGTAGGTATAGAGTTTGGGCTCTACAAAATCGTCGATGTTCAAAAAAAAGAAAGGTGGCTATAAAAGCTTGTCACAAAAATGATTTTATTTACCAGAAACTTTAAAACTTAGTACTGAGGTATTTAGTACAAGAATTAGTGTTCGGATTTTTCACGTCAAAAATTGTTTTATTGTGTTACATTGCTATTTGTTTTATTGTGTTCCAATTGTTATATTGCTATTTTGTATAAAAACGGTCCATGTTTCCGAAATTCAATAATTTTGGCATACATTTAATAATTTTTATGTCAATTAAATTAGTTAAACACTGCAACTGATTTTTTCATTACCAAGGCCGCTAATATATTATCCAAATGTCTGGTCATAAAAGTATGACTGAGGTTGGACGAATTGCATAGCAACTGTTATGCTCAGCTTCGACGGGTACACTTTTACTTATTTCTAGAAATTTTATCGGAACCAACTTGGTCATAGTAGGTATATTATCCTCAACATCGGTGATAGATAATTGCCGTATATACCAGCAACTGTGAATTCATGTAAAGTCGATCATGTAACTATTAATTGACGGATAGGTTGCGATACAGTCGCGGGTTTTATCGAAAAAGCCATCATGTTTGTCCTCCCTAAGATCAATTAAATCGCCTTAAAAATTAATTAAATCAAATTACTTTTTAACTTTAAATCACCACCCCTGCTTAAAGTTTGACAATAGTAATCAAATGCCACGAACTGAGGTTTCTGCACAGCACGCCAAATGGCTGTCCGATGGCTCACTTCCTCAAAGTTCTACTTCCTACTATTACTTAATTTGCTTACTACTTTGGATTATTTTCTCTCTATTTTCCATCGACAGTAGCGTTAGGCCCATGTGTAATTTTTTGTTTTTCGAAATGGTTACAGTACTTTTATCTCACGAGCGCGGGTGAGCCATGTTTGTGTGAGTATATTTACATGCACAGTGGCTCTGTGTGGGTGAGCTCGGGAGCGTTCAGTGCCGGCTCACCCACACAGAGCCAATGTGCATGTACATTACTCACACAAACATGGCTCACCCGCGCTCGTGAGATAAAAGTGCTGTCATTCAAACTGGAGCTAGTAGACATTACAGCTTTTATTTATAGGTACCTATATATATAATAGTTAGGTGACAATGTGGACGAAAAACCGACATCACGTTAAACTAGAGAAAAATCTGTGGACCTCGCTGAAATGCGGTTTCCTTGAGAGAGAGGTAGACAGATAATTTTAACGAAGACTTCTCCGTGTTCTCCTGGGATCTCCACCTGGGTGAAGTACATGGTACCACCATGTCCCTGTGCTCCAACTGATAATATGTTACAGTAATTTTTATTATGCACCGGTCGGTCTTGGCTCTTGGCGAGTACGTACGATTATATGAAAAAAAATCCGTAAGAGAGTCTCAAAACCCTCAAACCAAGTTGCCTAAGCATCAAAAGTAAATTGTGATTTGTATATTTGGTTGTTTGTTACTTAGTAATAATGCGAACACAAAGTACTTGTTTTTTTTTTGTTTACACGTTCTCTACGTTTACAAATTCCCTACAAAATGTTTTAGCTCGGTATTTTAATAGTCATTAGTCCAATCGCTATATGCCAAGCTTTTTTTGATGTATTTATGTGTATAAGAAATAAATATAATCTAAACCGTCCAACATAAACTATCTTCAAGCAATATATATTTTATTTTCAATAAATATCTAAACTTTCAAGGGCCACACTCGGGATTCACTAATTTGCCAATATATTATACAGTAATATGTAGGTAAACAGTTACTCTTTAATTTTGAAGCAAATACCAGAGGAGTAGTAAGATATTGTTACTAATCTGAGTTCATAGTTCGTCGATTCATACTAATTACAATCAGTATTAGTCGATCGAATGACGATACAAAATTACATATACTTATCGAGAAACTGACTTGTCGTGCTAGATCGTCGTTCGGAGCTGGATTGTGATGGTGTGAATGAGCGGTAAGTCATCGAACAACGAGCTGTTACTGCGTAAGTATTTTCACCACAATTTTCACCAAATTACAGTCCGACCAAAAAGAGTAGAAATTAAAAAGTGGCAATACTGTAGTGTCGTCCCCGTTTTCTTATATTGATTAGAACTGGAGTGGGACTGTATGCACACACTTTTTCGGTCAATAGCAAAGTGCAGATTTAGATAATAATAATTTTCCAAACCTATCAGTATTATTTGGACTTTTTTTGTCCATTTTGTTATATCGTATAACAAATAGTAAGTATAACTAGGTGGATAAACCCATTATTATATCTAATTATTTTTTTCAACAATCATAGTTTCATAGTGCATTTATATGCATGTAAATTGTCTTAGCGTAATTTATTCAGACATTTTATATTATGAAATAAATCAATCTAAATCAATTATGTCGGAAAAAATATTTTAGCATGTTTTCTCTATCAACTTCGGTGAAAAAGTAGAGATGGAAATAATAAAACAAAGTTACCCGACAAAATACGATGGAAAATTATTATTCACAACATCTGTAGATAATAACGGGTAAAATGGTGTCACTACTTTTCCTGTTCCGACAAAGTAAAATGCCATTTACGTGATAATTATGAATAATAAATACGTCTGTCGACACACGATGCAGCTGAACAGATAACGGCGATTAGGATTGTACTCTAGTCTATAACCATAAATATAATTATAACGACAACACAACACACATGCAGTCCAAGCAGAGGTGTCACGAACAAAGTTAGCGGTACTGGGTTCGAATCTCAGTCCCAAATCTTTTTGCAAATATTTTTTTTATTCATTGGATGTCTTTTTCTTGTTTTTTTTTACATCTATACTATTTTAAAATGTGATAAAATATACATTGAAAGAAAAGATACAATATTTTTTTACCTACCTGTTTGTAGGTATGTATGTCTTACGACGGTGTTGATTATATCTATAGCCGTTTAGGTAGATATAATCACCGTCGTCGTAAGACCACCAATATCATTACCAATTTTAACGGGTAGCTGGGTATCCTCAAATGGTTGATATACTACTTTTTAAACCAAAGCAAATTTTGCACTTTATACCATCGAAGAGATTGTTTACTATCCATATTATTATTATCTAAACCTTGATAAAGTTTGTGGGTGTCCACTATAAGTGGATGTATACATTTTCTTATGAGATTTGAAATACAATACTTTAGGCAAAAATATATAAAAGTTTTCAATGGTACACGGTAGGTAAAAGGTAGGTAAACTAACAACATTGGAATAATTCGTTTATGTACGTAGATACTAGTGACACCACCGACTAAACTAGTACCTACATGACGGTTACACGATGTTATTATCTGTGGTATTATAATAACTTTGAGAGATGCCACGGTTATATTACAAGAAAGTAGAACTTCTGGTGCTTCTGGGTTCTAATCCCAGCAAAGACAAATTATTTTTGCATTTTGAACTCAATATTTTTTTCCTGAGTCATGACTGTTGTTTTTTATTTGTGTATCTTTAATTTAAATAAGTATACATATAAAATAAATACATTCTGGAGCATATACATGGTATAAAGATTTTTTTTGTTGATATATAGTTATATATAACCAGCTTCAACATAATACATTTATCTATAAAAAAATATTGAGATACAGACGCAAAATTGAGGTTACATAGACAGCTTCATTATCAATTTTGCTGCCTATTAGTTATCTTATACATACACATTGCTAAAATTAACGCCATAATAAAGTTAGGACAAAATATATTTTGTGAATATTTCGTATATATTTATATCCCAGAGGATATAGTTTACTAAAATCGATTCCAAATAATTTTATTTGAACTATTATCACTCAATGAAGTCTAAAAATCATTTTTTGTTCATTTTAATTTTTCTCCGCGTCTCCGGATTTTTATGAAAATAGGGTGAGAATTTTGAAACTACTGAATTATAACA
Source organism: Apotomis turbidana (assembly GCA_905147355.2). Classification (NCBI taxonomy): domain Eukaryota; kingdom Metazoa; phylum Arthropoda; class Insecta; order Lepidoptera; family Tortricidae; genus Apotomis; species Apotomis turbidana. Next base: position 32,816,985 of record LR990282.1, read on the forward strand.
TATGAATTAGATATCAAAAAATAGAGCGTTAGTTCCGATTCCCGCGTATACATCTAGAAACGAAATTGGTTTTCAGGTTTTATAGAAAATTATAATTTTCCATGAAAAATCGGGGTAAATTTTAGGTGCCGACCACAGGCGCCATCTATTGAAATTTTTTCCGTAACTCGGTGACTCGAATGACCTTAAGTTCATGGTTCTAATACACATCATGTAATACAGTTATTGTTTTCTTGAATTATGAGGATTCAGAAAACGATTTTAAGAATGTATTTTGGATTTAATAGAAAATATAAAATTTGCGTACCTTTGAAGTCACATATTTATAAAAAATATCATTTCATAAAAACATTTTTTCTTTGTTTCACGATAATATTGAGCTAATTCTATTCGTAGCTACAGTATGCTGTAGAATTTAACATCAGTCGTCATCCCAGCCCAATCTACTGTAGAGCTCGGCGTCATGTTCAAGCACTTGTGTGGTCATAATCATAATCGAAACCGACGCGTTAATTAGTGGGTAGGCACATTTCTCGTGTGTATTTGTATCTTATAGTAATATATTATACCTTATACAGTTGGTATTTTTTTTTAACGAAGGCATCTAATCTTGTTGTATAAAATGTATAATCATATACTTACATTAGATTTCAATTATAGGTGTATATTATTGGGTGTGGTATAGGTAAGCGCTCTAACCTTGATCTCGCGGCTGACATTTACCGTTTTCGTCCCGACAATCCCGGACTTTGACAACCGGAGTCGGAAACCGCTAATGCAGATAACAAAAGCGCGAACAGGTAAATTATAAATAGCCCACCTTGAACTGTTCCCCGACTTCCCCGCGATATCGAGGGTTGTCGTTTTCGTTTTCGCTCTTATTCGCTGCACGCGAGCGTGGCGCAGCGCAACCGACCTGATCGCACCCCACGCGGGGTCAATGAACTGCGTTAAATCCGAGTATTGTGCCTATCATCATTAAATTATGATATTTTAAGCGGGATATGAATAAGCATTTTTTTTATATTAAGATAATTACACTTTAGGTTGTATGTAGTAATCACATGAAATTATACGTTTTAGGTGCCCGGTATATTAAATCTTGATATTTATCTCAGCATCTATTTTTCTCGTAGCATCTACAAAATAAATATGTATTGCAAATATTTTAAACATGTTCTTCAGGAGTCTTATTGGCATATCGTTGCCCACTAATTAAGAACAGCCTTGGTATTACACATAATCTCGATAAAATTTATAAGTGATTTCATATCGAACTTTTATTTATATTTGTTAAATATTATTTAAGTTTAGTATTTATGAAGTTGGTTAAAACAATTTTTGGCAGTAAAAATTTAATAGCTAAGCCAAAATTAAAAAATAAGCTGACACACTAATTAAGAACACAAACGAAAACTCATGAATTATAAAAGATAATGCTAAAGTTATATTAATATTTTGCTAGGGAATCCCTTATTCCGTTGCACTGCTAGACATCTTTTCGTCATGGACTCCTCCAGGACTCGGCATCTTTCAGGTATAGATATCCACGCTTCGAGTGCCGCATCATAAAGTTCGTGTAGATTTGGCTATAGCTTTTTTGACGTCGTTCCAGAGGTCCTCTATAGGGTTGAGATCAGGACTGCAGGAGGGCCAAGTCATTACAGACACCTAATTACGTTGGAACCAGGCCTTTACAGATTTCGCAGTGTGTTTTGGGTCGTTGTCTTGTTGAAATTCCCAAACAACTAGTAAATTTTCTACAGCATATGGCAGCATGGTGTAATCCAAAATACCTGTGTCGCACCAATGGGCCTACGCCATGCCAAGAAAAACAACCCCACAATTTAATATTCCCGCCGCCATGTTTCACTGTTACGAGTACAGTAATATACTTGGGATTAAACGGCGTACTTGGTGGCCGGCGCGGCGTACGTAGATTTGACCGTCAGATCCTATTCTGTTTATTTTAGTTTCATCAGACCGTAACGGTTGTACCTTGTTTTGCCTAACAACTTTTTGCCTAATTTCAGTTTGCCTAATTTCATTTAAACTAATATTATTTAGCATAACTATTCACTTTGCCTAATTTTCATTTGAGTGAAAGTCGTTTCGTATAATACTCATTTCACATAATCTTATTTCGTCTAATTTTATTTGGCCTAATTTTTAATTCGTATAAACATATTTTGCCTATCAATTTTTGGCCTAATTTCGTTTTGCCGAATTTTTGTTTAGACTAATATTCGTTTCGTATTATACTTTTTTACATAATCTTATTTCGTCTAATTTAATTATTGCGTCTTCTGACGCTCCGCTCGCTTCGCTCGCTCCGCTATCCATGGTCATAAAACAAACCTAACCTAACCTACAGTTTTCGGTGTTTAGCCTAACCTACTAACTGCTAAATTTTAATATACTTCCATGCAAGCAAGCATTCTGACGCTCCACTCGCTTCGCTCGCTCCGCTATCCATGGTCATAAAACAAACCTAACCTAACCTACAGTTTTCGGTGTTTAGCCTAACCTACTAACTGCTAAATTTTAATATACTTCCATGCAAGCAAGCATTCTGACGCTCCACTCGCTTCGCTCGCTCCGCTATCCATGGTCATAAAACAAACCTAACCTAACCTACAGTTTTCGGTGTTTAGCCTAACTAACTGCTAAATTTTCCTAATTTCGTTTTGCCTAATTTTCAGCTATGTCTAATCAATACATAATAAAAATCGACAAGGTAAATATTATGATAATTCAGAATTAGACAAAAACTTTTTAGTTAAAACGTTATTCGGCTATGTAATGATTAGTTAAAATAAGAATCGACAAAGTGAGTTTTAGATAAAATAATATTCGACAAAACAAGAGTTATGAAAATGATCATTCAGGCAAAACGAGTTTCGACAAAATAATAATTATGAGAAATGATATTATACATAATGACTTTAGATAAAATGTTCATTATGGTAAAAGTTGTTAGACAAACTGAAATTAGACAAAAAAAACCGGCCAAGTGCGAGTCGGACTCGCGCACCGAGGGTTCCGTACAAACACTTTCCATCCCTAAGTGGTTAAGTTAAGTTTGCACCTGGTATGTATAGCGCCCCATATAAATTAGGTGCAAAGTTAGGTATTAAAAAAAAAAATTATGGTTTTCGTAATTATTCCTTTATCTATGCTATAAGACGTTGCTTCGTACCAAATTTCAAGATTCTGAGTTCACGGGAAGCACCCTGTAGGTTTTGATTCCCTTGCAAGTGTCGAAAATTTGCGGCATAAACGGCTGTATCTTTTGATTGCGTTGGCTTAGAAGTTTGATTTTTTCACAGCTTCAAGGGACAGTAGACCTGAGTAATTGATATAAATTTCAGCTTCATTCCTCCACGCGTTCCTGAGAAAAAGGGTCTTGACAGACGGACGGACAGACGGACAACAAAGTGATCCTATAAGGGTTCCGTTTTTTCCTTTTGAGGTACGGAACCCTAAAAAGTTAGATAAATCAAGGGAATACCGACCGTAACACATGCTTCCACTGAGACAAAGTCCAGTGTTTGTGTTCTTTTGCAAATTTGATTCTTCGGTCGATTGCAAAAAAATTGTACATAGTTAAAAGCTTAGTTAACATAAAATACGATCGCTTCCTTTGTGTGACGAAAGTTAGTCATACAAAATGTATTGGTAACTTTTTTTTTATGTCATAGGGGGCAAACGAGCAAACGTATCGCCTGATGGAAAGCGATAACCGTCGCCCATAAACACCTGCAACACCAGAGGAGTCACAAGTGCTTGCCTACCCGGCGGACGAAGATAGAATGCCTCTATGCTAGTAATTTCACCGGCTATCTTACCCCCACACCGGAACACAACAATGCGAACATTGCTGTTTGGCGGTGGGTTAGCAGGCAAGACGGTAGTAACAATCCGGACGGACCCTGCACGAGGCCCTACTACTCCAAAACTTTCGTCACACAAAGGAATCAATTAACATTGTTTTTATTAAAGCCCTTAACTATGTACAATTTTTTTGCTCTCTAATGGTTTCTTGCGAGACTCTGCCAAATAAATTCGCTTCGTTCAGTCGTTTTCTTATAGTACGAGCTGATAGACCTGATTTTTCCCCAAAAAGTTGACGTTTTATCTCAATAGAAGACAATTTAGGCCATTTTTTCGGCATCCTTACAATTAAGGCGTCAGTTCGTGGGCTTGTCTTACGTGGTCGTTGTTTCCGCTGCACCTTCTGGCATGTTTGATTCTTCTTGAAATATTTGATCGCGTTAAATACTTTCGTTTTCGAACATTTAAGGTAACATAGACATCATTTATTGGTAATTGAGTAGGTTAATTACATTTTTTTTTTTATTAAAGCAGTAACGTCTGCTAACGTAAATTAAATGTTTACAAATGAAGCGAAAATTGAAAAATTTAATGATTCGGACAGGATTCGAACCTGCGTTTCCAACGGCTTTCCGGGCCAACACTGGCGTCCTCCCAATTGGACCACCGAATCAGATGTCAGAGTCATTGAATTTTTCAACCAGTTGCTTCGACATGCCTTAGGGTGGCATCGTAGCGCCATCTACCGTAAAGATTTAGACTTTATCGTCGGCACCATCGTCTCAAATTTGTTGAGAATCGATAGTAACGATGTGCTACACCCAAATTACTTATTTTTTTATTAAAGCAGTAACGTCTGCTAACTGAAATTAAATGTTTACAAATGAAGCGAAAATTGAAAAATTTAATGATTCGGACAGGATTCGAACCTGCGTTTCCAACGGCTTTCCGGGCCAACACTGGCGTCCTCCCAATTGGACCACCGAATCAGATGTCAGAGTCATTAAATTTTTCAACCAGTTGCTTCGACATGCCTTAGGGTGGCATCGTAGCGCCATCTACCGTAAAGATTTAGACTTGTTGGCCCGGAAAGCCGTTGGAAACGCAGGTTCGACTCCTGTCCGAATCATTAAATTTTTCAATTTTCGCTTCATTTGTAAACATTTAGGTTAATTACAAGTCACTAATTCGCTATAAATATATTAGATTATTATTATACCAGGTGTTTCCTGTAATAGGAGCGATAAATTAAAACATAGATTCTACTCTTCAAATTGAACAACATTTGTTTAGCAACTTTAAAAAAAAGTCAGTTTTCAGAATTTTATTATTTCAAACAAATTAAATAGTATTTTCAATGTACGTCGTCCAACATTGACATTCCCTGAGCATTGACATAGCTGTCACTCTACTAATATCGGACATTTCGCAATTCATTGCTTCTTTGTCTAAACATTATTATACAAAATATCATTTAATACACGTTATTTTCAGAAGTTGCTTAACAAATGTTGTTTAGTTTCAAGCGAAGAATCTATGTTTTAATTTATCGCTCCTATTACAGGAAACACCCGGTATACATATTGTTCGGCAACCTTTCGATATGTCCACTTCTTCTCTAAAACCAATGTTACTATAATGTTTCTGATGGAGGCATCAGAACTAGGGTTTTTACCCATTTTTACTAATCTTTTCAAGCACGAAATAATAATAGAATAGCCAAGAAACAGAAAGCCAAGTGACATGTTGGTTATTTCCAATTGTTTTGGAAGATACAAGGATTCAAACTCACTGTTCTTAATGAGAGTGCCAGTAATATAGTAATTAAAACCGTAACAAGTTTAAATATAAATCAGTTATCAATAGGCTCCCGAACGAATATATGTACTTAAATATAACTATTTATCTAATCTAGATCCATGATAAAGCTTTAATTAACATTAATGAATGTTTGAACTTGTATTGTGCTGAATCATGTAAAATATAGTTGTCTGTCCTGTAACCTACTTATATAAAACGTGTTTGTCCTTAATTAGTGGGCCACGACTGTATGTGTTATGTTATGTTAATCATACTTTATGTACATTCAGGAAATTGAAACGCGTCGTACCTACCCTTTTCGCTCTTGTCGCTATAACAATAAGGCTCAAAAATGTTCGCGTTTCAGAATCCTTTACTGTAGGCATACGATTTAGGCGAAAGAACAACTTCTAAAAAATATACCTTTAGTGGGAGGAAACTGTTAAAGAAAAAAAAGAGAAAAAGCTACTAACCAATTTTAAATATACCTACACGAATGCGCATAAGCATTTCAAAAACATATATGACGCAGAGGGCGCTCCAGTAGCGTAAAGAATTAAGGGATGAAAGATTTGGTGTGATTGACGTAGCGATCGGATAGCTCAGTTGGAAGAGCAATGCGCCGGTAACGCAGAGGTCGCGGGTTCAAATCCCGCTTCGATTGTAGTAGATCGCATTAAATTTTTCTTCCTTAATTTACCTTTGTGTCATTATTTATAAAAAATAAAAATGTGGTATTATCACATAAAAAATATGAATCGATAAAAAGATTCTATACCTACAAATATTTATACAGTACGATTAAAATCAGTTAACACTTCGGCTTTTCTCGGGTATCAGCGCCTAAATCCGGAGACGGAAATGACACGAAATACATTACCGCGATTTCTTTTAGGTAGCATTCAATTTGAAGTATCATAAACGCAATGTATAGCACCTGCCAAGATGACATTACTAACCGGTAGACCTAAGAAATTTATTATGCAGAAGTGACATGAATTTGAACATTCATTATTTATTAAAGCTATACTTGTATACAATATAATATGAAAAAATACATATATGAGTCAATATTTTACTGTTTGATGTAGGTAAGTAGTACCTACGATATTACGTCGGATTAATAATTAATAATAATCACCAAATAAAAAATTTAAAAAACCGATTTCAACCGATTTTTTAAGATATTTCATAAACTGCTTGACCGATTTTGATAAAATTTACATGGGACCATCTCGGAAGTATACCCTATCAAATACGAAAAGAATTTTGTAAATCGGTCATATCTGTAAATTGATAACTCTATGTGAGAGATGAGGGATTCACGACAATTACCGAGTTTGGCCGAAGTGTTAACTGATTTTAATCGTACTGTACCTACACTGCTTACACTATTAATAACAGACAGAAATGGAATAAATGATATTAACGGATAATATTTATTTATGAGCATACATTAAAATTACAGGATATCCACGACCTTTCAAATGTACATACTTACATATACCTACTCGTATTTCGGGGATAAAGTTTCAGTAAAATAAAAACACAACGGACAGCGTGTGTCAGACAAAATTGGAGGGCCCAAAACAAAGGCCGCCTTTGTCACCTGAAATGCCGAAATAATCTAGACAACTCTAAAACCTTTAAAAAGTCCTTTGTAAACCCCCTAAAAACGTATACATTTTCAGAACAAGACCACCTTTCACTATTAACTTAGACATGTAAATAATAGCCCACCAAACATACTTACGACAAATTATCATACTCAGGGCCGTGATCTGGGGGACATCGAATTTAGTTAGTTAGGTACTCTTATTTAGAATAAGTAGGTTAAGTTGATTACTGTTATTTTTTACTTGTTTTTCGTTTATTAAAGACGTGTTGTTACGTGTTGTACTACAAAAGAAATAAAAATAAAATTATATGATTTTTAAATCTTTAAGTCGAGTGAGTCGCCCGAGTGCGAGTGTGGGCACTCTAACCAGACGATCAAGCACATCGTATTCGACTGTCCTATCACCAAATTCACAGGAGGAATAGAAGACATCAAAAACCTCACTGAAATTGCCAGAGATTACTTGGAGAAGGCTAACTTCAACCTTTAAATTTAATTAAATTAATTGTACCTACCTATATCCAGTGACTGAAATGCCATACGATAAATAAATAATCTTTAATATACATACTGACGCAAAAAGGCGCAAAACAGAGAGGAATGGCGTTCTCTTGCGCAGAGGCGAAGATCTTCTTTGGGTTACTGAGCCAGAATAGATACTACAAAATGTCAATGGGTTTATATAACTAATTTATTATTACTAACTCAACACTCTTTATCTCGAATTTACTTCTAACACGAAACTGTGTGTTGTACCATTACTATTCAAAACTCATAGATACTGTTTGTGTTGTTGCAGGCGTGTCTCTCGTGTACATACTGGCGGTGCTGCCGGGGCTGCTGCCGTGGGGCGGCGGCAGCGGCGCCTGGTTCCTGTCGCTGTGCCACCTGCTGGGCGCGCTGGCGCCCTGGTGCGGCTCCTTCCTCTACCACCTGTTCATGAACCACGCGCGCGGCGCGGTCCTCTACCACCGGCTGCTGCAACTCGACATGCTGGGCATCTGGGTCAGCCAGAGCATAGGTCAGTGCCTAATTGCTATTTTGCTTTAAGGCCTAAACGGGCCTAATTCTTAGGTGCTTAAGTGTGGCCTTTTGATTATAGTTGATTGAGCCACTGGATCATACGAGTAGATACTGATATAAATAAAATTGAAACTATAAATCCACATATTGAAACGTATAAAGTAAAGGAGCTCCACCTCACTTCTTATCTGATCTGGTCGTAAAAGGAAGACTTCCGATTATGTTACCATATTTTATTTTCGGACTAACACGAAATAACAAGCTCATATCTGTATAATGTAGGTACCTACTGGGTACATCAGTTAATTCTACATTTATAACTATGAAAAGGTGCCTTCAATATTTTATTTTGCTGGAAATGAGAGTTCTCTTGCTGTGGAAAGCGCAACGGACCGAAGTCGGTCGTAATTTCGAGATCTAATTCGTTGGGAACGTGGGGTAGGCTTTGTTTGCAACCCTTGTACACAGTAAAGGTATACGTGCCCAGTATCTTAAGTAAATACAATCGGTACTCGGACAACTACGGACAGAAAGTCCTCTACAACCGATACTTCTCTATCACTCGAGAAAAGTACTTAAGTAATATTTGTATACCTAGTTTTTTTATAATTAAATTTAATATTTGTTTTTGGAATTTGGCGTAACAACTTGACACTTCAGTTTGAAGACATCTTTTAATAATTTTACCAGGATTAGGCAGTTTGATTAGCGTCATTGAATATTTGCATTGTGCAACAAGCAGCTTTTATGAACTTAGGGTACTGGTTTTCTCCTCTACTGTGCCTTGAATCAATACTTGGCAGAATTTGAAACAATTTCGCACTGATTCGATTTCACGGTTGATTTGCCTGGTCACCGCTCATGTTGTACGCAAAATTCTACGTCTTAAGTTTGCTAACTTAGTTTGTGAGATAGTTACGGGATAGTGGTTTCCCTAACAAATTTATGGACGGCTTAAATTTGCTGAATCGGTTGTAGAATAGGATTTTACTTATATCTCCTAACTTTTAGGTAAACATATTTCTTTGCTTGAAATTGAAACACTTAAAATATTATTTTGGTGCTTTGATTGAAATTCATGTTACCTACATACATTTTACCATTGAGAATCAGGAAAAAAAAATTAAGACAGTAGGTAATGTTATTAAATACATCTAAATAATAGTTGTGTAGACATTTTTCCCATGTCCCACCTGAAAATATGGTAACATACTCACAAAATAGAAAAGTTCCGAAATGAATATACCTACATACCTATTTAATACATACTAATACATATGATTGATTACTAAAAAGAGCACAGCAACATCACTCTTGCCGCTTTTATGATAGCAAATACAATCGAGCGCTAAATAATCTACCGCACAACATCTATACTAACTTCGAAAAGCAAACAAACAAACAAAACAATAACTAACTTAACATATAAAAACCGCAATGTCAACAAATACATATGGGTATTGCATCTTCAAGCTTGAGTAAGCTTCCTTACACACTTCCTTTCTGTTGAAGGTTTCTTGGAAACTGTTTTGTTTTCTGCGCAGCGCCCTAGTTCTCGCACGTTGTGTTTAAGCCGTGTGAGCGCGAGACGACGTGTTTTGTCCAGGGAATTCGCTGGGCTTCCTCTTACATTGTTTATTTCGAAGTGTTCCACTAAGTTTTATTTTACATTTTCTATATTCGACGACGCGGGCGGCGCAGTTTGTAGTGCGCCTACTGAGCCGGCGGTCCTGGGTTCGAATCCCGGCAAGGGCTAATATTTGTGTGATCAACTCGAATATTTGTTCCTAGGTCATGAATATGTGTATATACATATATGGGTTTAACCAGCTGTGGAAGATGATAAAATCTATATACATAATACAGTTTTATATGCAAACATGTTACACCTGTACGATACCCGTACTCTTTGATAAGTTGTTGTTTATGTTATTTACACTCCTTATTAACACGTTGCCTGCCATAACGAGTATACTCGTAGCTTTAGTTTTTCTTACCCAATGCCACCCATACAAAACAGGCAATACGAGTTGACTCGTACTTGGCAGCTGACCCTAGCAGATCCTACGAGTATATCCGTAGCATGGCTTATAAGTATACTTTTTATTATCTGTTGCCAACTACGGAAATACTCGTATTATATTTACGCGCCAATTTTACGCCACGGATAATGAGATGGACGACGGGACTCCTCTGTACAACCTGCAATCTGTGTTAAATCACTTTAACAATTTGATGTCAGATATTTACACTCCATCTGTTAATATTTGTATTGATGAATCCATGATGTTGTGGAGAGGCCGCTTGGTCTTACGGCAATATATAAAAAAATAAAAACATAAATTCGGGATTAAGTTGTACGAGTTGTGTGAATCCAATGGCATAGTACTGAGGATTCGTGTATACACTGGCAAAGAACAGGAAGCTACCAGAACATCGACGTATAATCACTCAACTCAGGTTGTTATGGACTTAATGCGAGACTACTTAGATAAATGTTATAAATTGTACACAGATAACTTCTATAACTCAATTTTACTGACGAAATTACTGACTGATAGATCGACATACATCTGCGAAACCTTAAGAAAAAACCGCAAAGGAAATCCAAAGCCGCTGTTGACACGCAAATTGAAGGAAGGCGAAATGATTGCTATGAGAATGAACAAAGTGTATGTCTGCAACTGGAAGGATAAACGTGAAGTTTTATGCATTTCTAATATGAACAAACCAACATTGATTCCGGTTCCTAACAGACACGGGCGAGTTTCCATGAAACCGAATGTAATAAAAGACTATAATGATTGCATGTCCGGTATCGATCTATCCGATCAAATGCTCTCTTATTACACTGCACTAAGAAAAACACTGTTTTGGTATAAGAAGTTAGCAATACACATCTTTGAGATATACGTTCATAACGCGAATATGATTTACAATAGTCAAACTTCGCCAGACAAAAAACTGAATTCTTTGGCTTTCAAAGATGAAATCGTAAAACATTTGCTGGGTAAAAAGTACAGACAGGATCCTAGTTGCCCGCCTCCGGTTGATTCCTGATCGCATACCTACTTTTCATTATTTGGAACTCATACCTCCAACGCAGAAAAAACAGAAACCGACGAAACCATGTCGCGTTTGCACTAAAGAAAAAAAACGCAAAGAAACGAGCTACTACTGCCCTGTCTGCGCGGAGAAACCAGCTCTATGCATCGAAAACTGTTTCAAAATGTACCACCTAGAGAAACTTTGTACTTAACCCCGTTTAAAAAATATATTTGAAGCTTGTACCAATTTCTAAACTTAGTTTTATTTCCAATGCCAGAGAATTAAACAAGACCCTCCTTACCTTGCCAGCGTTTCAAATAAGCCATGTAGCGTGCAGCAAACATCTACGAAAATACTCGTACTCGGCACTGGAGGCAGGCCTACCTGTTACGAGTATACTCGTAGTTGGCAGGCAACGTGTTAAAGGAAAGTAAATGTAAAGCATCACACGCGTTGTAATTTTGATATTTCTAACCTTAGCGGAGGTGTGCTCGGTTCATGATAAATTATCCCTCCCTCCTCCTCCCAACCTCCTCCCTCCAGTTAACTTAATTTAGAAGAGGTAAGATATCAAACGACCATTTTGCTTAAATTCACGTATGATCATTATTAAAATTATACGATACATTTTAGTGGTGAATATAGATACCAAACGGCGATGGCGTTTGGGTTTCATTTAACAATTCAACAAAAAATTTAAATCCTACTTTCGAATGTAAAAAATGATCTGGAATATTTCAATTATATTATTTGCACATTTGCCGCCAACGCGCCCGACTAGCCCCCGGGCCGCGCTGCGCGCCCTCTCCCTGCGTGATTCTGATTATACGCTGAATTAGTAAAACTTTAGTGAGACGTCGAACGCTCGCGCACTTAATTAACGCATGTTCGGACTCAGGGTTAAATATTAATAAGTTTCCAAGCAATATTCTATAACATAATAACGAATTCTGAGGGAGATTAAAACTATAGGGGGTTGGTTCTAATCCAGCTCCATGTGTACTTTCCACTCAACCCTTTTGCCCGTTTACTGCTTCATGATTGCGTGGGTGGTATAATGATATTATATGTTAATGGAAGTTATTACTTGAATTATGTGTTTCAAAATAAAAACCTATGTACCTAGTAGATATTAAACATGTTGTTGAGTCAGCGACTTTAGACGTTGGTAATTAAAAAAAAACCTATTCGTATCAATATACTAACCAAAGAATTTGTGGTTATGGACCGGAATGGTTGCAGAATGGAGACCACGTACAGTCGCCATCAGATATATCGCAGCATATAAGGAAAAAAACTCAGCATAGACAGAGGCCGCTGTCAGATGACAGATGAATACACGATATATTATGGAAGATTTACTGGGAGTTTTATGACGGCGGCTGATATAATCATCAGCCTATACTTATCTACTAGTGAACTCCTGAAACTTCCATAAAAACGCTGTCAAAATGCCCGAGATTTATTTCTTCGTATCGAGATAGGAGTAAGATTTTATCAGTTACTAAGCAGTAGTATTATGAGTAGGAAATGAGCGAAAACTCGATAGTCGAGTCGGTAACCGTCATTTTCTTTCCCGGCATAAAATCCAAGATGATCTCCTCGTAAACCCGTCCGTATCGCGCCTCAATCCATGAAACGGGTCGCAGTTTCGTTTGCACAGGGCCACCATTGACATATAGGGTGGACGAACACGCAATGTAGGGCTACAGCTGGAACGTATTTCGAACATGTGAAAGATGGTCGACCAAATATATAAAATGTACTTATGCCTTGTAGTAATAATAAGCATTGGACAGTTTTAGGCTTAGTTTAGGCTTTTGCCCAGCAGTGGGACACCTAAACGGCTATTAAAAATTGGACAGTTGGCCCAAGATAGAAAGCGCCAGTGATGATGCCACAAAAGTTGATTTTGCTCCTATTTCCAAAAGCCACTGAAACCATAATACAATTCGATACACCTAGTCACAAACTTTGAATGTAACATCTATACTTAGTATAGATTCTATACTAACTTATACAATTCTAGTTAGATTTGTATTGAAAATCATTTTTCTATGGAAAGGGGTCATGCTTTCAGGAAAAATCTTAATAACGTGGTGCAGGGTCGTCATTTGTTTGTTTGGGCGCGCAGCGAAGTGCCAACCTGGCGCCATCTGTTTTCATAATTTCCTTTGTCCTTGCATCACGCCGAAACGGCTGGACAAATTTTAACCAATTTTGGCACAGGGATAGCTGGACATACAAAGATGGGTATATTTAGGATACTTTTTATCCGTCTACGGTAAATAAAAAAAAATGCGGACGAAGTTGCGGGCATCTCCTAGTTAATCATAAATTTACTCATATAACTAATAAAACTCTCATTAGGGTCCAGTAACATAGTTGATTATCCTCCAAAAAAGAGAAGTCGTCATCAGTAATGTTAGTTAAATAGTTAGGTCCTTTCCGTTACACGTGGTTGCTCTGCGCGCCGGTCCGCTACCCGGGTTTATGATGTTTGATGCGGCAAACTAACAGAAAATCCGCAATACGGGGCCATCATTCAGGCGCTATAAAAAGGGGCTGTCTTCATGCCGATAAAGCCTGTACAGTGTACACGTACAGTCCACATTAAATATACCTATACGGTTGGAGATTTTAAAAAGATTTAAGGCAAGCTTTTCTCCGGTATGACATCGTTTGTACTGCTTATTTGTGTAGACAATCTTTCATCGTCAATGCGATGAAAAAAAAAACACGGAGGAAAAGTAAAACTGCCTAGAATCGTATTCATACTCACTTGTATATGTACATACAATACAGACGATACGGTTAGTAGGAACATTCCACACGAATTTCTGAAGAATGATGGTGACGACATGGTTGGCTCGGTTTGTAGAGACCAGCCTACTGAGCCGGCGGTCCCGGGTTCGAATCCCGGCCAGGGCAAATGTTTGTGTGATGAACTCGAATATTTGTGCTTGGGTCATGGTTGTTCTCTGTATTTAAGTATATATTTATCTATATAAGTATGTATACGTCGTCTAGTACCCATAACACAAGCCTTCTTGAGCTTAATTTGGGACTAGATCGATTTATGTGAGGTTCTCTGATATAAAAAAAATACGTAAATACTATATTTGCCATAGTTCTTTGAATAACATGACGACGCGGTTGGCGCAGTGGTTAAGCAACTGCCTACTGAGCCGACGGTCCCGGGTTCGAATTCCGGCAAGGGCAAATATTTGTGTGATGAACACGAATGTTTGTGCCTGATGGGTCATGGATGTTCTATGTATTTAAGTATTTATTTATCTATATAAGTATGCATATCGTCGCCTAGTACCCATAACACAAGCTTTCTTGAGCTTAATTTGGGACTAGGTTGATTTGTGTGAGGTTGTCTGATATTTATTTATTTATTATTATTACAAGCTTTTATTTAGCTTGCATGGTATGTTTAAAGTATGTTTGTTCGGGTGAAATCTTGCAACTCAATTTTGAAGCAGATATTTGCATACTTACTTAACTTTGATGACAATACAATAATAGTGTACCATGGGGCTGATCTGATGATGGAGCCGAACGGTGGCCATAGGAACTCTATAATAGAAAAAGCAATCCTACCGAGCTTGGGCTCTTTAGAATCGTCTCAGTGAGCATTTGATGGATATCCAAAGAAAAGTACAGTCGGCTATAAAAGCTTGCCACTAAAATGTCATTTTTGACAGAAAATTATTTAAATATTGTTTGCAACTTCAATATTACTGTGGATATCATCTATCAACCTGGCATGCCAGAGTCTATTTTGTGGCTAATTAAGTGCAAAAAACTGAAACTACGCGTACCCATTATTTTTGTCTCGGGTGTACTACAGCATCGTACACTTAACCGCCAACACATCCCCGCAGGCCAAAGCAAGGCGACATCCCGTAATATTATATTCCTTTTAGTAACACGAGAATTTCCAGACTTCCACCTTATTCGCCATTTTAGCGAGCACTAGGGTTGCCAAATGGCCAATAGCTCTGCGAAACTGACTTGTGTACTATGTCCAATATTCACGCTTCGATTTCTCAGGAGATCATTTATGCGTACATACTCGTTATTCATGCGAACAAACATCATAAAAGGAATACAACTTGTATTTCTTTTATATGTTTGTTCGCATAAGCTAGTAATTACTAACCCTCATTGGAGCTATTTTGCTCGCTTGTGAACCTGTGCTCTATGCCTAGAAAATAAGGATGTAGTAACCCTTGAAAGCATTCGATTTGTATATTTTTTTTCACCTTACCAGCTCAAACATAGTTATTTTGGTGCAAGATAACAGTGATCACATGCGATTTTGGTTCGAACGTAAGTCAAAGTAACTTTCAATATTTCATAGAATTTAAATCACCCGAAATAAATTAATTGCAACATTTTTTTAACGACTGAATGGTAAATAATCGTGCCTTTAAATAAAACAGATAGATTTAAGATTATTGTATAAATAAGATAAAGTTTTTCAACTTAATACTACAAATATACTTAATAATAATTTAACCAATTTATCACAGATGCAGTTTCGAAGCATACTTTAAAAAATATCGATTTGAATTTGTTATTATTATTTTATTTTGTATGTATTTATTTTGTTTGGTGCTTTACGAGTAATACATTCTCATAAATCCTTAAGCAATATCTCGTAATAATAAATACACACAATATTTTTTCAATTTGATCAAATAATAACAACCGTAGGATGTGAGATACTGATACGGTGTTGGAACGTATTAATAATATCATTGAAATCAGTAATAAAGACTATACACAATATACCTACACTTGAATATATCTATCTATCAGCCACAGAGGTCCACTGTTGAACATAGGCCTCCCCAGTGACTCGCCAGGCAGACCGCATCCATTGTTTCCCCGCTACCCTCACGAGGTCATCCATCTATCTAGCCGGGGGCTGACCCACGCTGCGCTTTCCTATACGTGGTCGCCACTCTAGGACTTTGCTACCCCAACGGCCGTCCATTCTCCGGGCTACAAGGCACAAAAAATGGTATAAAAAATCGAATATGTTCTCGTTGTTGAGGTGAAAAGTTGTGTGTACTGTACTATCTACACGAGAGCAGTATTTTTCTATTGTATGCCTCGCTAGACAAAAGAATGTTGGATGTTGACATAGCATGCCGACATCAAGACACGGTGGTAAAGACATGAGTAATTTCTCGGTAGTAGAATTAGTTTTCTATGTAAAGTATACCTACCTACTTTAAAAGGTTAGTTACATAATTATGAAACTACATTTTAATGTATGTATATTTGTGCGTAAATATTCATCTACAAATACTAAACATAAAATAATATAGCACATAACATACCGTCAATGTCACAGTTAATATACTTAGCAAGCACAGTACAATGTACGCATGATTTCCAGAGGAAGGAAAGGACGAGATAATTTCTCAGCCGCATAAAGTTCACGTGCCTGTCACAAACGTCACACCACAAACCTCCTTCACCAATTCAAAACAGCCTATGTGCTTTGAAGTGACCAACCTTATATGCCCATTTGCGTCGATGCAGTAAAAAGTAACAGTCTAAATCCATAATTGCGTATCCTACATTGTACTCATTATAAAAGCCATCTTCTGTTCTCCGTCTTAAAGTTCATAATATTATTTTAAAGCGACAGAGATAAGAGGATAAGAAAGTAAGTCGAAATGTACATCAACGTCGTATTAGTCTCTAACTACCTGCTCGGGGCATTAAGACGTAAGCGAACGTAAGGCTCTCCATTAAGTTAACAAGTTTTTCAGCGCAGATATGTAAACACCTGGTGCCTCGCGAAGACTTGCGTTTCTCGTTAGGCGAGATTGAAATGCTTCGTGCTACTCTATAAGTACTTGTTTTGTTGGGTCTTCTTAATACTCTGAAGGTATATATATTTTAATGAAGGTACATGAGTTTTAATTTGGCACTATTAATATCTTATACACGCGTCTCCCTGATACTATTTATATCCAGAGAGGTGGGTTCCTCCCGTCCTATCGAACTGTGGACAATTAGATCTATGCGAATTTGCGTAGGCCCCGGAGACCTTGTTTGATAGCCCACGCTCCCGCCCACATGTTTAAAGCTGGCGGCGATATCGACTATTAACACTACAATAGATTAAAAATAAAGATATTATTTGAATATTTTATTCCCTCATTGAACAAACTTTTCTTTCTCCGTCACGATTATTTTATATTTTCCTACTAGCATTAACCGAAACGAACCTTAGAAGTGATACAAAATCACAAAACGCAAAGAACTTATGGAAAAATCACCCAAACTGACCCCTTCGGGTCTTACAATAGATTCTCCATTTTCTTTCACTTGTTTCAATTAATTTCTTCTCGATTACCCTCGCGGCTATTCCACTTTGGATTAATAACAATTTTAATTTGCAATTTAGAAATATGTTTTAATGACACGTGTGCCCATCACGATTTTCTTACAAAGATTCCCTTTCCCTTAGGAGATGATGAGTTTTTAAGATTTCATCATTAGTAGATTCGCTGTACAGAATGCTACAGATCTGCTACAGAATTTCATAGTCCTAGCTCTTGCCAAATGTATTATTATAGGCTATGTGTTGGCTGCCAATCTCTATTAACACATGCAGTGCCCCTCGCTAATGCTCACTTTACATACGCATTTTCCCATGTTATCGGCTACGCGCGTAGCGCTACGAGGTTTTTGGCTGCGAAAGTGTTAACCAACCGAACGCACGTAACCAACCGTATCCGACTTGTATAAAAATACCCTTGTGGCCTACTTACTGAATATTTTTTTCATTTCATTTCGAACGCCCAGCAGCGCTACGTGTGCTACGCCGTAGCCCGTAGCGGCCTTTTGCCAACATCGCGCCCCAAAAGCTGAATGCCTTGACGTTCGCTTTATTATGTAGACGAATAACAAAATGCAGCACTTTCCCTTGCAGCACTTCAGGCCTTACATTACAAGCTTTTGAGGCTTTACTTCGGGTGTTTTTGGAATTACCATGGGTACGAAGCCACAACAGCGGAGGCCCCTTATATTATGAAAGCTTCCGTGCACCGTGCTGAAAGCGAAAGTGTTGCAGGCATGGCGCCGCGACAAAGGCTGCCACGGCAGAGGTAGTATTAGTAGGCCAGCGCCACTGAGCCACTCCACATCGTTGCCACCGCCAGTGTGTCTCACTTCTCTTTCCAACATTTCAGTTAATGGCATTGCTAATTTGAAGTGGCATTTTTTTTAAATGCTATCCGAAACCAAATATCCTTAAGTCACAGTGAATTTCACGGCTGGCGATCCATTTATATGTGAATTTGCTCAATCGTCCTAATTACCGAAAATTTATGTATCCTAGTTAGTAATCTGCCCTGCCTTTGCTCCCGGTCGCATTATTGTAAGTTAGTTTAGATAATTAGGTAATTATTAAGATCACATCAATGGTATCATAAAAGAGATTTCTCTGATCTGTGAGCGCCCTTGACAGCTACGGCGTTCCCTTTGAAAGCGCGAGTGCCGTGAGGTCACCTCGACAAAGTGCCACTAACGTCAGTAGGCGGCGTCGCCGCGCGCCGGCTCACAGGGACAAGTGCGCACAGTTTCAAACCCTAGCAGATACTGTCCAATTAAACCGCCTTATTCACACAATTAGACAGAGTTCCGCTGCTTTCGGAACACTTGTATTCGGTTATAAATAATTTAACAATCATATAACATGCACAGGCTTTTTGGTTTGTTGCTCACTGATAACCTTACACTGGCTTTTACTCACACCGGTCGCAGCCTGCCAGCTTTTAATTTTATATTTTCCTAGAATTTTAAAGATAGAAACAAAATGTAAGATGTATGTACATGTGAGAGTGAGTAAGAGTGTGCTCAGGGTGGCCTGAATTACAAGGCTTTCCATTTCGGGCTGAAAACGAGAGTGTAGTTACCGTGGCGGAGTGGCCTTAGCCCGCAACAAATGGCAGTAGGCCGGGTAACTAGGCCACGACTCACTGGCAATGCAACCGCCTACGTCACTCACTCACCCTTTGAGCTGCAGTCGACAATTATACAAATTAATTACTTGTTTGCCGAATCAAACGTAAATGAAATTGGAGAATAGGGTTTTTATTCAATTAAAATCCGAATTCACCGATAACACCAATCTGAGATTCGACTTCCGAGGCAATCTCCGATGTTTGCGCAATAACGTAAACCAACTAGTGAAACTGTTTGCTGAATAAGAATAGTGTCCTTAAGTGGTGCTACTTGGTCTTATAGAGAATAGAAATAATCTGCAATACACTATGAATTTTAGCTCGCATATAACCCCCGAGAGTGGGCGAGATTTTTTAGCTAGTATTTGACTAAAAAAGCTTCAAATAGTCATTTCATCACGACTTAATATATGCCTAAATCACCCGTTACCTTTGCGGCACAGTGAAAGTATTGGTTTGCGGGGCTGCCTAAAATAAAAGTAACTACAAATGTCAGTAGGCCGCAGTATGTGGGTCACAGCTGCAGAGCGGCTGCTTCACTGTTCACGGCGACCCTTCGGCTGGCGTGCGCAGATAAACGGTTTGATTGCGTTACTGTTCATGCGGGCTGGGGCGGCAGCGGTACACTGATTATTTCCGCGCTCGAATACTGCTCGTGCTCGCATGCTGGCAATCGGATATTATCGCAGGATTCTGTTAGATGCTTCCGTGTGAACTGGGAGTTTTGGTTACGTTCTCTGTGGAAAATATTTAGTTAGTTATACTCTGAGTTTATTGGCCACCGTCGGTTGTTGGAAACAGTCATGGGATGGGAAAAAACATTTAAGTATTGCCGGTTGCGGTCCTATACCACATACTTAATTTAGCACTTCGCCATTAGGTCGCGCTATGATGGTATTTGATAATTATTAAAAATAAATGCTATCCTCGTAAATTCAAATTAATCGCTTACGCAGAATAAATTCTCTGGAAAGAAGATGAATTTCATAACGTAATTTTAGATAAATTTACTTGGCACATCGGGTTCATTCTTCTCAGTTTCTCAAGGGAAGCGAATACAATTTAGAAACAAAGCTGGAAGTAATCCTTTACATAGCCAATTTAAATCCAAAGAAAGCCAAATGTCCCGTCCTTAATTCAGCCGGTTAAATTCCTTTGGACATTACCCGACTTGCGTCGCAAATTATGAAGAAAGGTAATTAGGAATTATGGTCGCGGCTGCAGTAAGGTCCTCAAAGATGGAGTTAGACCTTTTTGTGACGGGCACAATTGTTACTAACTTTAAGATACGTTAAGAAAATGTAGTCACTTGACTTATTTTCGCAGCTGTTTTTTTTTAGTTAGTACATATTTGCCTACTTAAGTGGATCATTAATTATATCATCCTTTTAATTTTTAAAATACCTAATATTTATTTATTTATTTACTGTGGCCACAAAACGAAGATGAATGAGATAAAACACAAAATCATGATTAAGAACGTGAAATATTTAAATCAATAGGATTTGCGCTAAGCTTACGACGACGCCGGAGCTGCAGATCTGCGTGAGGGTGCGTCTCCATTGAAGCGAGGCGGAGCGGAGACTGGCGGAATGGTCTATCCGCCAGTCTCCGCTGATCACCTGAGTTGGAATCTGTATCTCAGCTCCGCTTCACTTGTGTGATTGGTCGATTCCGCACGTCTCTGCTCCGCGCCGCTTACTTCAGTGGAGACTCACCCTAAGCCTCACCGGCGAAAAAGGAGTTTGGCACAAAATCACCACATCACACCTCGGACAATGGCGATCAAATGTATGAAAGAAACGCGTTGCTCCGCACACAGTCTAAGCTCGTGTAGGTGAACGCTTACCATGCTTGTGTGAGTGAGATAGGACATGCTAGGGTTGCCGCCATTTTGAACGCACGTGAGTCGGGAACACAATGTGCAGCAATATGAGATGACCTTGTAATAGCGGCGTCGAATTTATTTTGTGTGCTTATAATTAAACTAATGTTAAACTACGATTTCTAATTCCGCCCGCGTTCAAATTCGATAACCTCAATGACTAAAAACTCATTGCGCGAATTAGGAAGAAATAAGAGTCATATTACGCTGTAAGGTGGGTATCTAAGCTCGATTTATACAAAAAGTTTCCTATTTTGAATCAGTATAAACTTAGTAACTAAATTTTTGTAAGGAAATTCAGGCCACCAAAATATTACGTAAGTTGAAAACATGATTTTTTGTTCATATAAGTATATATTGTGTTGTTTTCAGTGTGATCTGATAGGTTTAGGTCGAAAACGGATAGGGCAAAAAAAAAATACTAAACATAAGTCCCTATTGTAAGTTGGTTTTCTACTAAAACATTTAAAACACTTTGAAAATAACTGGGTATGTACTTGCCTTGATTCATCCAATGGGAATTTGTAGAACTTTCTTTTATTTTTGTTGTTTATAGAGCTTAAACCACCGTACACAGCACAACACACGCCCATTACAAAAGTATTTGTTTAATATTTGAATATTGTACGTGGCCTCCGCTCTGCGCACCGCGTCGTCGCGTCCGTGCCAGCCGGTAACTGCGAGGTAACCGAGCGCGGGTGGGCGGCACTTTCGGTGGGAGGCAGGGAGTGTCCATACTGTACGTTAGTACTCTTTATTATACTGTGGTCCAGGTAACATGGTAATAGGGCAATCAGGTTGGGAATTAAACAACTCTTACTTTATATACGTTTTGACGTTTGTATAAGGACTAACTGTTCAATACACCATTAACTATTCAATATACCATTCTCATCGCGATGGGAGCCAAATTAGATCTATATATTGTTACTTTTCCAAATGGTCAAACCACATGTACGGGTCGAGGAAGGGTACTCGTATTTTTATCAATAAATATGCTGAATAAATTTGATAATTGAATGGTGTTCCTTAATTATTTAGAATTGGTAAGTTATAAGTTATTTATAATTACTTAAATAGATAAATTTAAAACTAAAAGAAAATAAATTGAAAGCTTGCGCTTCGCTTCTCCTTCCATATTACTATAGTTCAGTGGCGTGGTGTCCATAAAACTCTGTTCTCATCGGCTTGTTTATTTTAAGCCAGTTAAGCAGCCTCTTATATGGGTGTTGAAGAAGAAGACGCCAAATTTGCTCCGATTTGCACTCTGATTTGTTTGACGCCACGCCACTGCTACCGCTACCGCTAGAACCTAAGTGAAATAGAGGAAGTATGTTAAAGTTAATGTTTGGTGTTATGGAAGTTTATATCCACCGAGGTACAATATAAACGGCGTTATATACGTTAGTTTTAAAAGTTGTTCCTGTGCTTTCTAGGCGGATCTAACATAAACAGACAAACTTTGCCGTTGTTGTTGTTGTTGGTCGACAAAAACTAAGGCCCACGTAAACTTTCGCAATTAATTCTTCCCGAAAACTGTTTAGATAATAAACCTTCGAATTTTAAGCTAAAATCATCATGATTTGGAACTTTCATTTGTAAGTAAAAGGGTTGTTTACTTAGCAGGAGAGCCAATTAAGTTGTTGGTAGAGTACAGTTATGTACATTTATATAAGATATGACAGGCTTTCTTAACATTTTATGTAAAGAAATCTCTACGAAGAATTTATAACTTGCACTCAGTAGTAACATTGGGTGAAATCGATTTACGTACGGTAATGAAAACTAAATATAAATGAACTTCGTTTGTGAAGCTTTTAAGTATTATAAAATACTTAATTATGGTTACAAATATACCTCTACATACACAATTCTATATATTTCCGCTATTTTGTTGTATGTACAGTCGCCATCATATATATCGTATGCTGCGATATATCTGATGGCGACTTTACCTATTTTTAAACTCCTACATTTTAAATGATATTGATACTATAGATACTAATTGGTGTCTTTCATATATTTCGATTGTTTAGGGAGCCGCGGTCAGTGCGTACTTTCATATATTTCGATTGTTTAGGGAGCCGCGGTCAGTGCGTACTTTCATATATTTCGATTGTTTAGGGAGCCGCGGTCAGTGCGTACTTTCATATATTTCGATTGTTTAGGGAGCCGCGGTCAGTGCGTACTTTGCGAACCCCTGAGTCCACAAGGTATTAAAATAGTATTTTTCATGCTTTAAAAGTTGTGGGCGAAGCTTCATGCTACGCTACACGAAGGCTTCGTAGAGTTTCTGCGGCGACGAAGTTAATTACAGTTCGTTACGTCGCCGCCGTAGGTAACTTGGCGGAACGGTGCTACGCAGGCAAATGTGAAGAGTTGGCACGGCTTGCTACATCGTTCAAAACTTTGCCCTATTTAATCTCAACGAGTAAACAACGCGTTTGTTATTTATGATTTGTAATGCAGCAGTAAACTTTTTAATTTCCAAAAGCATTCGGTAATTCTCTCGGAGATCCTGAAATGCATACAGTTAATGCGTTCAGCCTCGCCTGTAGTGCCAGTGCCCCTGTATACCGAGCTAGCAGCTCCAACTTGGAATCCTAGCGAGATGATATATTTGCGAAGCTAAGTTAGTTGAATAAATATTCAAAAATATTTGACACTAGGATCATTTATAAATAAGTAAGATTTATAAAAGTCATTAAGTATAAACGGGGAAGTACCTACTATAGCTACTGTACAATCCAAACAGACAGTCATACACGTTACTCTCATATTTGCTACACTATGATTTCCTCTTGCATTCAGCGGGTAAACATGCCCATTCAGTGTGCAACGTGAATGTTTGCTGGATATTAACATTTTTGGAACATATGAACAACGGCCTACAATTTGCACGTGGGAAAAGGAGGAACATTTAGTTGATTGCCGAGCGCCAGAGTCCCTCGGGCCGAGGAAAACCCTATTAATCTCATTTTATCATTTGCCTGCTCCCATTCCCGCCATCCATCAACGCGCGAATAACGTAAACCTCGTAAACTTAGGCCTCTACGAGTAGAATTTTAACAGGTGCAAATTACATTTCAATTCAAAATAGGAACCAAGGAAATATTATAGTAATTCACTATTCAGCCTGCTTCTGACTAAGGGGATTTTGTATGTAATGTTCGATTACTCTCGATGTTCGTTCGACTTACTCACTTAACTGATCTAATTTTGTTTTGTGTTTAGATAATTTATTAGACCCCAAAGTTTAACCTTCAAGTCAGTGTATCGTGGTGTATCGAAAATTGCGATTATTCATTTGACATGTGATGTCTCTTAAAGCTAACCATTTAATATCAGTACGCTGTCAATTCAGTATTGGACAACATTGAAAATAACATTTAACTTGTATGAAAATATATATATATATATATATATATCTTTATTTCCAGACAACATAGGTCCATAGTTTGTTAGTACACATAATAAAAATAATTAAGAAGGTTCCCCTCCGTTAGCCCGAAAAACTTTCATCCTAATTTCATTGGCCCTAATTTTGGTAACCCTAAAATCATTAACCCGAATTTTCATTCATCCTAATTAATGAATAGCCCTAATTTCAGGATTCCGAATTTTCATAATACCTAATTACGTCATACCGAATTCTCTCTAGCCCTAATTTGCACTTAGCCGATTTTTTTAGACTACTAATATTATAATACCTAATAATGCTAAAACCTAAATTTTATTAAACCTACTTATCTATAAACCTAAGGCGAGTGCTGCTCTCCCTCCGCGCCTCCGGTTTTGGAATAACACTAGGGTAGGACAGGCAAGACCACGTGGAGTCGGAATTGCCAACTCAGGATGAAAATGGGAATCTTTTGACGCTCCGCTCGCTTCGCTCGCTCCGCTATACATTGTCACAATAGAAACCTAACCTAACCTACAGTTTTCGGGGTTCAGCCAATTCGATATTTGTCCAAATCCGTACTTTCTGTTTTAACGTAAAAATAGGTTTAATAATCTTTAGTACTCTTGACATTTAGTGTCGGTAATGATTAGGTCTAATAATCATTAGGTGTGGTAATTATTAGGTTATTTCATATTAGCATTGTTGACAATTAGTACAAATCATTATTAGAGTATTGGATTATTAGGTCTAACAACTAATTAGGGTATAAAAATTAGGTGAAATGACATTAGGGCTAATGAAAATTAGAGCTAACGTTGATAGGTGTAATAATATTAGCACTTGCGTTATTAGGTCAAGTAGGGGAGTACCAATTAAGAACTATGTTAGTAGGTATATAAGTCGCACTATTAATTTAACTGTTGCGCACAGCACCGGCTGTCCAGGTCAATGCAGCGCACTCGAAGCGTGCAGCTCATTAAACCGGCCGAGCACGGCGCTGTCCTGCCTCCCCGCCACAACCTGTAGGAGACTGTTGGGGCTTCCCCTCACTCTGCGTATTAAAGAAGCGACTTTTTTAATTATCCATTGAGAATCAGACAAAGAAGGAAATCGTATCACACGCCGGTCCATATTCTATATGAACGTAAGTACTTATGTGTTAGGACATCATTATAATCATGCCACCTTTAAATAGTCAGGAACACTTTACTGGTTAATAATAAGAATATCCAAGTACTAATATTAAATTTAACATACTCGTAAAAGGTGCACCTTGCTGACTTGACTCTGAGCCGTATAATCTTGATGAGCGCCTTATGACTGGTTTATGTGCAATACCGCCATAAACTTATAGAGTCTCGTTTTAAGGTTTAAGTACAGTTTTAGTCGCTGTAAAATGAGCGAAAATGTTGTTAACGTTTAGTTTAGCGCGAATTTATAATAGTTGCGTCGTAGCCCGCTGGGTCATTACTTGCGAGTTATATTAAATTATGCAGGAATTCTCATTAATTTGATGAGTAAATTGTGAGTGTGCAAAACGCGGCTTCGGGTATTTTAATCAATTTATTATACTAGTTTTGCATATTATCCTTAGGTACTACACTATAGTTTTGAATATTTACACTCGAGCTGAAGCTTCTCATTATTAAGAATTTACTTAGGTTGATTAAACTTGCCGAATAATATAAACCAAGGAATAGTTTCCGATCGTGTTTGCTTTATTGAAGAGACGTCCTAGTTCTTCCATGACGTTATAAAAAGGGGACAACAATCGCCATTCATATCAAGTCATACAAATCCACAGATTAATATATCTTTGTATTATAAATGATTTTTTCAAGCGCAATAAATTGAAAAATAAATAATATTATAAATATAAGTACTTTAACTTACTGTGCCTTACATATTTTATCAACCCTGAAGATTGCTTACATCTCATGCTCTAATCAAGTGATTTAGGTATATAAAACATAACAGCTGGTCACTGTTGGCATTGGCACCAACTGATTACCTACAGCCAGACCAAATTTTCAAGAAAAAGGCTTAAAGATAAGGCTCAAAGTACATAAATATTTTTACCAAACCTTCGCTCCCCCACAACAAGATTTCAAAAGGAACCTTATATTTTTAAAACTGCTTTATCTCAAAAGCCTCTTGAATCCAATCAAGAGATAAAGAAGTGGCCGGCTAGGGCGATCATTCGCCTCCATCGACGAGTGGCTTGAGAGGCCAGGAGGGCCAATCCGATGTTACAACTACTGCCTGAGGAACGCAAACAAACCTAACCTAACCTACAGTTTTCAATACGTACCCATTTCATCATTGAAAATTTTTCATTTTATAATCCGTCATTTATCTTGGTAATTATCCAGTTTAGAGAAAAGTTTCCTATACAAAACATGCTTATTTTAGCGTCCTTTATACGATAGCATCATAAATAGGTGTTATAATATGACATGTCAATATGACATCACACCGATGAAAAAATTTCCAAGTGTCGGGACCCCCTTTGCTCTAGTGCAACCCAAAGTGCAGATCAGATAAAGTAAAGTAAGTTTGTAATCAAAATCTGGAACCTTTAGATAGCCATCGACTGTGGGCCGGGCCGGCCTAGGCACACGTAATGTCCGGGGCGGAAGGTAGCTTCCATTCCAACCAAGAAGGTCACTAACTCTTTTATAGCTTTTCAAAGCCATGAGGCCCTGAGCCCGGTTCAAGGCTGCCGCGGCACGCTACACCCGAGCTACGTACCACAGCTTTAGCACGCTCCACACCACTAGCGCAATCGACGAGAGCGCTTCAGTGTAAGTACTGAACAAATGTAAGGTAACCATGCCTTTGTTCATGTTGTATAGCTTTCATACATGACAAATAATAATACATTTTTTAACTTTCTTCAGCTTAAGAAAAATCAGTGGTCTCTTGATTGCGACTGGCGTTACTAGCAAAAATAAGTCTTCTTCAACATACATTTTCTTGTTCGCGAAGAGAATAACCTCGAAATTTTTGGGGCTGAAGCAAATAATAGGCAGTGAATTTTGTATATCTATCGATAGTTCTTTCCAGACTAGTGTGATTACCCACATCCGGTTTAGTTTCTGATGGTTAAATCAGAGTCGCAGTAGTATTTAATGATATTTTATTCAGATGGTTGACGGTTGATTGTACATTCTTACGATAACAATAACTAGGTAGCGTAGCAACCGTCCAACACTTCCTCTCAAGCAACCATTCAACATCCTAATCCCATACAGCATCAAGCAGTCCTAAGTAAACCTAAACCAGACACACACCTTTCAAACTTAACACGGGGCAATGGCTTAGTCAAGATATCAGCTATGTAATCTTCAGTCGAGACATACTGTAGCTGAATCAACTAATCATTGATGCATTGACGAACGAAGTTATACCAATTGTCAATATCTTTCGTCCGTCGGTGAGAAACAGGATTATTAGCCAACGTTACGCGGCACTCTGATTGTCCACAAACAGCTTCACGCTCGTTGTGCCCATATTTTTGACAATATAGCTGACTAACCTCTGCAGGTATACAGCTTCCTTGGATGCTTCAGATAGCGCAACATGTTCGGCTTCTGTTGTATATAAAGCCACACAGTATTGCTTTCTGCACTCCCAGGATATAAAATGTGGTCCAAGTTTAAACATGTATCCTGAATATGACTTTATATTAGTCTGCGCCCCAGTCACTGTCAACCTGTAATTAATTAATGATTAAAGTCTCCATTCGACTTTCGAAATACAAATCATCTAACAAAGACTGGTATCGCAGTTGTTCTTGGCGGTTCAGTTCATTACCATCACCACCCCCTCTGCCAAAACATTACGTAGATCCAGTTCAAGCTGGGTTTTCTGCTGGTTTACACTGATCCATACCATGGTCCATTAAGTAAAGCATCAACAAACTTCCTCTGAAGCAAGAAAAACGTACCTTCTGTACTCCGTTCACACTCATGCAGAGACATTGCCGAGCTTGAAGTATTTCCTTAAGCCGTCCTGCAATTCCATCTTTGCACGAATATCCTTTACAAAAAACGATAAAACATTCTAATATAAAGACATATAAAAATATATATTCTTTAAAATATAAACATCTATCAATCTTTGAACGTTTAAATGACATTGACAATAAAACATCATTTACTCTTCCGTTCAACAAACTTTTGCTTTTGACCGTCTCCAATGAAACCTTGTTGCATATAGACGTTTTCATAAACGGTCTCCGCAAAATTTCCTGGTGGGATCGTGGATCTTCTCTTATTTTGCAGACACTATCATAGCAGTTTAATCCGCTCTGTGCGCCACGTAACCAATTCCTTAAGGAATATCTAGGTTCTGCCTCGTTTTGCACAACAGATTTCCTTGCTTTCTCATCCTGTACTTGACTGTCAGATTCAGTCCTAGAAGCTTGATAAAATTCCGGAGGAACGAACTCAGCTTCCAAACATGCTAATGCACCAGCTACCTTCGAGCTCTCCACATCCTATGGCAGCTTCATAAGAATCTTCGGTCACAGACGTCGATGAAACTGTCTTAGAAGAAAGATCCAACCAACTCCCATAGACCTGCATTCTTCACAGATGCGTCTTTCCCCACTGAACCTGATTCTGCGCCCTTTATCGCAGAATCTTCAGTAAAGACAACGTCTCGTCCTGCTTCACCCTTTGGAAAAGGTAATCCATGTGCCTTTCCTCTTGACAAACAAGTGACACACAGCTCCATTACCCTTATTCCTCCAACTTCGATGTCCGGAAGCTTGCATAAATCAGTCTGATTTACATGCCCAAGCTGTCCTGGCTAAAGTGACAATGAGTCCTCAGCTTGAACCGTAGCCGAAGCCCCGTCTACAATAGGAAAACAGTCATCCATAGATACCAGAGACTTCACTAGCAGTAACCACAAGCTTACTCACAACTTAGCCTATCGACTGGTGAAACATCTTACAACCATTAGAATCAAATATCACTTTCCAACTATTCTGAACCAACTTAGATATGGACAATAGATTAACTTTTAATTTCAGTACAAAGGAACAGTCTTGTATTGGAAACAAAACTCCTTTTAAATATACAACAATATTGCCCTTACCTATGCTTGTCATCTTGTCATCATTCGCACATGTCACAACATTCTTATCAGTAACAGTACAGTCTCTAAACTAATGTTTTTTAAACTTATGTGATGCGAAGCTCCACTAAGTATCCAAATATCACGCCGAGGGGTTGAAGGACTCGTGTACCGACAGTGAACTGCATAAAGCAACTTTCTTCAACTTCGTAGAAACCGTTGATATGCCTTCTCCGTCTAAATACTTAATCAACTTCGGGCAGTCATATTTCTTGTGACCTTTCTTGCCACATTTAAAACATTTGAAGTTTGGTACTGAACGCTGAGATTGTTTCCATGTCACTAACGCAGAATTACCATTCGAGGAATCATTAGAAGAACTCTGACCGGAGTCTTCTTGTAGAAGCTTTTGCCGAACGTTTTCCGAGGTGAGTTTCATTCCTGAGTGCTCTAAAGCCATACGTAACGGTCTGTATTCATCAGGCAAACCCCGTAAAAGTACCACAGCAATCAAATCATCGTCGAAACTGGTTAATCTCCTTCAGTTTCTGAGCGTGACTCATGACAGCCGCTACATATTCATGCATTGAATTATGCTTTTCCAAATGCTCATCTAAAAGCGAATTCATAAGACTTATTTGTCTATTGATCCCTTTATCCTCGAAAATTCCTGCTAGCGCGTCCCACACTTCCTTAGCAAATGTCAAATTCTGTACGTACGGGTAGAGATGGGACTCCAAGTGCAGACAAATAATAGTAAATGCCTCTTGATCCTTCTCATGTTCTCCAGAATCATCTGTTTTAGGTAGCGTTGTCGTAAATTTGAAACATTTTTCTCGAATTAGTAACATTTTTATTGCGAATTTCCATGACGAGTAATCTCAGACCAAGAAAAAAAGATAGACTGGGATTATTTTCCATCGAGCTAAATTTATCCAATTATGTTGCTGAAAACGATTTTATAATCGCAAGATCCTTAAGTATGATATACTTATATGTTTTTCATAATCTTCAAACGCCACTTTCTTCGTAACGTTTTTGACGTAAAATGCTTAAATATCGCAACAATGAAGTACTATGGAAAATGTTTAGTTCCATTTTATTTTATTTCTGCTCTTTCATGATGCTCTGTACGTACATTGTACACATTGTAATTAATTAAAAAGACAAAATTAGTTAAAATAAACCTTTTTAGGATATCCGGTTCTGATCACACGGCGAAGTCCTCGATTTGTTGTGTATAAATCGTTATATTATCCAAATGATTCAAACAAACGGCGCTTTTTTTATTTGGTTGCGATTCTGGTTCGTTTTGGCTCTTTCTAACAAAATTTATCCAAATATTATTTCTTTTAATATTAGTTGGGAACCTTAAATGTTTAAAACATAAACAATTATTAGTAGGTACAGAGATAGCAAATCAAAGAGGTAAGTATATATGGCGCTGACAATGACTTCATGTAAAGTCCGTAATCGTTTGGGGTAATTAGAAATCTTACTCTGGTAACACTCATGCTTTGTCACTTCGACAGACTGTTGAGGTTTTCAGTGTTTATTAAAAATGTTTTTAAGATGTTATTTTGATACTTATACGTGATAAGTTACTCCGTCCGACTTTTTGGTTGACGCACTGTTTTTTACACCCTTTTACAACGCAGGAGACCATTTTTTCAACATGTCTGTTTCACCGCTGCGCGCCGCGTACTGAGGAGCAGTTGACGTAGTTTTGATTGTATTTGTGTGCGTGAGCCATGTAAGTACTAATGTGGCGTCTCAGACCAAGAAATGGCGTAGTATAAAATGGCTTCATTAGATTGTTCGTGCTGTCATGTCTATCTTTTTTTCTTGGTCTGGGCGAGTAATCCTCAAGCCCGTTCAATTTAGGAACAGAAAATTTGGCGTTCTGGGCCATAACCTGATGGTTAAATCAGAGTCGCAGTAGTATTTAATGATATTTTATTCAGATGGTTGACGGTTGATTGTACATTCTTACGATAACAACAACTAGGTAGCGTAGCAACCGTCCAACAGTTTCAAACTCAAAGACAACTAGGTAGGTATCAAATTTCGCTTCTTATGTATGATAAATACTACGCCTAACTTAGAAATGTAATTTCCGTTTTGGTTTGTATAGCTTGAAACTCGAATCCAGATGGTTTGACACATTGCGGCGAAAAAAAACTACTATTAAAGATAAAATACACGAAATAATATAACCAAAGACCTAATTGATGAATTAAATTAAGGGGTACAATTCTGATTGGAAACAGATGAAGTTTGGGACTTACTTACGGTTTTTCACTTGTCTATTATTTGATAAAATGTGGAATAATGTCGTTTAAATTACGTATCTAGAGTCGTGCTCAGTTACTTCGAGTAAAAAGTATCGAGTAATCATGAATCATGATAATAATTTAAAACAAAATCACAATAAAGTTAAAAATAGGGATTGATCGTGTAATTAGTCCCAAAAAAAAAACAAGTAAAAATTAACAGATATCAACTTAACCAAAATAAAAGTAACTAACTGAAACCAATGTCCCCCAGATCACGGCCCTGCGGCAGGGTACCCATAATGCCGGCTACATTCCCCCGCTGAATAGCCAAGCTAATCCTTTGGCCGAGGAATGAGCCGGCTCTGTGGTCCGAAGAACATTCTGACAGTTTTTTTTTTTAATTTAGTTAAAAATAAAGTGGTCAATATTATTTGAGAAAAGTGTTCATAAGAAAATATGTTTTACTATAATACCAATTGATTGGTAGGACGTGTTTGATATAAAACTAAATGCTTTAACGTGTTCTATCTCCCCCTCCGCCCCTTAATCTCCTCCGCCGTACAAAGGCTCTCGGAGGCGCGGATGTAGGTGACCGGGAGACACTCGCACTCGCGCACGCCTTTTGTTTCGAACTCACTTCACTACTTGACACGACGAAGGAATACTTTATTTATTTTTTCTACTCCAGTACTTTTATCTGTCAATTATATAGTTACTAACTCTAATATATAGACATAAATTATGAAAGTCTGTAAAAGTCTATACTCTACTGCCCAAAAACACACTGCTAAACGATGTTATAATGTCGCCAACAAACATTACTTAGTACCACAGATTACAAAATAAACAGCTGCATTCACACAATTTGCTATTAAAAAAAAGAAACTTATTGTACTAATGCATTGCTGCCAACTTAAAAAAATAGTTTTATCCTCTGTGCATGGATGTATAGTATAGTGAACGTATGCCTTTAGGTATAAGTTCATATTTTTTTGACAGATGGACGTCAATAAAAAAAAGTTTATCAGACAATTTTTTTTTTTAATTTTGTTGATCCGAGCGGGAACATTTGTACTTAATTATTATCTTTGTTGTTTATTTGCACTTTATTTATTAAAATGTCGAGTCGTAGAAAAAGTATTGTATGCAACGTTGTATAAGAAGGTCAAAAAACGCTCGTGGCATCTTTGCTTGCCATTGCCACTCCAACCATGCCACTCGCGTTTTTTGCCCCCTTTTATACAACTGTTGCATAAAATACTATTGTATACGATTGCTGAGATGACTTTATTAACCCCTGACGAAAAAGAGGGATGTTACAATTCATGTGTAATCTGTGTGTCTGTCTATGGCATCGTAGTGCCCATACGGGTGGCCCGTTTTGAGTGCGGTTTTTTAATCGAAAGCCTGATTAGTTTAGATGGTTCTTAGCTTTGTTTTATGAAAATCGGAGTTATTGTCTCCAAGATATTCAGCGTTTAGAGGATCTAATTTCCCAATTTTTTAAAGCAATCATATCATGACTTATAAAAACATACTTGGAACTTGAACATTGATCAAAGTAACATTAGCGTGGTAAGTTTATCGCTGACAAAATGGATCTGAAAGCTTAATGTGCCAAGTAAGGTAAGTAATTACTTATCATGGATCTGCTCATGATATGTCATTGTGGCTGGGCGCGGGTTTCGGGTCCGGCTAATATTAGAAGGGTTTGTAGGTCGCCGTGTCTGGCCCGCCATGTCTTGTATTTATTCTGAATCGGCTAGTGATTGATTAAATCAGATTTTGAGTTCGGAAATACCTCATTTACCTATAAAATGGGGAGCCAAATGAATCCAAGAAGTTTCTCTCGTTAGAAGAGATAAGCTTATTTACCAAAATATTTTATTCATATTTCATTTATTAAACAGTTTACATGACAATATAGGTACGTATATGCAGCGGGACCCCATATAATTATGGTTTAGATCCTAAATAATCGAGTTGGTATATATTTCTACCTGTCGATGTATGTACTTTAAAATTTCTACCTTTAAATTCAATGGAAAAAAATGATTCTGTGCCAGGTTTAGTCATAATATAATACAATAATATTTTTTTTATTTTTTTTCTTGAAAACCTGTCATTAACAAGTTGGTAATAATTAATTCAGTAAGTAGAAATAACCGGCTGTTTTTTTCAATTACCTGGGGTCATGTACGTCACTAAATACCAAAGGACCCTGCTAGAAGGACAAAATCTTCGAACGCGTATTTCTCAAAAACTATTTATATCTAGGGTGTAGTGAAAAGTTATTTGGAAGGTAGAAATAAGAGGCTCC
This sequence comes from Apotomis turbidana, assembly GCA_905147355.2. Taxonomy (NCBI): domain Eukaryota; kingdom Metazoa; phylum Arthropoda; class Insecta; order Lepidoptera; family Tortricidae; genus Apotomis; species Apotomis turbidana. Next base: position 32,851,277 of record LR990282.1, read on the forward strand.
ATGAATAGTAATTCATTTAGTCTGTAAACTTACAATTAACAAAGGGCCCCGCTGGCACAGAATCACTCTTTTTTCATTAATTTGCAAAGGTAGAAATTTTAAAGTACATAAATCGACAGGTAGAAATATATACTAACTCGATTATTTGGAATCTAAACCGTAATTACATGGGGTCCCGCTGCATATACGACATACGTATATTACATGACGTACAGACCTACCTAGTATTTACAACAGCATTTTTAGGGTTCCGTACCCAAAGGGTAAAAACGGGACCCTATTACTGTGACTTCGCTCTCCGTCCGTCCGTTCGTCCGTCTGTCACCAGGCTGTATCTCAAGAACGGTGATAGCTAGACAGTTGAAATTTACACAGATGATGTATTTCTATTGCCGCTATAACAACATATACTAAAAATAAAATAAAAAAATAAATATTTAAGGGGGCTCCCATGGCGGGGGATACAACAAACTTGTTATAGATTATGGTACGGAACCCTTCATGCGCGAGTCGGACTCGCACTTGCCCAATTTTTTTTTTATATTAAAGTGGCGAGTAGCTTAGAAGCACCATACTTGTCGCATTATCATATCTCTTTAAAACAAGTATCCCTTGTCGCATCTTGTCGATATGGTCGTCGGTCCATCTCATTACCTTTTCTAGGCTATGTCCGCATAGACATATATACACATGATCACTCATTAAGAACCTTGTACTGGGGGATCCAAAACTGGTTTTACTGTGACAAAATGCCACCTTAAACCGGCTTTACTATAACAAAAAACCGATCTTGGATCCCCTACTTTCCATCTCTAAAGGTCATCGGTGCAATGAGCATTGTGTTCCGTTCACGGACACTTTTCTGGTAACCAGCTGTATGAACTCCGTCGTCAATCTTGGTTCTCTATTGCGAATCGTCTAATTTCTGGTTCGATCACGCAATGACGCTTAGAGCGTAGCTCACTCCATTACTCCTATGGCACCCCCGCTATGTAACAGGAAAATCCAGAATGTCGGATCAAATTATGAGTTGTTTTGACAGCGGCATGACAGCTTACCTTCATGAAATTAATACAGTGAGGTGAAGTGAGAGCCGCAGGTCTGCCGGCTCGAGTGACGGTCACGCTGCGAAGCTATTTCCAATTCCGGTCGCGCCGGGTCGCCGCCGCCGCTACAGACACTATAAGGACGTATGTGTAGCTGAAACTCAGACACGTGGGGAACCTTTTAGCAAAGGCAAGTCGTGTAGGTCGGTCGCAATAAATATGCTACCGTGCGACACTTGAGATTTATTTACGCTCCATTCTTCATTGTTACGTAAATATTAGAACGTTACTCAAGTCGATATTTTTATACGTTTCAGCTGTAGTTTCCGCTTTCGATCAATGGTTTTACAACCAAGTGCGCGTACGGAGCTAATACAAATTAACTTAATCTTTAGAAATAGAAAATATTTTGGGGCACAAAAATATTATTGACGGAATTTCATTATATTACGTAGGTAATACGCTAACACGTTGACGCTCAATTTCACAACGTCCTGTTATTAAAGGCTGATTGTCAAATGATCTATATTAATCTCACGACTTGTGTATGAGAATACGAATAGATAGAATACGAAAAAAATAGATAGGTACTAAAATAAAATAACTAACTAGTCTAATTTGACTCGTAATTTTACCCGTTCGACGCAAGGATTTGTAGTATTTTCTTCACGTGTCACAATGGTCTTTTAAAAATAAAAGGGGTATCCAAACATTATTTTATGATCAAGTCAGCAGTTTTGAAAAATATTCGCTCCGAAAATAAAATAAAATAGCATCCCCCCCTCTGACTTTTCAACCACGGGTCAAAAAATTATGGAAAAATTCATGAAAATGAGGCCTTATAAGTACTTGCAATGAAAACTATATTGAATAACATCGGTCGAGCCGTTTTTGAGTTATCGCAAATTTTCATAATTTTCTTTAAAATGAAGTATGTGATGGGCAACTACGGAACCCTACACTGAGCGTGGCCCGACATGCTCTTGGCCGGTTTTAGAAACAAATATTATCAATGCAAAATTCACTGTAGGTTTCAAATATATACCAATCGCAATGTCCCTGTTCTAATTAGTAACATTGAAACATGTTTGTTCATACAGAAAAATTTCTAAAACAATCAGCATTTTTGAACGGATAAGGAGCCTTAATTTATATATTTTTTTTCTACATTATATAAGTAGGTACGTAAAGTAGCAAAGTGACTCGGGTCACGTAAAATATAAGGCGTACAGAGAACGTCGATTTGCGAAAAACTCGCAAAACATAAACCTAACCTACATACTAAGCAGCATATCGGTTTCTAACTCGCTATTCATCGCCAATGATTTGTCGCTCGTGTGACGGCTTCACTATTAATCAAAATGGCGAGACGCGGAATTGAAAAGGACCGCGGTGTGATTGTTATCGGCACCGATAACGACGCTTTAGCGATTTAATGTAGGATCGTGAACTTCTCGCTCGTTACTTAAATAGGCTTGAGCTAATCAACGCTCTTGTAAGTGATAATCGTTTAGATATATCTCGAGATGAAGCCACAGGCCCAGTTCATTTTGTTCTGCCTAAAATATACAGAATCGGAACGGATCATGTGGGCAAAAACATCCAGCTTCAATTGATTACGAAAGGACGTGAGCTGAAGTATAACATTTTAAACAATACGGGAGGAACAAGAACCTTTTCTTTCCAACGCCTCGGAAAAAAATAAGGACAATATTAAAAAGGTCAATTTTATGCAAAGATAATGCCTACAAAACGTTCAGAATTACCCAGAAAACAATGTCTCTCGACCTTAATGAAGGGTCTTCGTAAAAAATATCAAACCCTCTCTTGCTATAAACAAAAGGTTTAACTCTGGCTAAACAAATATTCACGGGGTACGTATAGAGCCGCGGCGTAGGTTGGTACAATACAAGTACAAGGTACCCGACCTTATAACGCTTTTTCCTATAGGCACGACTACAGTAAAAGCTAATAGCGGTGGATTCGTCCCAAGGTAATACAGGATCTTCAATACGCGCTGCCGTTTCCAAAGTGATTATTTGTTAGGTATTTTATAAATAGCATGAAGTAGTTGCTTGAATCCTACTCACTTACCTACTTAAAAAATTTAACGTATCTACGGGGTAATTGCATTTTTGGTATTTCCACATATATATCGCTTTATCACTAACCCATTTGAGTTCTCGTCGTTTCAGATGCTTTGCAGGTCTGACGGGGTATATAAGTGAAGGTACACACCGGGTGGAATTGTTTCATGATATTCGCGGGAAAGCCTTATGCTATATATATAGCACGGAAGGCATAGCATGATAGACGATATTTAATACTTCCAAGTATATTTTCTCAGCAGCCGGCCCGCTCCTAAGTCCCCGCAATCAATTACAGGGATAGTCGCGGCCTCCCGCCGCTATCTGTTACACTTTATTACGTTCCCCTCCCAAGGAGAAGACTACTCACTGCAGGAAGCGGCAGGTGCCGACATCCGGCCCTGTAATCTACTTATTTAGACCAAGTGTTATGACAACATTATTATTTATTTGACCGATGCCCGTTTGCCAGTTTTCGGATTCCGTTGTCAAACCACGAACGCTGTAATTTGGCATTATATTTTTATAAATAATTTTATTAATCTCTTCGACAAAGCAGTAAAGGATTTTTAGGGATCCTACTCGTCACGTAAACTTGGGGATGTTTTTTTTGTTTATCTAATGGTGTTTCACAGACTTTATCACAGTTATATTTGTATCAGAGCGGTTATACTAGGTTCCGGCGTTTTTACGCCAATATTTTAAGGGTTAGGTAGGACAATGGACCGCCGGCTCAGTAGGCAGGCGCACTACCGCTGCGTCAACCGCATCGTCAAAATTAATCGACGTCATCAAAGTTAATAGACTACATAAAAACTATAAAAAAACATTTTAAAAATTAAAATTACAGTAACCATAAATAATATACATACTAAAGCATTTTGTGCTATAAATAATGGAGTGAAATTATTCAAGATGAGATAAGATATTAGTATATTACGTTGTTTTGCGTTTCCATGCACAAAGGGACGAACATCAAAGGACGCGATGGATACTCCGTAAGGTTCCTACACAGACATGATTGTGTTTAGTGTGTTTCATGATAGAGATAGAGGTAGGTAAAGGACCCTGGCACACGGGAGCGATTGATGTACTCTATGTATAAAGCATAAGTAGGTAGATTGTGTTACAACGTCCAAGCTATCAAACTAAAATGTTAAGTGTCGGGGACTTCGTCCGCGAAGTCGGTTAAAAAGTATCCTATAACCACCTTTAGATGTTCAGCTATCCCTGTGCCGAAATTGGTCAAAATCGTCCAGCTGTTTTTGCGTGATCAGTTGGCTGACTCCTCGCGTCCATAGGTACAAATCCTGCATTGCGCTGTTAAGAATTTCCTGAAATAATGACCCCTATCCATAACTGAATTCAAATAAAATGTTAGAGTTAAATTACTAAATATTGTATTAAGTGGTCACTCACGTGAAGAGTTAAATTATAATTTTAATATACATCGTTGTGACAATTTATAAATACAACCACGGACTAGTCCCACGGTTCACTACGTACGTAACTACGTAATCCTCGCAAGCCTCTGGCTATGCGCGTAGCGTAGCGCTACGAAGATTTGGTAGGTATTGTCAGTCAAACGCCAACTATGAACTGAAAAGAAAGAACTTACCCGGACGAGTATTACAAGCGCCCCTTCGAGGGCATCAAAGGTTCAAAAAAACACTTTATCAATGTCACCTCAATTTCCCTAAATCACTAATAAATATAGTGTGAAAAAATTAATAAAAAGCCATGCTTATACGGATTGTACTATTTACTATTTTTACATGAAATTCCTTCCTTCTCCTCCCTCCGTCTCTTATTATCCTGTACTCTAAAAAAACATTAATGTTTCACTGGATTGTTTTTATCTTAATGGAATAAAAATCTGGCACAAAGTGGAGCGTAATAATTGCGTCTGTGCCAATAACTGGCGTGTTTGCCCAGGTCGGCTTTATCTCGCAAACTGAACAGTTTCAATAATGGTCATCGAAAATACTGTTGTAAATATTGTTAAAGCCTACCTGTAAATTAAATTTCGCTGAGAAAGTGGCCACCTGCGGTAAGGAACCGCTCCGGGTTAAGACCGTAATTGTCCTTGTACTAAACAAACATGACCGCTATATTGTTGTATTATGTAAATGACGTATAGCATTATAACTTCGGTAACTGGCAACTTTGGTGCGTGTGGACGGCACACAATATTTCACATTTCAATAATGCGCTTCCAAATACATCCATTGTCTTTGAAAACGCGGGCTAAGGCGACTGAAGCGGTCGTCTGTGTGCTTACGTCCCAGCACTTCAGAGAAAACCGGTTGAAGTCGACCGAACAATAAATCCTTATATAAATCGTGTCTTGTTCACTGGAAAAATTAGTGTAAGTGAAAGAGATACAGTTATACTTAATCGTGTGTCATGATGCCTTAATCTGCGACCTTTCAGAAGGACAACAGAACGTACCGAATCACACTTGAAAACTTTGTATCCTATTACATAACAGCTTACCGCACGAAGGCAGAAACTTGAGTAAGTAAAACTTTAATGTCACTGTTAGACATAACCATAACACAGCGCCTAGTACTAAGTATTACATTACTTAAAATACTTATTTTACATAATAAATAATAATAATAATAAATATCAGACAACCTCACACAAATCAACCTAGTCTCAAATTAAGCTCAAGAAGGCTTGTGTTATGGGTACTAGGTGACGATATACATTACTTATATAGATAAATAAATACTTAAATACATAGAACATCCATGACCCAGGCACAAATATTCGTGTTCATCACACAAATATTTGCCCTTGCCGGGATTCGAACCCGGGACCGTCGGCTCAGTAGGCAGTTGGTTAACCACTGCGCCAACCGCGTCGTCAATGGCGTAGGCCTACGCCTCATTTAAAATATCTGCCTCATTTTCAAATTTACTTCATTAGAAGTGGTTCCGTTAGAATAAAGGAGATGAGAGTTATAGTGCTACATAATAAGTTATATAAATAAGATGTAATCCATACTAATATTATAAATGCGAAAGTGTGTCTGTCTGTCTATCTGTCTGTCTGTCTGTTACCTCTTCACGCTTAAACCGCTGAACCGATTTAGATGAAATTTGGTATATAGATAGTTTCAGTCCCGGGGAAGGACATAGGATACTTTTCATCCCGAATAAATTTAGTGTTCCCGTGGGATGAGCGGGTAACACCGCGGGGCACAGCTAGTATATACATAAATAAGACTAATAAATGAGGGCACTCTCTTCTGATGATATGGAGACTTTATAAAAATAGCCCTATATTCATCCGGCGGTAGCTATAGTATTTTATGCAACCGTTGTATAAGAGGGGGCAAAAAACGCGAGTGGCATGGGTTACGATGTGAGCGTAGCGAACTTCGTAAGAAAGATGTGTTTTTTGACCTACTTATACAACGTTGCATACAATACTTTTTCTACGACTCGACATTTCATAAATAAAATGCAAATAAACAACAAAGAAAATAATGACATGTTCCCGCTCGGAATCAACAAAATAAAAAATAAAAATAGTCTCTGATAAACTTTTTTTTTATTGACGTCCATCTGTCAAAAAAATATGAACTTATAGATAAAGGTATACGTTCACTATACTAAACATCTGTCAAAAAAATAAACTTATACATAAAGGTATACGATCACTATACTAAACATCCATGCACTGAAGATAAAACTTTTTTTTAAGTTGGCAGCAATGCCTTAGTAGGTACAATAAGTTTTTTTTTAATTGCAAATTGTGTGAATGCAGCTGTTTATCTTGTAATCTGTGGTACTAAGTGATGCTTTTTTGGCGACATTATAACATCGTTTAGCAGTGTTTTTTTGGGCAGTAGAGTATAGACTTTTACAGACTTTCATAATTTATGTCTTTATATTAGAGTTAGTAACTATATAAATGACAGAAAAAAGTACTGGAGTAGAAAAAATACTTTAGTTCCTGACGTTGTTCTCAGGATTCTGCGCAAGATAATTTACTCCTTTGTGACTCAATTTACTATGCTATTATGCCGGTGTAGTCGAGCGACTGTCCGCCCGAGCTAAATTAAATCATTACATTAGGTAGCCTGTGTGTGCTAGTACTAGGTAACATCTGCCGAGGAAGGGCCATCAAACCCGGCGGGTGCGGTGCGCCTCGATTAAACAACTGTCGTAAATTTTAACGTCGCACGCATGTTGATTCATCACACATTCAATGTTTTGTTCAACAATCCAGTAATTGTGTAGACCTGGATGTCTCAAAGAACAGGCAAAGAAGGGTGCCGTGCTGTGAAACGCTCCTGTTTACGCTTCTTCGGAAACTATACTTAGATAATAGAGAAGAAGATAAAAAATCTTAAAAGAAACCGAAAAATAAACCAATACGTAGAACAATGCGGATTTGTACCAAACGGTATCTTGAAAGAAACGAAGTAGACGTGAGTGTATGTTTATTCCCTCATGGTATAAACATTTTCCCTCAACAGCCTTAGAGACATCCGTAATACCGTTCCGAGAGTGTCTCCGAAACATAAGTTGATAACAAACTCGCAGCGTCGTAATCTGGCGAGCGTGACTCGTGAAGTGATCACACCACGTGAAATAAAAACAGTACTACCCTACTGCGTAATCTATGCAAGCGTCAAATTGGGCTCGCTCGTACTAAATGAACGACGGTAATAAAAAAAAAAAGAAGTTTATAGTGGCTATTTAGAATGAAGTGTTCTCGTCATTCGAGCCCCTCGAAAAATGTTGGTTAAACAGAAGTCCATTTTTTTTGTCGCGATTATTAAAGAGAGGCAAAGTTTTATACTTACGTTTAAGTAATACAGCTTCTATACCTAGAAAGGTCGCATGAAGTTATGATACTGTTTGTTAGTTATTCTGTGATACTCGGTTTCATTTCCTGAACTTGATTCGCCGTCGCCTTTGTATGGATTAACTGGGTCGGGCGATATTGCCATAACTTTGAAGGGAGCTGATTTAAACTTTCGATGTATGTATATTCATCTTAATTATTTTGTTTTGATTTAATAGTCGATTCGATACGTCGAACTTTGGTGCGTGTTTTGAGAAGTTCTGCGTTAGGAATTTTCGCGGTCTGCGGAAATCAATGGGTTTCACGGGTTTTCTGTGTACTCGATGCCTTTGAGATTTCCATACAAGTTTTCGTTTTCTGTTCAACGTCCCACAAGAGTAGTAGAGTACACTTCAGATAGGAATACAGGAACTTGACAAACTCCGTGCTTAACATGATATATGTACCTATATGTACACTAGTATAGATAAAATAATATAATATCATTTTTATTGGGTACTCGGCCATCGTCACGGTAGAAAAATCCCACCGGAGTGCAATTTCGAGTTAGTACATAAGTAGGTACGATATAAGTACCTAAACTCGATTAATTCTGTGGTACGTGTTTTAAATGGGATTACTCTAACGCCCAAATAGAGCGTAATACTCTTATTCTATTTATTATTTTATTTAAGTAAGCAATTAAAATGTATTATTTGGTAAATAGATCAATTTTAATTTTTGAATAAAATCCCAGCTAAGACACTGTCTGTGTTAACTTTTTACTGTGGCGTCGTAGCCAGGTGCTACGGAATTATCAATTGTCGAGAGGCCTGCGAGCTGCCGATAGCGGCCACTCATCTCATACCTCGTTATGGAATGGACCATTCAGGGATGTACTTCAAACTATATGGAACAAGCGTATCATATTTGTTTTGAAGTGAAAATACACGAGGAAGAAGTAGTGCACTGATCTCAATTGAATAATGGTGGCAGTATCATTATTTCTTGGCAATCATTTAAAACGGTACTTGTTCAAAAACAAGGTACTGATGATGACCTCGCGTCATCTTACTTACTGTAATTTTAGGAATGTTAAAATAACTTTGGTATTTTAACATTGTAGTGTACAGTGGGCCTTACGAGGACAACCACCAATGGGACTGTCAGTAAGGCATAGTAAGCAATAACTAGATTGTTGGTCTCCAATGTCGTCATACAATTTATTTATTTAGCTGGTAAGCTTTTGGATGCCTTTTATTCAATCAAAATAAATACTGATAGCTCTTGACGTAGCACTAAATTTAATGAATCTATTATGCAACTGGGAAATAACCTGGATTGCAAGCAACGCAATTAATTGGAATGCCGACTAATAGCCCGGCAGACGACCTAATTCTATTAGGAGGTATTGCATTTCCCGCAGTTAAATGAAACTGCGATTTAACTAAACTCGACAAAATGTCCGCTTTTATTGTGTTCGCCGCTGTGTTGATTACTGAAAGTTTTGGCCGTCATTTTTGAGGTCGTCATCATTAGTATGACACTCAGAGACTTTATACATCTCTGAGGAAATGAAATAATTTTAATAGTTATTTGTTATACAAGGGGGGAAAGTTGTATTTTACCCGCGAGTGTTTATTTGAAACACGAGCTAGCGAAAGGATCCTATGATTGACCACGAGCGAAGCGAGTGGTTCAAAATAGAACCCTGAGCGTAGCGAGTGTTTCAATACACGAGACGTAAAATAACTTTTCACCCGAGTATAACACAAAACTTTTCACCTCACTACAACGAGGAAAAAAGAATAAGGGTTTGTACTATATCTTTGAAAAATAAGTGCAAAAATCAACCAATTTGCCATTTATTAAAACTAAGGTCTAATTAGCTTTCATGTAGGTATTTTAAACGGGATTTTTCAGAAAATAAGCTCATGTCAAATTTTACTTTAGCTGCGTTGAAACGTCAAAACTCTTTCTCCACATGTGGATAAAAAGCGATTTTCTCAATAGATATCAAACAAACAAACTGGGCTTTCCGAGCTAGTGAGGTGAAAAATATTTTATTGCATGTTGTGACGCCTAGAGACCATATACATCTCTAAGAAATGTAGGTTTTATAATTATTTTCTATTGTAAATTATACACGTTGACGCCTAGAGACCTTATACATCTCTGTGGGATGAAATTAATTAAGTAATTGTATTTTTTAATACAGTTGCTCAAAAAGTGGTACTTTTTGTGGCTGCGTAGCGTGCGAGAAGCTCAATTTCTCGAACTAGTGCTTTTTACTTTTTAGTTCCAAACTATACTTTCGAAACGCAGTAATTTTATATTAGATTTTTTACTTGGAAATTATGAAATTAAAAACGCTTACGAATACTAGGAGTATTTATTTAAAGTATTCATTAATATATAAATGACGAAAAAATATTAAGAATTTGCATTTTATAGCCTACTCTGTCTTAGGTATATAAAATGAAATATTTACTTTCCTAAAAATCGTTCTTTGATTTGGCTGAATGATACAAGCATATACCTAGAAAAAAAAAGTTTAAAAGCAAATCAGCCCGCCCTTTTGAAATAACTTCTAACATTATTTAAACACATTAACGCATATAAATATATAATTTGGTACGAGAAGTTATAAAAAAATATTGAAAATGAGTGATTCAAACATTGATATGACACCACCAGACATTCGTGCTAGAGCAGCAATTGCCAATGACTGTGTTATTCCAGAAAAATCTAAAAACCAATATAATGCCGTCTATGTAAAATTTATCGAGTGGAAAACCTTACATAACGCAAAGTCTTTTTCAGAGACTGTTTTGATGGCCTATTTTCAAGAGCTGTCTGAAACCTATCGGCCATCAACATTATGGTCAAAATATTCTATGTTGAAAGCTGTTATAAAGTTAAAACATGACATAGATATTAAAACTTACACCAGATTGACTGCTTTCTTAAAAAGGCAAAGTGCAGGATTTCAGAGTAAAAAATCGAAGGTACTAACAGCTGAACAAATTAAGACGTTTATTAATGAAGCTCCAGATCAGCAACATCTAGCTACAAAGGTATAAACTTAAATATAAATCTTATAAAATATGTACACAATTTAAGTAAATTAACTCTAAAAATAAAGTAGGAAGTTAAAAAAAATAGAATGAAATAAACAATTGTCTTACAATATATAATAAATATGTAACTTTGTTCATAGGTTGCTCTTATATTTGGAGTCTGTGGCGCATGCAGACGCGAAGAGCTCACAAATGTATCAGTAAAAGATATAGAAACACATGGGGACATACTTCTTGTCAAAATAACAAATACAAAAAATAAAATTCCCAGGTCCTTCACTATTGACGGCCCATTTGCAGAAATAGTCAAGAAATATCAGAGTCTGCGGTCTTCTAAGGGCAAAAGTGACCGATTCTTTCAGGATTTTCAAAGAGGAAGGTGCACTGCCCAGGTAATAGGCTTAAACAAGTTTGGGAATATGCCGAGAGATATCGCTCAGTAGTTAAATTTGCCTGATGCAAATCTTTACACCGGACATGCATTTAGGAGAACCTCTGCTACATTACTTGCCGACCAACTTTGAAGAGGCATGGAGGTTGGCGGTCAAGTAATGTAGCAGAAGGATACATAGAAAACTCCATTGATAACAAATTAAAAATTGGAAAACAAATTGCAAAATCAATTAATGTAAAGTCGCAAGAGTCCACAGAATTTTCGTCATCCACATTCCAATCTGGTCTTAATGTACCTGTTAATACTGAACCTCAACCAGGACCGTCACATGCTAACAACACTTTGGTTACACCCAGCCCTGTTAACCAACCAGGACCGTCACGTGCCTACAACACTTGGATTACACATAGACCCTCTAACTTTGACCCACAGGAATTATCACAACAGCAGGAACCTGAAAATACACCATGCCTGACTAGTCAGACACTTAATTTACATGGAAGAACTCACAACATAACTATGAACTGCACTAATTGTACCATTAACTATAATTATTACTGAAAATAAAATATTTCTGATATCAACCTTGTTTTAATACAAATATATATTTTTTTTATTCTCATTTAATCACAAAAGCAAGTAATTCTTCTTAGACCTCATTTGATATAGGTAGTTGTCTTTTCGTAATGTTAAACATAATCATCATTTCTTCTAAACATGGTCATCAACGTGGCACTTGAGCAGCAGTTGTAGGTACATAGTAATTGACTGGTTGACTTCCTAGGAGCCGCTTTGAGTGAATATTATCCTTCCGCCAATTTGTTAGGGACCTGCAAAATGTTAATAATTTAGTAACATTTATAGATTTCACCAGCTTCTTGTTCAAAAAAATAACCTTAAACATAACTAATAATGTGATTTAATGTTTCTTTTACCTCTAATTATCCTTGATAGTCTTCAAATATTCAAACAATTCATGATATTTTAGTTGTAAACGTGTCCTTGGTCACATGTCGCAGATCACAAATTTGGCACTAAAACTCTTGTTGCATGATCTGTTTCTGTTTGTTGATACTGTAATGTCTTGTACTTCTGTTTTGATAATGTTAAAGGTTCTAATTAATGTCGTTTCAGTATTATAATTATCTGCATTGGGCTGTGGCAAGCTAAATATTATCCTTATAAATACTGTCAGTGTCAACTGCCAAGTGTCAATTTAGTTTCTCAACTCGAGGCCGATGGCGCTGATTCCAATAGTATGTTGTCACTGTCAGTGTCATTTGTAAAGTATGGGTTCGTTCAAAAATAACTTCGAAGCAAGCATATTTTATCGCAATGATATATTAATTTATTATTTTTTCGCAATTGCATTATAAAACGTCGTTTACAACACGTGTGAAATGTCTTTTTACTACTCGTACCGAGTCTTGCCACTCGCTTTCAGCTCGTGGCAAGATACCTCGGTACTAGTGGTAAAAAGACATTATTTTCACACTAGTTGTAAAATGTACTATTATTGCATGTTGTGGCACCTAGAGACTTTACACATCTCTGGGTATATTTAATATTTTAAATTAATCGTTAAAATTTTATTTTGATGTTCCTACTTAACATTGATTTGGAGTATCTATACTTCTCCTTTACGTGTAGGTACCCATGTAATTATAACACAAATGTAATGTAATTGTTTTTATTTAAGAAAAATGACTTACCTACTGTTGAGTTTCTTTCGGCTTTCTTCTCAACAGCGGTCTCCTCTTACGAAATGCTGGTAGATTCATAATCTGACTTGTAAAAGTGCCCCTGTGGCCTACTTACTGAATAAATTATTTCATTTCATTTCATTACAGCCTTGAGCTTTTTAAACTGCGATGAAGAAGACGTATCTATTGTACTAAAAGTTTATCGTGTATATTTGCATCTGTAAATGGCCTGTGTGGTAAGTTTTTAATGATCTTCTTAACAGCAAACCGAGAAAACCGGGTCAGCCTTTTGAGAACCGACAACTTTTTTCAAAGAGTGTCGGTTTTCTAAGCGTCTATAGATCTAGATTCCTGTAGGGGTGTGCCTATTTTAGAGCATATAGGTTCTAGGCCCTTTTCTATAACTCTTAGCGTAAAAGAAGTCCAAAACATAACTCTACCACGCCTCCAGACTCTCTTTAATGTTATGCAGTGGCATCAAGCGATCTATGATCTCTTTATCAAATACAGACAGATAAGATCAAATACACAAATAAGATTAAATACAGACGGAAACAACTCATTAAGAGTTACAATAAATAATAAGCAGAGGTAAACAACGGGCGGTCTTGTTGTAAAATAGCGATCTCTTCCAGAAAACCTATTATATATTATTTAGATTGATTCTATACTATTGGATACTTGTTGCAGGTGCGATCCCCATGGTGACGGCGACCGTGCACTGTGCGCCCGCGCCACTGCGCTACTCGGTGCTCGCGGTCTATAGTCTGGGCAGTCTCCTCGGCCTTTATAAGGTGAGTCTAATCATACATCTACCAGCGTTGCGGCTATACAAGTCGATTCCCACCGACTTGTCCATTTTATGGTATTTAAGCATTTGTCCTTGCTCTATAAGTATAAATAAATAAACTTCCAGTTTCTCTCAGTTTTAAGCGACGCAGCCGCTATATTCAGAAATCAGCTATTTAGCCGCGATAAAATACTAACTTTTTTTCTGCTATGTGAGACTGTAAAAAGCCAAAAGCCAGTAAGTAGGTCTCCTGTAACTACACAAATTTAATCATGGTCTAATGAGATCGAAATTGAGTCTAATGACATAAGGAATGTGTGCAGTAATTTAATATTTAATTAAGAAGGTTAAAACATACGTGTGTGAGTTTGAGTATTAATTATTAATTAGTTTAGAGGCCTTATGTTAAAACAAGTTAAATATTTTTTCTCGAATTATACAATGTCGGTATCCGTCCGGATTGTTACTACCGTCTTGCCTACTAACCCACCGCCAAACAGCAATGTTCGCATTGTTGTGTTCCGGTGTGGGGGTAAGATAGCCGGTGAAATTACTAGCATAGAGGCATTCTATCTTCGTCCTCCGGTTAGGCAAACACTTGTGACTCCTCTGGTGTTGCAGGTGTTTATGGGCGACGGTAATCGCTTTCCATCAGGCGATACGTTTGCTCGTTTGCCTCCTATGACATAAAAAAAAAAATCATCACTGATACAAAATGCACCAGTAATATTTCAATTCAATACGCCGAAACGTCGTATCTTCGTCGTATTTCTCACATAAAAATTGTAGCACATGATAGAAATAAAAAAGACCAATAGTAAAAATCCAACTGTTTCTGTGTGATTCTACGTAACACCACAGAATAGATAATAGTACAAGTAACACGAAGCGCCATTGGTTAATGCAGGCAAAAAAGTGCACAATCGTTAAATGGGAATAGGCAAAGTTCAAACTTAAATATTTTTTAAAACGAAAGGGTTTGCCAAAACTCTGTCGGAGTTCAAAAAAGTAATATCAAACAAATGCGATTTAGACTACCAATTCAGCCCGAACTGCGCTTCCTGCAAAAAGTTCGTTCTGACATGTATTAAATGGAAGATTCGCGGCCTTGAGCATAACGACCGGCAGATTTCAAGTCGAGTAGAAAGAAAAACTTCGCCGAAGAGGTTCGTCTTTTCACTATCTAGGCACCCGTTTTAAGCCGGATAGTGTTAAGTAATGAAACTTAAATTAAGTAAAAAATTTAGTTTGACCTTTCGTAATCCCTAAGTGCTCGGTATCTGTGCCAAAAACTCCTTGCGCTAGAAACATGCCAACGCCGATGCCAAGTGATGGGCGCGCCGTAACTCAGCGGCCCACTCCCGCATGACGTCTGCCGTGCCAGTTGGCATGCCAGGCAGCTTCGATGGAGCGCGGCTACTGCATTCGGTAGATTGGTTTAAGTATCTTTGTTCTTTATAGCCGCCCAATCATTCAACCTCCAGGCAAATTCTACCCTTTAACAGACGCTAGATTTTCTCCTTGGCAACTTTGTGCTTTTGCTTATCATTCGGGCAAGCGAGCGAAGCGAATTTGATACTGTTCTAACTATACTTTATATAGGTATACACTATCACGTGGTTATATAAAATAAGAACAAGCATTGTGATAAGTTCGCAGATGTCACTTATATACTGCCTATACCTGCGGATCTGTAACGTAATGATAATGAGTGAGCGGTGTTGCGGTGTAGCAGGTTTGACCACAATACAGCCGACCAACCACAACCCGTGGCTATTGCTATGCCACTGCATTTCAACACACTGGTGGTGTAATTTATGTGAGCTTTATAATAAATGGATAGGTACATTCCAATCAAGTCCAATCGTTCGAGGAAATTACAAATAAAGTCAACGTGTACAGCCTGAGACCCTCTGAAAAAATATTTCAAAACGGTGACAACTAGCACTCACCTAAGTGCAACTGACTGCGTTTGATGGACGGATGACGACAGGCCTCGGAGCTAGGGCGGATATCACGCATGCCTGTCGAACGAGCGACATTCCAACAAAACGAGCCTCGTTTCAATAATTGAGTGCTGAGCTATTAGCAAAAAAGGAAGAATACATTTTGATTGGCGTCACGAATGGCGTCGGGGTTATTTTGTAATCAGTACCTATCGTTATAAATATAATATCATATTATATTATATATAGCGCCATTTTATATGAAATAAAAAGAAAAGTGAATCTAAATAGGAAACTTTTCCGTATCATTGTAGATGAATACCCCTTGTGTCTATAGTACCATTGATTTGTACCATCAATGGTACAAGTGATACTACTATGTGTCCTTAGTACCATTGAAAAAGATACTAGTTTATACCGTGTATTTACTTGTGAATTTTTTTTTTATTATATTATGATATATATGTAATTATATCTACTTATATGTATTATATTTTGGAATTACACATATTTTATTATATTAAGACATTAGTCCTTAGTGTGCATACTAACTAGGGCTTGCATCCCGGAATTCCGGAATTTCGAAATTCCGGAATCTCGGATGATTTTTCCAATATTACAATTCCGGTATTGAGGACGCTCAATATCGAAAATTCCGGAATTGAAACGACATTCTTTAATGTAGTTCCTAGACAGTTATATGAGATGTTTTACGGATGGTAAGTTTGTTTAAGCATAAATATATGTATTCACTTGTATCTTTAACGCTCTCAGAACGGTTAAAATTCTACTCTACAAGTGGGTACTTGAAGTATCTCTGTTTTGACTTTTGGCCCTATGGTGGACGGGAAGAGAATTTAATTTGGCATGAAGTTCACTATTTGTAAATATAGCATTAGTATTTGTTACAGTTAGCAGTGAGAACCATTTATAGTCGAAATGTTATAGATACTGGTTATTTTGGTAAAACACTAAATTGCAGATTATTCACCAGGAATGAGCCAAATTCAACGGTTTTAATTCACATCTAAGATCTTGCCATTATTTATTTATCTACCCACTACATAGATATTTCAAAATCTCTCACTGAATTAAGGCTCCACTAAGCATTTTAGAGATATGTCTTTATTCATGATTGCGGCCTCGTGATGGAAATCCAAGGGCATTGTTGTATGATAGGAATGTAAGGAATCGGGAGTCACAACATTTTCAAGATAGTTATGTGCTCGGTAAATACTTACGATAGTGATCAGCAGGGTATGAAATATCAAGGTATAAAAAAAGTCATACATGACACAATGTCATAGGGTATCTCAAGTACAGTCGAGTTCATTTACATCTACACACTTACGAGAACAAAAATATCTGAACACGATTTTATGCTCCTGACAATAGGGTCGTGTTCAGATATTTTTGTTCTCGTAAGCGTGTAGATGTAAATGAACTCGACTGTACAGTACTTTTATCTCACGAGCGCGGGTGAGCCATGTTTGTGTGAGTAGAGTACATGCACATTGGCTCTGTGTGGGTGAGCTCGGGAGCGCTCAGTGCCGGCTCACCCACACAGAGCCAATGTGCATGTACATCTACTCACACAAACATGGCTCACCCGCGCTCGTGAGATAAAAGTACTGTAATTATACAATCAGGTCAATAAATCTTTCAACCAAAGACAGAATAAGAAAGCTGAAAAACTGAATCAAAACAACTGAAGGAAAAACTTTGATCTAAGTGTTCATTTTACTTATTTAATCCCCACCGCTCGAAAACGGCCGCTTATAGTTAATCTCTCATAATACTTACGACTCTTCAGTACTGACCGACGACTGGTGCGGAGCACATGAAAATCGTTCTCCCGTGCGTTTAAATTTCTTTTGTCTATCCCGTTTACTACATACGATTATCCGGAGAAAGTGCATTTCGCTTGTGATCTGGACCAAAGTGAACCCTGGACTTGCTGCTGTGAAAGTGCCCGCGGCCGCGGTTCCGTCCAGGGACAATTCGACGCTGCTCACGGTATTGTGCCCTAAAATTACTATCACCAGGACGACTGACCAGCCCCCTTTAATTATTCCCTTAACACTAAGAATTCATTGAATGAGGAGGTCCTTTTTAGATTTTCGTTGACTCCACGGAAGCTCAAAATACGTATTTTTGACAGTGGGATGACTGATAACAAGCTACTTGTGTGGTACTGTGCAGATCACCAAGAGATGGAATAAGACATTGCTAAGCAAGCTTTAGATTACGAAACTTTTGATGTGTACACTAAGTAAGATACTGGAGCGTTTGTGCGAACATCACTGTAGGAATGAGAACAAAGAAGCAGACATAAATATGAGGCATTTGTGTATTAAATGAATTGTACCTTTACCCCGACACCGATGGAGAATGACGCAATACAACCGTCTAAATATATTATTGGTCCTGCCGTCCTGCGAATACTTTGAAAAATGCTTATCATGTAAGATAAGATATCCAGACATTTCATAGACTCTATTTAGGGTGAAAATCTCTTGACATACCTATAGAAAACCTCTAATCATCAATAGTACATCGAATAGTAAAAAATACTCGTTTTTTTGTATGTTTAGTCAATTCCGGAACCAGTTCCGGAATTCCGGAATTGAGTTCCAATCTCGAAGCCAATTCCGGAATAGGAAAACCATCCGATATTGCAAGCCCTAATACTAACTTGTTCGTTTGTCTATCTTTTTGAATATCCCATTATTTTATCATTTGCTCAAAGGTTAACTGGAAGAGATCCCTTATAGGGATAAGTTCGCCTTTGTACATATATTTTTTTTATTTTTTTTAATTTTTGTGAATTGTTTTTGTGTACAACAAAGTGTTTACATACATACATAATTTCGTCTTAATTAAGATACTACGTTATTTTCACAAGTAAATACATAATATAGTTTATATTTTTTTTTTCTAACGACACAATTTTTCTAAAAATAAGGCGACTGTAATGTCGCCTAGAATTAATTGCATTTGCACATGTTGAATATAATTGTTTCTCATAAAACACTTGCTAAATTGACCGTTCCATGCTTCGCAACAATTCGTTGTTCGATGTCTCTCGCTAAAATGCACCACTGTGCTTTTTTCGGCGTCCAAAAATGTGTTATATACTTTAATAAATCTTTAACTTCTTTTGTACTACCAATAACTACACTCACTCAGACCTTCTTCTATTTTGGACTCTGGCAAAAGAGGAAGAACCATGCCCAAGCTCACTATTTTAGTTAAGTTTTTGTTGCTATTTTTTTTTATTTATGTAGGATTTTAAGTTGCTTAGCTTTCCTTTTAATTTTATCCAGGAAATGGAAGTAGCAACTGTGGTGAAACACCTGGGGAAATGCACATTCAATGGCATTTAGTGCCGCTTGTTCGAAATCCGTTATGAATTTATGTGGTTCCCATTCCCATTTTTTTTCGTTTGTAGACATCCGTATCTGTGACTTGATGATTAGTTCAAGCATAATCAAATACGTCTTCTGTTTCTTATTCGGTAGAAGTGCGTATATTACAGGAATCACATTATTTTCATTTGCGGTGCTGCCTATATCACAAAAAAGTACATAAAGCTGATAGAACGGTTTTAAGCAATTCTTGAAGGTCCCATCACATAAGAACACTTTTCCATAGACCACAATTTCTCTTGCTTCTTTTAGAGCAAAAATTAGGATACGGTCGTTGCCATCACGGTAATCAGTAAGAAGGAAGTAGTCATACTCTGGAGGCACTTCAACTTCTTTCATGTCACTGTATGCCATCTTCTCAACTCCTGCCAATTTCCTTCTTCTTCTGTATGCTTTGCATTTGTATTTGTTATACGTTGGTAATTTCTTAATCAAGTGTAGTCCTGAATCTCTCATTGATGCTATGGTAGTTCTGTAAACCGCAGGTACTGCCTCTTCGACATTTGATGCTGCTCTGTCTAAGCTTGAGCTTGTGATAATACACATAATGTTTTTATTTTCGTCTGGTAAACAGTTCTTTGAATGCTGCCTTTGTTGTACTAACTTTGACTGATCCTAAAGTAAACAGACATTGGTACTAAATGTTTGAACTTTTGTAGGGCTACAATTAAAATGTAAGAATTAAAAATAAACAAATACCTATCGGATGGACATGTCACACACAACGCCATCACAAACTAAGCAAACTTCAATGTTCTATGGCTACTATACTAAACAATGTACACAGAAACACCCAGACTAATTAATACAAAAATTTGGTTCTGAATGTTGGAATATATCTTCCTAGCGATTGCAAGTTAAAAAATCATGTTTAAGTGATTTTTCAACCTTATGGGCATTTCACAAAACACTATTTTTATATTTAAAAGCATGAACTAATCAAAGAAGTGTGAAAACTCATTATAGTTACTAAATGCCAATAAGGTCGAAAATAGCTTAAACATGAATTGACCCTAAGCAAAAATAAAAAACCTAACAAACTTTGCATTTTTTTTTTTTACTTTACCTGGGTAATCGTAATGGATCCAGTACAGTTAAAGGTTTTGTAATTTTTACATCTCCACAAACAATTATTGTTTTTATACCGCACGTGGAAATAATATTGGTGGCCGTTGTAGAGTAACACTTTGTCGCGTCCACGAGCTACTATTTTTATATCATTTATTTTTTATTCATTTTTATTTCTATTTTCACTTGTTGAAACGTAGCGGAAACAGCCAAGAAGGTTTTCTTCCTCAATGAATTGTTGGAATTATTTATTACTATTAAACGCCTGTTATTATGTATATATATATTTTGTATGTTTTCAATGCAATGGTACTAGCGACACGTGCTAGTATCGGTAGTACCATTGATGGTACTAAGGACACAAAGTAGTATCACTTGTACCATTGATGGTACAAATCAATGGTACTACAGACACAAGGGGGATGAATCTGCCTGTTCCATAGCAACCCTTCGTATTCCATGGTAATATTATATTATATTGTACGTAAAAGGCGATAAAGAATGCACATCGGCAATCATCGCATTTCCGAATACAAACAAATGCTAATTTCCATGTACATCAATTATTAGATTAATCGTTCATCAGAATTTGAATTTAGAACTAAGTACTTTATTGTTGTTTTGTTTTGATTTCACGTGGAATATATAGAGCTGTAAAACTCGATGTAATAATATATAGTTATTGCTATAATGTTCTTGTTGGGGGAAAATAATATACATATATATATTCAGGCCCACATTCCTAACAGGGGTTGACTGAGCATTAGCAACTGATGTTATACTACTAGGATACTTAAATGTGGGTTTAAAGATCGACAAAAAGTGTAATTACTTACATTAACATTTTCATGTTTTTTAAATTGGTCGGCTTCAGTTACAAAATATTTATAAACATTGTAGATAATTTCGCATGACTGGCAAAGTAACGGCTTATCTTTTTTCCCTATAGATGCCATAGTACATATTTAATTTTGTGTAGGCTTTAGCAACTCTATATCGGGGGGCACGGCAGTGCCCCCGCCAAGTCGAGCGCGAAGCAAACACTGCCGTACCATCCTTTACTGGAACCATTTCGCCGCATTTTCAGGCCCCTATTTGAGCACCTCTGGATAAGACCAGAACGCAGAAATTTTCGTCATCCAGTAAGCTATAATTACATACTTAAAATCCAAAATTTCAAGTCTGTAGGT
The DNA here is from genome assembly GCA_905147355.2 of Apotomis turbidana. Taxonomy (NCBI): domain Eukaryota; kingdom Metazoa; phylum Arthropoda; class Insecta; order Lepidoptera; family Tortricidae; genus Apotomis; species Apotomis turbidana. The sequence goes on from LR990282.1 coordinate 32,872,812, forward strand.
CATTTAGTTCCGAAGTTAAGCGAAAGCAAAGTTTCGCATTTACGACACTCACTCACTCACTCATGATCATCAGTAAAGAACTAGTACTTCCCATAAATTCAGAGAGCTGAAATTTGGTACAGAGTTAGGGTTTAATGGCCACATAAAGCGAAAACTATAAAAATTGGCCAAGTGCGAGTCCGACTCGGGCATGAAGGGTTCCGTACCATAAAACAAGATTGTTGTATGGGAGCCCTTAAATATTTATTTTATTTTATTTCTAGTATTTGTTGTTATAGCGGCAATAGAAATAGATCATCTGTGAAAATTTCAACTGTCTAGCTATCACCGTTCTTGATATACAGCCTGGTGACAGACGGACGGACGGACAGCGAAGTCTCAGTAATAGGGTCTCGTTTTTACCCTTTGGGTACGAAACCCTAAAAACTAGGATAATCGAAGATCTGGAGTACTCTGATTAGAAAACACAAGAGCCCAACCAAACTATTAGAGATCGACATACCGCCTTTACAAAAAATATTCAACTTGTTAATTGTGTTCGGTTGGCCGCCGTCGTGACTGATCGTCTCTCCTGATGATGGATCGCGTACCGATTCGAAACATGTCGAGTGTTATTCGATTTCTACGACGGGAGTAAACCCGTTTAAGTATTTTAATATTCAACTTGGTGGGCCGCTTCATTTGATGTCAAAAATCCAAGGTCTGAAGTATTTTGACGACGCGTTTGGCTCGGTTTGTAAACACCTGCCTACTGAGCCGACGGTCCCGGGTTCGAGTCCCGGCCAGGGCAAATATTTGTGTGATGAACTCGAATATTTGTGCTTGGTTCATGGTTGTTCTATCTATTTAAGTATAATTATATTTATCTATATAAGTATGTATATCGTCGTCTAGTACCCATAACACAAGCCTTCTAGAGCTTAATTTGGGACTAGATCGATTTGTGTGAGGTTGTCCGATATTTATTTATTTATTATTTATTTGATGAAGAACCCTCAGCTGGTCTCAGCTGTATTAGAGATATGGTAATGCCCCCTTCTACTATTAGTACATAAAAAAAACGACTATCATTGCAAAAATCCAGCGTAGTGGGACACATCTTCTAATTTAATCTAGCCTATAGCGTCCCACAGCTGGGTGGGTTACGTATTACAATCCCGAAAGTTCATTATACCTACAGTTGAAATACCGATGGTCAAAATACCGAAAATCAAAATACCGAAAGTTCAAAAAGCCGATATTCGATAAACCGAAGCTCAAATTACCTATTTTCAGAAAATATAAAGTTCAAAATCTCGAAATTTCATAATCCCGAAATTTTTAATATCTCGAAATTTTATAATCCCGAAAGTCAATGAGCACTTTAAAAGTGTCAGGACACTAAACTAATCTGACTTTTCCGTGGAACCGATCTGCTCCGGTGCTGCGGGATGTTCAGCCCCTCCGCCCTAGCATAAGAAAGTGCGGCACCTACGCTCGCCTCCGCAGCTTCGGCTTTTTGGTCACCTTCGGCGACCAGCCTCAGCCGCTGCGCCTCGCTTGATGCCCGCACTTTCTTACGGCGGCCGGGGGCTGCCCTCCCTCCGCGCCTCCGGGCTTTTATATAACTCTAGGGGTAGGGCAGACAATACCACGTGGAATCGGGGTTGACAGCTTCGGTTCTGTGGCAAGTCGATTAAGAAAAGGAAAGAGTCCGGGAAAGTGGGAAATTAAGAATGACACTAAATATTCGATATTATGATAAAACATTATGTCAATGGACTGCCAACCGAACCGAACTTGTCTGGAACCGAAGCTGTCAACGCTCGCCTCCGCAGCTTCGGCTTTTTAGTCACCCTCGGCGACCAGCCTCAGCCGCTGCGACTCGCTTGATGCCCGCACTTTCTTACGCTAGGGCCACAGTATAATAAAGAGTACTAACGTACTAGGGCGGAGGGGCTGCACATCCCGCAGCGCCGGAACAGATCGGTTCCACAGAAGAGTTCACTTATAAATAGTAAGTATAGTAGTAGGCAAGTTTATGTAATTTAGGTTAATATTCTTTGTATAAAATAAACATTAGAATCTGTAAGACTACAGAAATACGAGATAATTCTCGAGAGTTTAAATAATATTCCAGATTACAACGTTCAGGCAGGATCATAGTCTTCGGGATAGCAGTCTTCGGGATTACATTCTTCGGGATTACAGTCTTCGGGATTATAATATTCGGTATTTCATCCTTTCCATCAAACGTTCTTTCGGGATTTTAAACTTTCGGTCAAATAAACATTCGACATTTTAATTTTCGGCCTTCCGTCCATAGGTCTTATGATATTCGGTATTTTGAACTTCGGCATTGTAATTCGTACCCGCTGGGCGAATGCCTGCCCTTCTGCTTTTAATACGCATATAAATAAAATTAAAGGAAAACTCTGGACAAGACTAAACTGGCTTTTATACTTATACTCACAAGTTTACAAGAAGAAATTTAACTTTATTCTACTCGAACAATACACAAATTAAATAAACAAATTACACCAAAATATTAATTTCGCTCAAAATTTGGTCTAAATCTTATGCATTGGACTAAGATTGGCGGTGATACCCGCACACGTCGCTAGATGGCGCTGACTGTATTTTAAAACGCGCCGTCGTTTGTTTTTCCGATAATCTTGTATGGCGAAGTGTGGCAACCGGCCGCATTACAGTCGTTTACGACATTCTTCTACTACGCTTGGAAACGTTTGCTAGGGATTAGGAGGGATTATTTGCATTTCGTTGATTTCGCTTATTATTTCGTGAGGTTTGCTAAAGTGAATTAGCAGGTTGTTATAAAACAATATGCCCACGTTTCTACAAAAAGAAGTGAAATCCCACCAAAAACATTCTGTAAAAAATTAGCCAAGTCTCGATGGAGCCGCTTGTTTATCTCTAAAAAGTAATGAAATCTAGACAAAGTCGTACCAAGTCTAAGGATCCTTACTGCGATTTCTTTAATATTATAGTTAATGTTGTGTGACTTGGCCGTTGAAGGGTACACAAGGGTACAAAACCAGGTGCTCCATGACACCATTGCACCAATCTGTCACCAGAACCGCTACAAGTAGGGTTACCATACGTCCGGATTTGTCCGGACATGTCCGGACTTTTCGACTCTTGTCGGGACTTTGTCCGGCCCTTTAATTTGTCCGGCTTTTTTCAAATAAATTGGAATAATGAGAAAAACCCGCCCGCACCCCGCACCTACCCCCTCGCAAATCTCGCAATGCGAGCGTCTACCTACTACCATGCCTACCTATTTTGGTGACTAAAAAATCCGGACTTTTTTCGATTCGTCCGGCTTTTTGCCAGGACTTTTCAAATTCCTAAATGGTAACCCTAGCTACAAGTCAATTTTGTTTACACGTAATGTTATATCTTTTGTAACTACCTATGTTTGTTAAGACTGCACCGAGCGAAATGTGAAAAAATAGGCAGTTGCCGTTAAGTAGATAACGTCAACACTAATTGTTTAATCCATTTCTAAACTATATATTTAGCATTTCCAAGAATGTGTTAACAACTTCTCCGTGGAAAAAATATAAGATTATTAATATTTTACCCTAGAGAACTAAGTAAAGTTGGACGAAAATTGTAAAATCGTAAGCAAGCGTTAAGTGTTTTTTTATACTTTAACAATGGAAATCTATTCTGATTTTCAGTTCAAAAAAAAGATGAATGTTCACATTACAATTTGTCCGCATCAAATATTTCAATTATTGTTTGGTATTAAAGGTCCAGATTTATCAAAAAGTGCTTTTAATTCTCCATACATTTTTACTATGGCGGCCGCGCGCCGATTTAAATACGCATTCCCCGCGCTCTATGGTTCAGTCGCAAACGCTCGGCGCCCTCTTAAGCGAGATAATAGCCCATACTGGTGTACCCTTCAACGGCCTAGTCACACAACATTAACTATAATAATAAAGAAATCGCAGTAAGGAACCTTAGACTTGGTACGACTTTGTCTAGATTTCATTACTTTTTAGAGATAAACAAGCGGCTCCATCGAGACTTGGCTAATTTTTTACAGAATGTTTTTGGTGGGATATATATTGACGTGGATATGCGACTGCACTCTCTCGCATTTGAACCACGACTGACAAAACAAACGTCATGGTGAGTGCGACAGAGATATCGCTATACGAAGTCGAAATTAGCCGATTGCCTCTTTCCAAAGATCGATGTGCAAACTTTATCGCCGTTTACTGTAGAAGCAGTTGCCCGCAACTTCGTTCGTCCGCGTAACCTACTTTTTTTATTTCGACGTAGTCGGGTAAAAAGTGTAAAATCGGTTCAAATCCGTCCAGCTGTTTTGGCGTGATGAGAGACAAAGAATTCTGACCAACAAATGGCGCTGCACGGCTAGCGCTGCGCGCTTTTACAAACACAGGTCTTCCTGCATCGCTCTATATGGTAAGATTTTTCCTAAAATCATGGTCTCATTAGAAACCTGATTTCAACACAAATGTAGCTTTTTACAAGAGTATAGATATTGTTAACGATTTGCGCAGGCGATGCGCGCGTGGTCACCGTGGGAGCGGCGGCTGTGCTTCGCGGCGCCGTTCTGCATGCGCGTGCTGCTGGCCGGCGCGCGCGCCGCGCGGCTCGGCGGCGGCGACCCGCATGCCATCCTGCACGTGTTCCTGCAGGTAACAAACATATTCTACTTTGTACTTTGTGACGCCCACCCCAACACACCCATAAGTACTCATCGACTGTGTCCGACTGTTGCTAAGCTCGGAACGCAATAATTGTCGCACAATTCAGATTCTAAATAAGCGGCTAAAGCGAGCCAACTTTATGTATCGAAATATATGTGAAAAAACTATCAGCTGCTCTTGTAGAACTTAATAATTGATTACCTATTATATTTTTAACCCCCGACGAAAAAAGAGGGGTGTTATAAGTTTAACATGTGTATCTGTGTATCCGTGTATCTGTCTGTGGTATCGTAGCGCCCAAGCGGATGGACCCATTTAAGAGCGGTTTTTTTTATCTTAGATTGATTCTCTTTAGTAAGCGTTGATTTATTTCTACAATAATCGCAATTAAACAAGAAGAGCCCGGTGTTAGCTTAATTTTTTGGACATTATGTCGTAAATACCGACCGCTATAAGTAGAATGTCCAGAATTACATCTTAAATCGCTGTTTCGTTTTCTTTACACAACATATTCTGATGTACACTTGTGTATATTTCAGTTTTATATGTGTACAGACTCTCCGAACTTCCATCCAAACTTCAACGTGTTCATTGACGGTACGCCCACATACCAAATATAGCAATCACAAATTTTCTTCGACAATACTCATTTTACACAAAGATCAATATCAAATTTCAAATTGTTTTAAGATAAAAGTTGTACACTTTGTATAGATCATACTCGTAAATAATGAGGGGCTACAGTTGACAAGTTTCATCAGATCAAGATTCATCGGTATACTCTTCATTAGGTGACTCGAGCTTCTCAACTTTACCTAATTAATCTTTTTAAACAAAAGTACTTTTACTATAATTATATTTGACTTTAAGGTTAACATAAATAAGGTTAGTAGTTAGTTCATTCTATTTTAAGATAACTCTGCAAGTTACTACGTTATTCAAAGGATAACAAGATTGCCGCGAGATTATTTGATCCAAGAATAACGGATGCATTTTAAATGTTACCTTTTCTCTTAATATTTACATGGGATGAACGGATGAACAAAGTAATTTCAACTCATTTGGTTTGTGCATTTACGAGAGGTAAAAACTTAAAATGTTATCTGGGATGGCTTTAGTTACATATTACAGCATCCGCACGGGTCGTTAGTATATAAAACAAACTAGGTACAGTACCCAATGTTATTACGGTAAACAAATAAAGCATGTTTGAAATTAGTTGGAACATTAATATCCAGTAGGTTATTAATTATACGGCCCGATAATGTTTATTTTTTTGACAGTAATCATTTAGCTACAAAAATTACAAAAAAAATGTGTAACAACTATTTACCTACATAGGAGATATTTTATCAATAAATTGTGATGTTAATTAGTAAGAAATAAATTGATCGCACAGTTTCAAGTTCGATTTCATAATCATAAAATTGAATGTGTAAATTTTATGACGTACCTACTCATACGAAACACGAAACGGAAAAATGCATCAAGGTCTGAAAAGGAAATTATTCCAAATCATATCCGAAAAAATAAACAAAAACACGTTTCGAAACTGTGAATTCTACAAATCTTCAATTTACTCAAAGAGGCAATTGAAGCACTGCAACGTTCTTTAAAATCTTACCTAATTCCTTTGTTCTCCACTAAATCTTACCCATACATCGCAGTTAGCTCCACTGCGAGCCGACGAGGCAATAGCCAGTGAAATGTGGCCCACTACCTACCTACCCATACTACCTAGTACTGTACTACTCTACCTAGTTGGCGGCGCGCCAACAAGGCTACTCCGGCAATAAACTAACCTACGAACTTGCAGCTGACCTTACTGGGTCGGCTGCGCTCCCGTGCCGTGCCACGTAACGTTACGTCATAAAATACATTAACTTAAAGTTAAGTTTTAATAAAAATAAAATAGATATAATTTACTTAAGTTTTTTCTTCCTCCTGAAGCCGCCAATGAATCATATTTTAAAACGATAGAATATTTATTCTTCAAAACTTTTAAATCTGTCGGAGTAAAACAAATATCATGTGTCAAAGCAAATTCAAAGGAAAAAAGCTATTAAAATTCGGTGAGCACCTAAACATATTCGAGCACGCACGGAAGGAACTGCAATAAATGTAGTTTTACTGTCGGAACTGCAACAAAATGTGTATCTACTATATGTAGCGTTAATTTTATCATAATTGGTTATTATTTACAGTAAGTAATAGTGCAGTTCCTGGCCTGGTACGTAAATTGAATTTACAGTCGTGCCTGTTGGATTTATTTACCTTACAAATATGATGTTATTTTTGGGCTATGTTAGTGGGAACCCGGTCGCCCGACCTGAAGTCCTCCGATCTCGCTTGTTTTCTTTCACGCCACGCCAAGAATTCGGAAAGACTTCGCCGTAAACAAAGCCATTTAGGAACAATGTAGGTTTCCGGTCCGACGCGTTGAAACCATTACGTAATTCGGGCTTTCACACGACTTCGGAATAATAACATTTATTACCCTAACCGAGTAATAAAGTTAAACAAGTAATTGCGAACTTAGTGGCTAGGAGAGCAACTGCATTTTATTACGGTCTTATAACGATTTTACTCAGATCACGAAAACCACTTTACTGTTTGTCCACCGTAAGTTTGTAGTAAAACTGCTTCTACAAATTGACAGAAAACAAGAACAAAACAACAGACAAATATGGTTTATTGAATGAGTAGCTATATAATCACTTTGCAGTGGTAATTTTCGATGATTCAGTAAAAAACTCCATGCCGTTCAGTACTTATTATATCCATCGTCTTGGGGGTCCAAGTCTTGTTAAGGCCCATTTCGTTGTGAGTGGTTGTGACTAGACCGCTGATTTCCAAAATTCTCCTGTGTGTGTGAAAACTGTACCTGTACCTGTGTGTGTGGAAACTGTACCTGTACCTGTGTGTGTGTGGAAACTGTACCATTTACATTTCTCGTGTACCTACCTACCTACAGTGTACATCAGGCATCCCAACCCGAAAATTTAACGCCAACTATATGTTCCATTCAGAGAGTTCCTTGTTTGCATATGAATTATTGATTTTTAACGCTTTAGATATAAAATTGTAACGGAATAGAGTAACGGGCCCAACACAAAAACCACGTCTCACATTATTTGGCCGCCCGGGCCGAGCTGTCCTCGATAACGATATTTTCATCACGAGATTGTCGCAGTAATGGCGACTAATATCTGGAGCATTACCCACGATTAGTAATTAATCTCCACCGCGCCGCTGGCCACTCCGCACCGATGGGCTCGGTTACCGAGTCGATGGTTCGTGTTTCGCGACATTAGGTCGCGGCCGGTGCGACGCAGCCATTTGTTAGGTTTCACTTCAATTAGGAGTTATTGGAAAAATCACACAGCGAGGAAACTGGTTTGCTAGGTATCTTGAAGTATTCTGAAGACTTGAAGCTTTCTTGAAGTAGGTTCTGATAAAGCTCCTAAAATTGGGTAGTGTTTCTTTTTTCCAGTTATTTTCTGCTCTCAGAAATCTTTTTTTTACCATTGCACACAGTTAAAAGTTACAAATAATAGTACGTATCTCGATAGTAATAATTAAGAAAAAAGACTAACAATTTGTGAAACTTACAATATTTGAATTTGAGGTGCTTTTAAACCGATGTACTTTGCACTTTGAAATATAGGGCTGATTGTTTTTACAATTATTTATCAATAGTTTAGACTAGAATTAGATTAATACTCATCCGAAACGGAAGTTCTAAATGACCAATAATCACTTTATCACAAAAAATATCCGACAATAACGATAATAAATTGTATTTCCGAGAACAACTAAACGGGTTAGTATAAAAAAAAACATTAACATCGTCATAGATACGTGCCTATATTATTTGAGTAGTTTCCTCGATTCTTCATAGATCTCGTCATCGGATCTTCGCCAATATTTCTTTTTGGGCTAACTTGCCTACTCTCAAATAAAAGAATAATTTTCGAAATCGGTTCATAAATACGGAGTTCAGAGGTAACAAACATTTAAAAAATACAGCCGAATGTAGAACCTCCCCCTTTTCAGTCGGATGAAAAGTTAAACGACACCCCGGAGTCAAAGCACGGGTGGCATCAAGATACTACGGAGTCGGGGCGCGAGTTATTCAAATGACTACAAGTACTTATTACCGTTGAAACTGCCTGCTATGCTGTCACACATTTCTTTGTTGGTACACCATAACATATTTGATGGATCACCGCATAATTTCTTTAGAATTTTGTAATGACTTGGGTGTAATCCTGTAATATTACGATTTTCTTCTAATCTAAATAAATAAATAAATTATAGCCTAGATAGGTGTAAAGGATGGACAGGGTCGAGGGTGCCTGTGTCAAACTCCGACCCTGGGGTGGCCTCTTTCCACGTCACCAGCCCTATAAGCCAATAGTTAGTAATTAATAAAATAATAGACCGTCGCTCAAGAAAATCATCCTGCTACACGACTACATATTAATCAGGGCACACATCTGTCCTAAGAACTTTATGTTGTTTCACTTGCCAAAATATGTATATCGTGGGGGATAGTGCATACCGCGTAAGTAACAAGTGTGGATACGAATCAATATTCAAACAAATGCTAAGTATTTTATTGAAATGACAGCTTTATCGACAGCAGTTATTTACGCGGTATCCCCGACGATATGTCTGACCGAAAAACCCTTTTTCAGAAACGTTCAACAGTTGACGGCAGGCAGGTTTTAAATGATTTATAATATAATCATCTTTACCTCTAGAAACAAAATAATCGTATGAACAATTTTGTTTGGTTAACATACGTACCTACAGCTAAACTAAACTAGCTCACCATCACCATCAATTAATTACATTGTCATATTAGCCGAAAATGACCACTACGTGACAAATGCATTCTCCAAGAAACAAACAAAAACATCGTGACAAAACACCTTGTAACTGTAAAATCTGTAAGTTCGGGAACACCTAGTGTGACGGCTGCACGTCGCCCCGGCTCCGTTAGTCCAGTAAAATTAGAGTGAAATAGAAAGTCAACCGAGTCTGGATAAACGATGACATTTGAAAGCCTTTTTTCAACTTTTTTGAAAACATGTGCTGCATTATGCGAAAACTGAAAATTTTCGCAGAATTTTGCGTTTTTGAAAGGAGAAATAGTAATCACCTAATTTGACATAGTAATCAATTGGTACATTAAATACATTACCGTGAAAATATGAAAAAACTCAAAATTATAACCCTACCGTAGTTAACGCAATAAATGTTACTAATATATTATTACAAAAAAATACTGTACGGGTGAGCCTACGGTGTTATAGATGGATTTAAATTGAAAACAGTTGACTACCATCCCGCCAGGCAGTAGGGGAAAAAAGTAAAACAGCATAAGAGTAGATCTTGTAATTTTTTTGATATAGCTCTCAGTTAACATTAATAATGCGCTCCAACAAAAATCAAAGACTAAAATTATCTAAGGCTAAACGCTATTTTTACTGGACTAGGTCAGGAGCAAACTTCAAACTGAAATGTTGTGTAACGAGGGCACTATTTATTATACATTGAGCTTCGTGAGTCCTTAGATATAGTTTTGATATTAGATGGCTAGATAGACATCTAGTCCGTGAAGGATTCACAAAATCATCTTGAAATTACCAATGCTATTCCCTGGATAAAAATGTTTCTTCTGACTATAGTCCTGGCTGCGTCATTCTATGTTAATAATATATATGTAATATTAATTTCTTAATCTTTATAAAAAATAGGTTATAGATACCATAAAAACACTTATGAAAATCCGTATAAACTGAACTGCATGTTCAAAAGTACACAACCTACCCCACTCCCAAAAGTTAAACTCTCTCTAAATATCTCCGTACCTTTTTTATATAACATAAATGTGTGCAAAGGTAGCTCTGTAGAGCCCTCGTATGAAGTAAACCAGCAGCATACCTAATGACTGATTTGTGCCGTCGTACTCGTATGTACGTATATTACTGATTTGTCCCGTCCCGTGACCGCAGACCATTCGGCCTGTGTGTGCGCCGGGCTCATCATCTGATGACGTCAGGACTCGGTAGTAAAATTTTACCGGCCAGTTATTATTATTACCCCCAAACGACATCGTTACCTTTACTTCGCTGTACTGAATATACAGTTTTATGAATATTATCTACGTTTTCTTTAACAAAACAATTTTCGCTGCTAAGAAGCAACGAGATCTGGGGAACATCTTCCCTCGAAAGTATATACCCACCTACAATATCCGCGTAATATTTTGAAATACACACACAAGGACGTATGAATAGTTGATACCTGTGTCTGAATACTCGGAATATATTTTTTTCACATTAACTCTCTCACCATCACCTAGGATGGTTATAGCATATTTGTACTTATACCTGACTACCGTGAAAAGAAGAGTAAATATTATATTATAACCTTACTCGCACACAGAGTCGAAGTTGCGGCAAGTCCAAGTCATTAATTATCGTATTGGATGGCCTATGTTCGAAATAGCATTATGTATCTACTTATAAGGCCGCGGCTTAGCGGGCTTCCCTCTGCGAACTTCGGGCGGCCGCGGCTTCTGTGTCGGAAACTTCGAGATGCCATAACCACGACGCATTAACCCATCACAACTTCGGCGGCACTTATTATAGCTATATAGAACATTTATGACAGAGTATTAGTTTCTAACTTTCGACTAATAATATTACTAATAAATCATAGTACTAATAATAATAATTATCTTAATAATAGACGACTACTTATTTTTTCTCTGGCCTCTTCGTTTCTTAAAACCCTGAAAAAGATGTCTAATTGATCGTCTAAACTAAAAACAAGATAAAAGAGTTACTAGTACACTACCCGTTTTGGAAAAAAATATTTTTTAGCTAATAAATAGATACAGATTCCGTAAAGTCGTTAAGTATAACATAGTAGATGCAATAGCAGACCTTATAAATATCAGCAACCACAACCACTACATCATCCCAATTCCCAAGAAGCCCAAACCTTCTATTTATTCTGACTACCGTCCTATTTCCATTCTCCCCTTTCTATCTAAAGTTCTTGAGCGTCTAGTACATAAGCAGCTGGCATCTTTTCTTAATCGAAATGAGCTACACAATGTTTTCCAGTTTGGTTTTCGTCCAGGTCATAGTACGGCTACTGCGCTGGTGAAAATTACTGACGATATCCGCGAAGGAATGGATAATCGGAAATTAACGGTATTGACGCTGCTGGATTTCAGCAACGCGTTTAATACCGTTGATTTTGATATCTTATTAGGTATTCTACGTTCTCTTAACATATCTCCTGCGGTAATTGATTGGTTTCGTAGTATATTTAGGTGGTCGTCGGCAGAGAATAAAGGTAGATGATTCCCGATCTTCTTGGATCAGCATTCTAGCCGGTGTTCCGCAGGGTTGAGTGTTGTCTCCCTTGTTATTTTCAATATTCATAAATTCCATTACGCATAATCTCTCTTCACGATATCACCTTTATGCTGACGATCTTCAAATTTACTTGCAGGGTGGAGTTGGAGAGCTCCCGTCTATTATTAGTTCAGTAAATGACGACTTAGAGCAAATTTTAGACTGGAGCAACAGATTTGGTCTCAAAGTTAATCCTGTAAAGACTCAAGCGATTATAATTGGTAGTGCTAAACTTATATCTAGGGTTGATTTTACTAATTTGTTACCAATCTATTTCGATAGTGTTTTAATACCTTTTTCACACCAAGCCAAGAACCTTGGTATATCATGGATCGGACCTTATCTTGGGTGCCTCAGATAAATCAAGTTAGCAGGAATATGTTTGCAGCAGTGAGCTCTCTGAGAAGACTCCGTAGTTTCCTTCCAATCGCCACCAAAATTGCGCTTACTCAAACTTTACTTCTTCCTATCTTGGATTATGCTGATATCGCTTACCCTGATCTCACAGAGGAACAGCTAAATAAACTTGAGCGTATTCAGAATATTTTTATCAGATTCATATAAGGGTTACGCAAATATGACCATGTACATGCAGTTTCCGTTCGCAGCTCAAGTGGCTTCCTATCCGTTTTCGTCGTAACTCTCACATCCTTTCTCTTCTTTACAATATACTTTTCAACCCTGCAACTCCCCGTTACCTCAAGGAGCGTTACCGTTATCTTCGGTCTGTTAGATCCTCTCAAAATTTGCTTCTGGCGGTCTCCTCTTCCTCTTCTAAATTCTACAACAGCTCTTTTACTTTCCAGGCTATTATTTTATGTACGTTTATTTATGTATTATTTTAGTAGTTTTTTTCTACAGATTCCATGAATACTTTTGCATCGCCTACTAATTTCTGACGTTTTTATTTAATTTCGCTACCCAAAAGTTGTCTGGAAGAGATCGCTCTTTAGCGATAAGACCGCCTGTTGTTTACCTCTATTGAATGTTACGTGTAATCTGAATTTGTTTGTATTTATTTCCTGTTGAGGTGTGCAATAAACAATTCTATCCTATCCTAATATCCTATCCTATTCTATCATATTCTATCCTATTCTATCCTATTCTATCCTATTCTATCCTATTCTATCCTATTCTATCCTATTCTATCCTATTCTATTCTATTCTATCCTATTCTATCCTATCCTATTCTATCCTATTCTTTCCTATTCTATCCTATTCTTTCCTATTCTATCCTATTCTTTCCTATTCTATCCTATTCTTTCCTATTCTATCCTATTCTATCCTATTCTATCCTATTCTATCCTATTCTATCCTATTCTATCCTATTCTATCCTATTCTATCCTATTCTATCCTATTCTATCCTATTCTATCCTTTTCTATCCTATTCTATCCTATTCTATCCTATTCTATCCTATTCTATCCTATTCTATCCTATTCTATCCTATTATATCCTATTCTATCCTATTCTATCCTACTCTATCCTACTCTATCCTATTATATCCTACTCTATCCTACTCTATCCTATTCTATCCTATTCTATCCTATTCTATCCTATTCTATCCTATTCTATCCTATTCTATCCTATTCTATCCTATTCTATCCTATTCTATCCTATTCTATCCTATTCTATCCTATTCTATCCTATTCTATCCTATTCTATCCTATTCTATCCTATTCTATCCTATTCTATCATATTCTATCCTATTCTATCCTATTCTATCCTATTCTATCCTATTATATCCTTTTCTATCCTATTCTATCCTATTCTATCCTATTCTATCCTATTCTATCCTATTCTATCCTATTCTATCCTATTCTATCCTATTCTATCCTATTCTACCCTATTCTACCCTATTCTATCCTATTCTATCCTATTCTATCCTATTCTATCCTATTCTATCCTATACTATCCTATTCTATCCTATTCTATCCTATTCTATCCTATTATATCCTATTCTATCCTATTCTATCCTATTCTATCCTACTCTATCCTACTCTATCCTATTATATCCTACTCTATCCTACTCTATCCTATTCTATCCTATTCTATCCTATTCTATCCTATTCTATCCTATTCTATCCTATTCTATCCTATTCTATCCTATTCTATCCTATTCTATCCTATTCTATCCTATTCTATCCTATTCTATCCTATTCTATCCTTTTCTGTCCTATTCTGTCCTATTCTATCCTATTCTATCCTATTCTATCCTATTCTATCCTATTCTATCCTATTCTATCCTATTCTATCCTATTCTATCCTATTCTATCCTATTCTATCCTAGTCTATCCTATTCTATCCTATTCTATCCTATTCTATTCTATTCTATTCTATTCTATTCTATTCTTTTCTATTCTTTTCTATTCTTTTCTATTCTATTCTATTCTATGCTATTCTACTTCTATCCTCCTGTACGGTCATTGATTTATCTCATGACAAACGTAACCATCATAGCTGGACTGAATCTATAGTTCGCCGCCGGTTTAAAAGTTGATTATAATGTGAACATCTATTAAATCTAATTGTTTACGTTCCAGGACGCGGTGTCGCTAGGCGGCGGCGTGATCGGTGCCATGCACATCCCGGAGAAGTGGTTCCCGGGCGCCGTCGACCGCTGCCTCAACTCGCACAACATCATGCACGTGCTGGTCGTGCTGGCCGTGTACTCCATGCACCAGGTACACAATGGCATGCACATCCCGGAAAAATGGTTCCCGAGTACCGTCAACTGCTGCTCAACTCGCACAACAATGAGCACGTGCTGTTCATGCTGGCCATGTACCTACTCCGTGCACCAGGTACACACTGACATGCACTGCCTGGAGCCGGTTCCTGGGCGCCTTGGACCGGTGCCCTAACTCGCACAACATCTCATCATCGCGCGGCTCACATGACAGATTTTAAGAGATGTCACTATTTTTGACACCTATTAACTATTTTTCACAATCGTAACATTCGTAACCAATATCGGTCACCACACACTCGCAACTTTAACGAATATACTAATGTAGTGAAGTTCGGCATGGGCTTTAAATTTATTCAATTAAATACACAAGGCCTATAATAGGTATACTCCCTTTCTCTCCTGAGCAGTTATTATTCCCATCTGATGGTGGAGCCTGCTTTCTTCGTCTTCTTCCACATCTCCCTGTCTAACACATCACCTGCCGTACCTCGTCGTTAATGCGTATAATATAGCATACCTATTTATTTTACCTAGTTTACACACCTATGGCTGTAAGAGAACTGGTTTTCCCATATCGAACGAAGTGCGTCAAGTCGGACGCACGGAGATTCCCAGTTAGTCGTCAATGCTGCAGACCTCACGACCAGGCATTTAAATTTATGATTAAAATTTATCAATCAAATCGTTTATGGGTTTGAACCAAACGATTTTCCTTATACATTATTTGAAGCCGTTTAATAATGTATTCTTAGTCACTGTCACGACCATGAAAACTAGAAATACCTACATATAGCGTGCCTGACATTTAATTCCTTTTTCACCTCAACAGCTCAAACATGGCGATTTTGCTGTCAAATAACAGTGAACAAAATGCGATTTTGTTTCGAGCGTGAGTAGAAAGTCGCTTTTTATTTTTTTCAATATCTGACCACGAATTGTCATTCTTCAGCCAAAGGTTAATTATAAAATTCTAATCATTTGAATCTCGATGCACTCTGTTTCTTTCATATGTATATAAAAGAGAGGGATAGAAACTTATCAATTTGAAATTCGATTTTCGAATCCGACCTCGATTGAGAACAGTTCGGATACGCGTTAAACCGAAAAATTAATTAAAAACACCCAAAAAAGTTTTAATTGCAACGTATTTTTTTTCTTTATTATATTTTTATTTAACGACCGAATATTAAAATGATTGTGCCTTTTATATAAAACAATTGTTCATTGCTCAAATATAATAAGATTGTTCACCTTATTACTTATTGTAAATTATATTTACTTATTGTAAAATATAATTTATAATTTCGCCATTTATCATAGATGCATATTCGAAACGTACATTAAAAAATATCGAGTTCATATTGTAATTGTTATTTTCTTTTGCATATATTTTGTTTGGTGTTTTAGGAGTAAAAATATTAATCAATGTATAAACAAAATCTCGTAATATAATAATGTATTTATAAATAAACACGTCATGTATCTAAATCTTCCAATTTGATCAAATAATGACAATAACCGTGTTGGTTGGTTGATTATAATTTCAATTAAATTATATTTTTATTCCTTTTTAAGCAGCACTTATCTATTTTCTGATTAGTAATATTATTGAAATCAGCAACAAAGACTATAAACATACGTTGGAAGAAAAAACACAAAATGTCTAATATGTTCTCGCTGATGAGGTGAAAAGTTGTGTGTGCTACACGAGAGCAAAGTTTTTTGCATCTCGTGCTGTTGAGTCCCTCGCTACACTCAGGATTCAAACATAGAATCACTCGCTACGCTCGTAATGCAAACGTAGAATCCTTCGCTTGCTCGGGACTCAAAATCAGCACTCATAACAAAAAACAACTTTGCTCTCTTGTTGCACAAATAACTATTAAATTCTCAGAAGTTATCGTCCCCTGGGGACCGCTAAGGTTGAAGGTGTAATATCATCGTTGTTACAAGTTATCCTTCTATTTATTTATCTTTACAAGTTTATGTACCTATAATTTAACACGTTAGCACAATTTAGTTGAGGTATACATTTCCAGGAACCAAAACAAATGATTCAAATTTAAATGTGGGATGGGGACTCCCCCGTCAATAATTCGCGAGTCATTTTCCCGGCAGTTTCATTTCCTTTCATATTGCACTACCTACATTTTACACACTGCAACGTACCAAATGACGTAGGTACTAGTGTTTACTGTTAGTATCTGGTAGTGACTAAGTATAATATGTGTAGGTACGATTCAGAATAGAATATATCAGACAACTGGTCTGTGGTTAGTGGGATTAATAGTCATTTAGTTTAGGCGCCGGTCCGGGCTTATTATGCATAAATATAGTTTAGGTTATTGTAATCGAACATTGAATGAAACCGATCAATGATGAATTCATAATGTACTCGTATTGTACTACATGACGATACATAACATGAGAGAAGGAAACCGGTGGTGAAGTTGATCGTGGTGGTTTTAGACCAAACAAACAAAGAGCTAGAACTATATATTGTACGAGTAGAATAGTGTACCCATTACACTAAGACAATTTGGCAGAATGAGCATTCGCTCGTTTGGTGTAAACCCACCGCATCTTTGCATTTGAATATTGCTTATAAGGAATAGAATTTAAAGAAGGAACTTTCGGTTTTTCAGGTGACGACTCGCGACCTGGCGTGGATGTCGCGCGTGGACTGCCGCGCGCCGCTGCGCACGCTCTGACGGACCCAGCGCTTCCTCCTGCTTGTCCAGGCTTGTGCCCGACACCTCACGTCTTTACGATTCGCCTTCTAAGGACCCACGTTCGCTGGTGACGCAACGGGTTGGAAACATGGCAGCCACCGACTGAGGGGCTGCACCTGGCCGCAACCTTGCTCGTCGGGTCACTCATCAGCTATCTGACGCAATATATTTATAAATGGGATGTTGGACAGTTACTTAAGACCGTCCGAGTGAGAGGGTAGTACAAGGCACCACGCGTGACAGGAAAGGAAGGTTTTTCTTTTAGAGAATATAAAATTAACAGAGTTCTATCCATTCCAGATACCGTTGCCGTTAGAAGCGTCGGACATACTTACCTACCCAATATTTGGAGATTGACAGACACTCTCTGTTTGTGTTTGTGCGAGGCAATGGTGATTTCAGAGTGGCCACTGAAGAACATGACAGATAGCTTGGCAGTTTGGCCATAGGAAGTGTACTAACGAATTGAGCTTTGTTGAATGAGACGTTTGGATTCCATGTACCGACATTCCCGACGTTGCGTGACCAGTTGACAAATCACTTACGAGTTTGCAACTGGGGCTGCCTCATTTGCACGTCTGCTAACCGAAGAATATTACTAGTTATAAAAAGAGTGAAGAAGTAAGTAAGTCAGTTTCTCAGCATTTGTGATATTTTGTATCTAGAGAAGAAAATTTGACTCGAAGAATTACTTATTGCACTTGCTTTTCTGCTTATCTGTTATGACTACGTTCCAATGTTATTTTATTATAAGGAGGTCATGTTTGAATAAGGATTTTTGTTATAAAAGATATACTTCAATGTTCTGGAACAGGAATGTTTTGCCGCTAATTAAGAAAATGAGTCTGGCTGCTGGTCGGGTCTGTATGTATAGTGTATTTTTAAGTTAAAGTTACCTACCAGTTTTAGTTAAGTAAGTTAAGTTATTTTAGAAATATTATTTACATTTGGTCAAAACGCAATATTATTATAATATTACATACAAAATGAGACAGCCCTCGCATTATTTTACTTAATGAACGGTCATATAATGTAAGCCATTTTCCGTTTTGAAAGTTTTGTTTTCACAAGATACGTAGTTTTAAACATATCTACTTGTTACAGTCTATAAACAAATATATTCTTTGCCGTCATATTGTTAACATTACACGAAGATATTATAGTGCATTATAATCCCCGATAGAGGTCGCCTTAGTTCGCTTAAATTAATAGCTTTATATCCAGTTGTGTCCGCTAATTGACTCACTTGTTTGACGACTATTCCGCCGTCTTTCCACATCTCGTGGCAAAACTGTCAACACATCGACATGAAGTTACTGTACTGTAGTCAAGAGGCAGTTCTTGGTTTTCACCGCTGAATACGCGCGTTAGTAGTAGTAGCACCTCGCTCGATACTATTTTGTGACAACCGACACGCTGTTGATCACCTTTGACTAAACTCCTGTTTCGTGACGCCTTCAGAATTTGTGTAGAAATATGCTAAAGCATTGCAAGGTTTTTAAGTAAACTTTTAAAATATGAGGCATTCATACGAGAAGCAATCTGTGACTTATTCTTAATAAATTTTGTAGTAGACAATATCACGGCCTACGAATTCAAATATAGATTAAATAGACTGCATCTTTGATAGTAAAGTTGTTTTCGATTAATTTGTCGAAGGTACCTTCCAGTACGTACCCGTGCCGAAGCCACTTTTAACAATAACTAGATCTTAAAAGGTAGATATCGTTTCCTCGTAATAGCTAATTAGAGGTAAGTTTGAGACATGAGGACGTTTTTGTGAACTCTGCAGTGTCGGGTGGACCTCGGGAGCGCTACGGCTCAGCCGGGGCTCTGCGGTGACACTTCGTGGACGAGTACGCGGGAGGCCCTCCTTGTAACCGGCCGGGCACTTGTTTCGGCGGCAAACTGCCGATTGCTGACCACAGATGTTCGTTACACGCATAACGTAACGAATCTCTACGAACTTTTGAGAAATTATCTGTCTGGCCGTTTCGTTTTTTGCGCTCATTGTTATAAAATGTGTGTATAAAATGTGTGTATTATACTAGGCGTCTGTTTTTGACCAAAATTCCGCCACAACCGGACACTAGTACACAAATCCTATAATAATTAGCGCAAAAATCGAAACTGACCAACACAGAACATTTCATTCCCATTCAGTCCCTAAAATTACGTAAAGATTGGTTAAGTTTTGGAGGAGGAAACAGGCGAGAAGGAAACTTTGATTTGTAAACCCGGTTAGGTTGAGTTTGGAAACCATTTATATATTGACTCGAAGATAAGAATGAAAATGCATTCTTACTATTAATAAACAAGGTTGCTAATAAGAATTGCTGCAGTTACGATTACTGCTAAAATATGCATAGAATATTAATAATTAAGGATTATTACAATAAATTCATACATTTTCATTCACTCAATCTGTCCTTTCTAGAAGATAGCTTTTAGAGTACCCCTTTCAAGGTGCGGGAGACACCGGTGATCTTACTATTCCTTGACTTTCACGTTTTCTTCATAAGAAAATGTATCCTCGATGCTCAATTACGAGTCATGTAAAGGTTGTTTAGGGGAGCACGAGCCTCAACTGACGAAATCCGTGTTAGCTCATCCAGTGTAATCCTTCCCAAATAGGTTTGATTCGAATTCCAAACTGCCGAGTATTCGGTCAAGAAGACATGTAGAACTTGCACAAGTATCTAATCGTAAGCAAGTTGTACCGATATTAAGCCATTTTGATTGGTTGTCTATTCCATAGTAGTGGATGTGTTGAGTGAGTTCCGATGTCGTATGTTGGACAAAGCGGTCACTGCTGTTAGTATTACCGAATGTGCATGTGTGTGTCCGTGTGTATATATTGTCCAGTTTCACCCATTTACTCGGCGGTAGAGACAAACCCTTACGTAACACTCTATGACCTACTTCTTTCAATGACCAATGAGCGGTATATTTTTGTATTCTCGGTGTCGTTCGCTTGGCAGCTTTAACGTGAGCGAGCATCGCGAGAGAACTCGAATCCCTTCGCTAGTTTGATAGTTTTTATCCAATGAACTAGTCATAACATACAGTAGTACGAGTAGATAGGTAGATTACAAGCAATAAATAAAATAATGGACAACAATAATTGTTGAGAAATTTGACAAAAGTAGTAACGAAGCATTAAAATAAAGGTACTTACTTTACACAGCAATTGTTGTCATTTTTTATCGTGTCTTTTGATAAGAATCCTACTTTTGTCAAAGTTCTGTTATGTTGATTATTGATTTAACTTGAAGGAAGTAGTGTTACAAAAATCGAAGTGTACTTGAGGTTTTTTACTAGATGTTAGTAGGGTGGGGAGCGAATCGGCCGGCCCGGCGAAAGGGGTCCGTCCGCCCAGCGGCATCCACAATCTATAACTTCATTCATATTTTTGGAAAGCGATATTCCAATAACGTTTACAATAGAGTAGCATTTATGTTTGCCTAAAATCCTACTCCACACATGTTTGTATCCACTTATTTTTGATCATAGTCCATTCGTTGGACGAAACTTTAAATAGTACTTTTAGAGTTGTTACCTATTTAAGTTGTTAATATTAAAATTATCCTTGTGAATTTCATAAATTATGTCGCCTAAATATCAATTATTTACACGATTATTATATCATTAACTTAATCCACGTTTTCTATAAGTAGTTAAAACTTGTAGTTACCAATTAAATTGTTTTAGATAAAGGTAAGTTGAGCGCGCGCGCAGCTGGCCCACGGCCGGCGCGCGCGTTTTGATAATTATGATTTCCTTAGATGTTTGGAGAATGATATTTTGAATAGGTTACGTTAGAGAATGTAGAGTGATATTCAAGAGCAATATAACAGTATTTAGTGTTTTAAATATACCTCTCATTTACATGTTTAGTTTGTTAAACATCAGGTTTGTAACGTTGTAATAACGCGAGTCCGTCTCGGAGTACTAGTTATAATGATCTATGATCAAATTCTCAAACTGTAGCCATTGACGAGAAGGTAATTATTAATTAAATTTTATTTGACTTAACTTTGAATTTTATTTATTGACCTTGAATTGTATATTTATAAAAGATTATAATCACCACCTGTGGTGGAGGCCTGAGGCCGGTGGTCGCGTTTATCACGCGATATATAAATGATAAAGCATCCGTCAGTTTCGCACTCACATATAAATATGTAAGAACTTGTCAAAAAGTAACTGAGCTCTCTGGCATCGTATCGGCACAAAATATGAGAAGAGTCATCTCTCTTGAACAAAATTATAACATAGTAATAATGAGAGCTGTAAAAATATTAATAAATGTTACGCTAAAAATAATTTCCTAGCTAATATGGATACCTCAAAAATGCAAAAAAGATACGAAGTTGTATTATAATTATCTAGCAGCTCCATTAGCTAATAGGGTTTTAAGAGAGAAAACACAAACAAATTCCGACTCCCCAACAACAAGCAATTAACGGCTTGCTAATGACCCCTAGAACTTATATAGGTAAAGGTATCAAGTTCCATCCATCGAGTTGTTCCATCCATCGACGATGAATGTGCTGGTGAGTCTGTGTGTGGTGGCTGCAGTGCTGGCGGCGCGCGAGGCCGCGGCGCGCCCGGAGGCCGGCAGTGTCACAGCCGAACCAGAAGTAACGAAACACCGTAAGTACCTGTCAACTTCTTGGCGATGGTAGTAGGTAAACAAATATTTTGTTCCGAATATATATCTGGGATCCATGCCGATGCGACTTTCATAGTGAAAGGATTGGAAGGAAAAATCTGATGTATTAAATAAGAACGTTCGTTTCCGTTCTCAGGTTTTGTGAACCTTTTGGTTAATTACAAAGAATTAAGGTTGGACATTAACATATACGTAGCGATATCGATATTTGCAATTTTGACGCACGTAATGACGTTAACCATTTTATTGAAATGTACCTATAGATTTACTTAGTGCTATACGAATACCAAACTGTAAACTGTAACTGACTAACGCTAACGAGTCCTTATTAGGCAATTTAATACTAAAACTAAAACATATACTCAGGTACCTATTTTTATACAGTGTTTGTAAATACCCAGAGTTGGATGAAAATGTATTGCCGCGGTCGCATGGCATGTTATTGACAATATCTTTATGTCTCTACGACTTTGCCGAGACTGTGATCAGTGTTTTATTACTTGTTATAGAAATGCAAATAGCTACCTACTGTGCACCATGTACTCTATTAACATTCTTGTCACATTCTGTGAATGACAAGCGATTGGTACCCTACACTTCCGATACAACATATATATACTTATGTAGGCGCGCAAGTTACAATACAAAAGACAAACCCTGGAGCATTGCCAGTTGTTATAAATGTTATTAAATAGAAATTACTTACAAATAAACATATAGATTAGATTTGAATTAGATTTTTAGATAGATTATGGTCGTCCTGCATGGCTTCAGTTGCTTATCCAACCAACCAGGAAATAAAAAGCGGGGACACAGGAAGGTTAAGCAGTTAGATGCCAATACTATAAGTTATGGCTTTCCAATGCCTTGTGAATTGGATCTACAATGTATTTATATTTATGTGTATATTTATATTACATTATATATATGTATATATGTATTAATAGTTTATATGTGTAATTATTAGTAGCCTTATTATTTTTAATACCTTTTTGTACACGGTGTTAGTTTGTCTATCTTCTTCTCGTACTCACTCAATTGCTCAAAGGTTAACTGGAAGAGATCCCTTATAGGGATAAGTTCGCCTTTGTACCTATATGTTAATTGTAATAGATGTATTTTTTAACTGTTTTTGTGTACAATAAAGCGTTTACTTACTTACTTACTTACTATATACGTAGTCGGGTCATAACTCATAAGTTCTGTCACGGGTTAAACATTAAACAAAAACAACTAGTTTATAATTATGTTTATAATATATACATTAGTTGAAAGGTGATAAATTTGTCTTTCTAACAGCTAAATATTTATTCAGAATGGCCTCCGTGATTTTCGATACATGCCTTCAACCTTCGCGGCCAGTCATCTATCGCTGCACGCACGACTTCCATGTCGATTTGTGCCGCTGCTTTGACGATAGATGCTTTCAGCGACTCCAAATTGCGGTGAGGTTTAGAACATGCTTCCTGCTCTAGATGTTGCCATATTTTGTAATCGAGGGGGTTCAGGTCTGGGCTGGAGGAGGGCCAGTCCTGGTGCCGGATGAAGTCAATTTTACGGCTAGTGAACCAGGCTTGCGTACTCCTTGCTTTATGAGCCGGTGCTGAATCTTGCTGGAACACCCATTGTCTGTTCTTGAACATTGTACGTGAAAGAGGTTCTACAACGTTTGCTAGGATGGTATTTTGGTATACAGCGGCACTAATTTTTACACCTTTTTCGCAGAAAAACACTTGAGTTAGGCCTGAATATGACACTCCGAGCCAAACCATGACTGATGACGGGTGGTGGCCACGTTGGACACGGGGGATACGCCTGCTCGCTTCTTCACTGTTAGTTGCGTATATTTTATCATTTTGTTTATTGAAGGCTTCCTCCACAGTAAAAATCTTTTCGTCCGAAAATAGGATCTCGCGGTATTTTTTACCTGCGTACCGCTTTAACAGTGCTCGCGATCTTAGAAGCCTAATTTTTTTTAGGCGAGCATTAAGAAGATGACCGGTTTTTTTCCGATAAGCCCGAAGTCCTAAGTCTTCATTTATTACTCTTTTAATTGTCGGCCTACTTATGCCCATCTGAAGACTTAAAAGTTTTTGCTTGCGCACGGGATTTCTTCGTATTCGCTCCTTCACAGCTTTGATGACGGCTTTAGTCCGAACCGAGCGTGGACACCCACTTCTCTTTTTATCCACGAATGAAGAGACTTCCCGGTATCGATAAATGGTACGATATACGAACCTAAGCGTTATTTTCAAATTTTCTAGAAGTTTAAAAAATTGTTTTGGCGCGTAACCACAGCGGTGTAATGCAATAATAGCGACACGGTCTTCTGTCTGCGTCCACTCCATGTTTGAAAATGGCGGCAATGTAAATTTTTTAATTTTTTTTAATTGATGAGATATTCGAATTTCAAATGTAATGCTTATTTTTCCAGCCAGGGTTCTAATTTTGAAATTCGAACAGTGTGACAGAACTTATGACCTGACTACGTATTATGAAGCGCTAATTTGTATATTTTAGAATTTTAGATATACAATATCGTGGTGTTGAGTGTCATGCAGTTTACGGATGAAAAAACTGCAATCGATTTACTTAGTAATTCGTGGTTTCTACTTTATTACTACGTTTACTAAGTGGTTTCTATTTTTAGGGTTCCGTAGTCAACTAGGAACCCTTATAGTTTCGCCATGTCCGTCTGTCCGTCTGTCCGTCCGCGGCTTAGCTCCGTGATCATTAGTACTAGAAAGCTGAAATTTAGTATGAGTATGTATTTGTATCACGCCGACAAAACGGTAAAATAAAAACTAAAAAAAACTTTCTTTCGGGTACCTCTCGTACACCTAAAGTGGGGGTATTTTTTTTTGTTCCAACACTAGTGTGTGGGGTCTGGGGTGTCGTTGAATAGGTATTTTAAAAATAATAAGGGTCTCCAAATTGGGGGTATTTTTTTAAAATTCATTTGTTTCATTTTAATACAATGTAAGTTTACAGCAAACATGACACCAAAGCACTTACACGATAAATTATTACATAAAAAGAAAACAATACATGTCAAAAAGGATAGATCATTCAAGAATTTTTGTTTTTTTAATTATACATAACAATTATTTCACATTATCTACGAACTGCTTAGCAATACAGCACAATTGAGCAAAGCGATCAGCAAACATGTCGGCATCGCCGTGCTGAGCATCAGGTATAACGAACGAGTCAGGTGTAACGAGGAGCGTGTCGAGCGTGGCACGTGCGAGCTTTGTAAATATTCGCTCCGGAAATGCTAAAAATAGTGCCCCCCCTCTAACTTTTCAACCACTGGTCAATAAATTATGGAAAAATTCATGAAAATGAGGCCTTATAAGTACTTTCAATGAAAACTATATTGAATAATGGTGGAGCCGTTTTTGAGTAATCGCAAAATTTCATAATTTTCTTTAAAATGATGTAAGTGCAGTGCGGTGTCCTTATACTTCGAACGTTACACATATAGTTAAGTGCCATACTGCATTAAAACATTCCGCTCAATCTGGCGCGTATAATCGATAACCTCCAGAAAGTAATAAGTAATTACAGTTACTTTGGCGTTTAAGACCTTTTTATAGAGATTGAAATCTTTCTCGTAATTTCTATTGTGAAGGATGGGCAACTATGGAACCCTACACTGAGCGTGGCCCGACATGCTCTTGGCCGGTTTTTTAGACACCTTATGGTCTGAAGTTAGTCTTTCCCTAAAACAAAGCACTCTTAGCTCGGACAGACCTAAGTCTTTCTTAGTCGGTAGAGTGTGGTAGAGCCGGTTATCGGTATCGGTCAAGGCGAATTAAACAGCGCTCTATCTTCAGATTACCGCCATCACACAACAATAAGTAAGTATTTAAGTACAGTGTCACCCGATTTACACAGGCATGTAAGTACGGTCAGCATCAATAGTAGCTGACAATTACTACTTATTATTACCCTATATACAAAGGTACTCTGTGCTACTTGCTTATGTCAAATTGCACGCTACAATTGTCAGCTACTTTTGTTGTATGTATCGCCTATTTATACATTTCAGGTATATCGGAAGGTATTCTATCTCAACTCCGAAACAGTGTTGCCCATCAGTAACGTTTCGAGTACCTATCATTTGTCCGAAAGTATTTTTTTCCTGAAACTCATTATATTTTCAGGAGTTTACGAACATCGTTTTAAAGAACCCATTAGGTTAGGTTTGTTTTATAATTATTCTGAGAAATTAACAGTATTGAAAAAACAAAAACGCTTTCGGATAAATCACGAAACGTTGTAAACAAAAAATAGTATTTCTGATAGGTAACCATATCGAAAATCTGAAAGGCCAGGCCATATTCATATTTAAATTACAAGTTTTGATTACAGACACCGGGACCCTCGGGACGGGGAAATAAAATGTTGTAAAACTTCGTCCATATTAAAATTAAAGAGGACGGATGCATTTATCTTAGAATATGAAATTCATAATACCATTTACAAAATCTGCATGAGTACTTACAGAAAAACCAAAATAATGTTAGAAATATGAAAACCAGACTATAAAGACTCCGGAAAATTCTTAAATCAAGGTAACGAATGCTACCAGTCAGGCGATGTCCTATAGCAATCAAAAGCGTCGCCTCACTGTTAGTATTACACTGAGCATGCGAAATTTTCTTGGATTACATCATTTCATATTCGTTCTCAAAATAGTTACAATTATTATTTTTTTCGTTTCTGCAACTGTTACACATTTATATATAAAACAATTAAAAGATCAGGCTCAAATCAAATATTTAAATGTGAAAATTATTCCGTATGTACAGACTTCAATTTATTGAGTCGTACCTAATGATATTAGAGTTGTTATGTATTGGCTTTACAACCCCGAACAACCCCATGGCCTGGTTGCGTACATTGTCATGGGCACGATCATGACTAATCGATTTTTGTGATCGGCCGACCGAAAAATTGGTCTTGCGCATCTGGTCTTACACATCATCGTAGGATTTCACTCCAATCTTGCAAACTCAAGGATCTATAACATATTGGCAATCAAAAGGAATACTTCTATACTTACAACTTTATAAATTCATCTTTGGCATAAAGCATTTTTGTACAGTTAGATGTAAAGAAAAATCGTAATAAATACAACTCTCAAAGCGGTATTCCTTTCTTTTTTTATTCATCAAAAGTCAAAAGTTAGTCCATCGCATTTGATGTAGAAGGACCACGTTTAGATTCCATACAACCATAATAGTTAATTATCTTCTATATATATTAAAGCAGAATAAATAAATAAATAAATATTAAGGGACAATCTTACACAAATCGACCTAGTCCCAAACTAAGCAAAGCTTGTACTATGGGTACTAGACGACGATATACATAATATATAAATAAATACATATATAGATAACATCCATGACCCAAGAACAAATATTTTGCACAAATATTTGCCCCGGCCGGGATTCGAACCCGGGATCGCCGACTCAGTAGGCAGGTGTCTACAAACCGAGCCAAACGCGTCGTCAGAAGTCCTTAATGACTCATCAACGCACTGCCAAAACTACGACCTAATGTAAGAGAGTTGATTTTTGCACAGTAGGTTACTTTTATAACGTAGGCTAGGGATAAGAAGCGATTTTGAAAAATTCAACCCCTAAGAGGGTTAAAAAAGGGGATGAAAGGTTGTATGGGATACAAGTTTTTTTTAAAGCTAGAAACTTGAAACTTTGTAAAAAGATATTAATATAAAATGAAAGAAAACTGATTTCACCGTTTTTGAAACTTCATCCCCTAAGATGGTAAAAAGGGGTTGCAAGTTTGTATGGAGATCAAGTATTTTTTTGAGCGCGGGAGTTGAATCTTTGTGTAAAGGCGTACTATTTAAATACAAGAAAAATAATTATGGCGTAAAAATTCAACCTCTAAGGGGGTTAAAAGGGGGATGAAAGTTCGTCTTGTGGTTCAAATTTAATTTTAAGCTAGGAACTTAAAACTTCGTAACAAGTTATGCAAATAAAATGGAAGAAAAAAAACTGCGTTTTTGAAAATTCATCCCCTAAGGTGGTAAAAAAGGGGTTGAAAATTTGTACGGAGATCAAACCTTTTCTTGAGCGTGGGACTTTAAACTTTGTATAATGGTATGTAATTAGAATTCAAGAAAAGTAATTTCAGCGACCCGTGGTTGAAAAGTTAGAGGGGGGACGCTATTTTTTTTATTTTCGGAGCGAATATTTACAAAACTGTTGACTTTATCACAAAATAATGTTTGGAGACCCCTATTATTTTCAAAAGACCTATTCAACGACACCCCGCACACTAGTGATGAAACGAAAAAAAAAATCACCCCCACTTTACGTGTTCGAGAGGAACCCGAAAAAAAATTTTTTTTTTAGTTTTTATTTGATCGTTTTGTCGGCGTGATACATACCCATACTCATACCAAATTTCGGCTTTCTAGTACTAATGATCACGGAGCTAAGCCGCGGACGGACGGACGGACAGACGGACAGACGGACAGACGGCCAGACGGACAGACGGACATGGCGAAACTATAAGGGTTCCCAGTTGACTACGAAACTCTAAAAAAGGCCAAGAGCGAGTCGGACTCACGTACGAAGGGTTCGTTACTATTTCGTAAAAAATTGCAAAAAAAAAAACACGTTTAGCAATTTCAACATTGCTTAGATCTCAAAGTAATAAAGATGTTAAATTTTCAAGATAAGGTTCGACTGGACTACCGAACCAGATGTCAGAGCCATTGAATCTTTCAACCAGTTTTTTTTTTCAAGTTTTCGCTTCTTTGTAAACATTTGACGTTAGCAGACGTTACTGCTATACTAAAAATAATTAATTTGGGTGTCATCGTTACTACCGATTCTCAACAAATTTGAGACGATGGTGCCGACTATAAAGTCTAAATCTTTACGGTATGTTGAAGTAACTGGTTGAAAGATTCAATGGCTCTGACATCTGGTTCGGTGGTCCAGTTGGTAGGACGCCCGTGTTGGCCCGGAAAGCCGTTGGAAACGCAGGTTCGAATCCTGCGTGAACCATTAATTTTTTCAATTTTTCGCTTCATTGTAACCATAATAGTTCTTGCATCTACGAGTATAGCGGTCTCGGTGTATTACTCACATTTCATTAAATTGTCGAAAGAGCTTCTACACATCCGGAACCGGGACACATGAAATGAAGGTCCTAAACTTTTCAGCTACGACTAGCAATCCAGTGGAAGACAAGGCGGCGGCAGTACACAGGCGGTTCCCGCACGCCGTGCTGCTCGGCGGCACGTGCGGCGGCAGCGTCATCGGCGACCGCTGGGTGCTTACCGCAGCGCACTGGTCAGTCAAAAACATGTTACAACTTACAACATATGTAGGACACGTCCAAGCATACAAGCTTCGTTTGCCACGAGGATGATACAACTTAAGAGTAAGCTAACAATTGACGTTAAATTTTATAATGTCGTATCAATATAGAAGTCGGAAACGAGCGGATGTGAACGTCACGGACACTAAGATATCCTACAATACCCTTGTTGATAGACCCTAAATAGGAATCTTCGGCCACAGTAGGTAGGTATAGAATTATTAGTCAGTACCATGCAGTACCTAAATATTCCAAAAATGAGAAGTGCCGGAAAATGTCATCCAAACCCTCCTCACCTGTTGAATTTTTGTCCTCGAGTCGAATAGTCGGAATTTCGGGTTTAACAAATTAGACTTGGATTATCTTGACTTTAACTATTGGGTACCTGTAGAACAGAGCGAATGATCACCTGCTCACTGTACTTAT
Organism: Apotomis turbidana; assembly: GCA_905147355.2. Taxonomy (NCBI): domain Eukaryota; kingdom Metazoa; phylum Arthropoda; class Insecta; order Lepidoptera; family Tortricidae; genus Apotomis; species Apotomis turbidana. Next base: position 32,902,828 of record LR990282.1, read on the forward strand.
TTCTTTCACCTGAAGCGGGTGTTACTTATTAACAACAGTGTGGGTATTCTTGCAGCACAATCTTCTCGGGAGCGGACTACGTGGTGGCGGGCACCGGGCACAGCGACGACGACAGCGGCGAGCAGCGGCTCGTGAAGCGGCTGGTGGTGCACCCGCGGTTCACCGTGGGGCCCTACTGGCTGCGCGCCGCAGAGTTCAACATCTCGCAGGTATTGTAACAGAGTCGTCGGACGAAACTACGAGATGGCGGGCGCCGGGCATAGCACGCGGGACAATGTCATCGATATCAAGCCAAGTGTTTCTTTTGTTGGCTCTTTTCAGTACAGGATTTTCAACGGCATAATAGCAATAGAAAAAGCTCCGGGCGTAAAGACATTATGTGGAACCACGCGCCATGCAGAATGTCGGGTTCCTTAGCCGACGAGAACAAGTGGCAATACTAGCGAAGATCACATCTTGAGCTTACCTGATATTAATAATATTTGAGCGTTCCCTCGATTTCCCAGGGATTCCATCATCAGATCCTGACTTGGTGACAAGGGGACTACCTCACGAACACACTATACCTAAAGAATATGACTAACAGTCTTAACGTACCTACCTATAATACATGTATTTTTTATGAATTATCCTCTAACTCTTAACCATTAAGGAGTTGTACCTTCCATCATCAGCTCAGCATGATGAGATGATGACTACCATATGCAAATAGCTTTAGAAAATATATCAAAAACACTACGAGTGCCTATAAATTTTGACGGTTGCCCTCGATTTCCCTGGAATCCCATACAAATACATACAGTCGAACATAGAACCTCCTCCTTTTTTGGAAGTCGGTTAAAAATTGAGTTTTACTAACTGCGACACGGCACTGATCGGAAAGTCTCAATGGGCTTTAACAAAAACTGCATCCGGCTCTTTGCTGCAAATGCGAGCCAATTAGCTTTTTGCTGCAATTTGCAGGTCTAGACACTTTGTATTAGTTCTCCACATTAGTCACCATGTCGATTCATGTTTTAAATCTTACACCTTACATATACCAATATAGGCAATATTAGTATATACACATATACATGTATATTATAATATTAATGTGCAAGTTTGTGAGAAGGTATGTTCCACTTAAACGCAAAAACTACTAATAATAGAGATATATCAGAATAGGATACAGGCTAAGTACATATGTAAGTATATAAGCATATTGTTACAAAGATCGTTAAACAGGAATTGAAAATTTAATAAAATAATAAATATCGGGAAACGTAACAAATCGACGTAGTCCCAAAGTAAGCTCTAGCAGGCTTTGTGTTATGGGCACTAGACGACGATATCGATATCGTGTGTATATATATAAATAGAACCGCCGGGAAGTTTGAATGGGCACATTTCATCGTTCTGCACGAACGAAGCCACGAGAAAAATCTAGTAAGTATTCCATTATAATGCAGCTTTTTTTAGGGTTCCGTATCTCAATCGGAAAAAAACGGAACCCTTATAGGATAACTTTGTTGTCCGTCCGTCTGTCTGTCAAGACCCTTTATCTAAAGAACGCGTGGAGGAATCGAGTTTAAATTAACACCATATTAACAATTAGTTAATTACTCAGGTTTACGGTCCCTTGAAGCTGTGAAAAAGCAAACTGGACTGGACTGGTTTGGACGACGCGTTTGGCTCGGTTTGTAGACACCTGCCTACTGAGTCGGCGGTCCCGGGTTCGAATCCCGGCCGGGGCAAATATTTGTTCTTGGGTCATGGATGTTATCTATATATGTATATCGTCGTCTAGTACCCATAGTACAAGCCTTGCTTAGTTTGGGACTAGGTCGATTTGTGTAAGATTGTCCCTTAATATTTATTTATTTATTTATTAAACTTTTACGTTAGCGTGAAAAAAGGTACGGCCGTTTATGTCGCAAAAAACGTACATTTCGACACTCTCAAGGGAATCAAAATGATAGGGCGTCCCGATGACTTGGAACTATGAAATTTGGCAAGTAATATCGTCACATACTACAAATACTTATATAAATCAAAAAAATACACCAAGTGCGAGTGGGACTCGCGCACGAAGGGTTCCGTACCATTATCTGTAATTTTTAGTATTTGTTGTTATAGCGGCAATTGAAATACGTCATCTGTGAAAATTTCAATTGTCTAGCTATCACCGTTCTTGAGATACAGCCTGGTGACAGACGGACGGACGGACGGACGGACGGACAGCGAAGTCTGGTCCCGTTTTTACCCATTGGGTACAGAACCCTAAAACTATATATTTGTAATAAAATCATAAAAAATTATAGTCCTTTTCAAACATCATATTTGGAGAACTCGGTTGCGTTAAGTTTGCACCTCGTTTGTATACGGCGCGATATATTTCAGGTAGTCAGGCTCGAACTTGGCCGGTTTTTTTATTAAGTACTTACTAGCTGTATTGCCCACGACTTCGTCCGCGTTGAATCTTATATTGGACATTTTACATCTTTATTATTCTCAGATCTAAGCAATGTTGATAATAGGTACTTTACTTTTTTGCAAGTTGTATGAGACTTAAGTCAGTGCCATCATCAACCGGTATACAATACTTTTTTTCAATTTCTACGATACATTACAATATTTATGTACGGACAGACATGACAAAATGATAAGAAATCCATTTTTAGTAAAAAAAAAATCGGCTAAATTGCCCTAATAACGTGGAATTATCATGGAAATCAGGTACATCTACGAACGAATAGCTTTACTTAATTCGATGGATTCGAATAATATGCCTTTATACAAAGTTCCCGTAGGTACTACTCAAAAAAATGTTTGATTATCATACAAATTTTCAACCCCTTTTCACCACCTTCAACGCAAAATTTTCAAAAACGCTGAAATTACTTTTCTGTATTCTAATAATATGCCGTTATACTAAGTTTCAGGTTCCGCGCACCAAAAAATGTTAGATCTCAATACAAAGTTTCAACCCCTTTTTTACCACTTTCAGGGATGAATTTTCAAAAACGCTGAAATTAGTTCTTTTCCATTTTATTTTAATACCTTTTCACGAAATATCAAGTTCCTAGCTTAAAATTAAATTTCAACCCCAAGACAAACTTTCATCCCCCTTGGAGGTTGAATATTTAGTAACGTTAAATTAATGTTATTTTTGTTATTCTTATATATGGTTTTATACGAAGTTTCAAAGAATTTGTAATGGACTCAAACTTTCAACCCCTTTTTAACCCTTTTAGGGGACGAATTTTTGAAAACGCTGAAATTACTTTTCTTGTATTCTAATAGTATGGCTTTACACAAAGATTCAAGTCCCGCGCTCATAAAAATATTTGATCTCCATACAAACTTTCAACCCATTTTTTACCTTAGGGGTGGAATTTTCTAAAACGCTGAAATTCCTTTGTGTTTTTTAATAAGTAATCTTTCTACAAGGTTTCATCTCTTGCTCAACAAAAAATGTTTTTCCTATACAAACTTTGCACCTCTATTTAACCCTCTTAAGGGAGGTATTTCCAAAAATCCCTTCTTATCCCTAGCCCACGTTATAAAAGTAACCTACTGTCAAAGGGCGGACACTGCCTACTAAAAACTACGCTACGCTATGCGACTTCCAGTCTGCGTAACTCAGTGATTTTTCGTTATCTTGTTTACAACTCAGCGTACGGAATCTACCCCCAAAGGGTTGAAAGTGCGATTAGCTCCATAATCCGAAATAAAACGTAATCCGCTTGAAGAGCCGGTTTTTCTTATATTGATCCATAGGGTTATAGTACGGAAGCATGGATTCAGAGTGGTCAATTTTGAGCTACTCGTCGTAGTTTCATGGGTTTCCTTGACCATCATACTTTATCTAGAACACTTCAACACTGAGGTTTTAGGACCTGATAGGTTATAGTTAGAAAGGCTGTCGGAAGCCTTGAATACCGTTGGTGCTGTTTTCAGGTGGGCGCGCACTGGGACTTCATGCTCGCTGAACTGGAAGAGCCCCTGCCTCTGGACGGCAAGTCTATCGCAGCCGTGCCTCTTGATGATGAAGGCTACTTTGCAGAGCGGCTGCCCGTGGCCTACGCGGGGTACGGGGCAGAACATCATGGCGTAAGTACCTATTTACTACCAATAGGACTATAAATGTAGTATTGAAAAGAACCAGCATTTTTATCCGTGTGTATTTCTACCTCTCTTCTAAGCTATAAACGATATTATGTTAAATGTTCTTTCTATTGTTCAAATCTAATATACAGTGTGCTTAAATTCAAATTAGAAACTAGCACTCCTGCATATCATACTACATTAATAATTCTACTACAGCTAATTAGTTATTATATACGGTAATTTCAACAATTGCGAAGCTTACGGTGTAACAGATCTAAGATGCAGGGGACAGGATGGGAAATAAAAGGTGACCTTCGTCGTTTGTGATAAGTAAATTTTGTCACGTAAAGTCGTAAATTGAAAACAGATATTTCAGATGTTTTACCCGAATTATTGCGCGACGCTCCTGCGATTATTTAATTTATTAGTCCCTATGTCCCTAAGCCTGCCAAAACCCTAATCAGTGTTACGAATATTAAGGAGCTGATGCGGAATGAGATGCACAGCATGGAGCTGGAGACGGTGGCCGATGAACACTGCGCGCGGCTGCAGCAGTTCAAGCCCGAAGACATGTTTTGCGCCAAGGGACGCCCGCCTAGGTTCGACTCTGCTTGCAACGTAAGAACTCAAATTTTCCACAAAACATGTGTGCCAATTACAGACTTAGCGCAATCGCTTCTACCTCGGTTCGTCTTTCAACCGGGTCTCAACCTACTTGAGATTTAGTACTTACCTGGTTTCCTGTATAGACGAATTGCGAGGTGCAATCACGACAGATCTTATCTACCATAAACCCGACTAATAGGCCTCTTAATAGCGTGTGTACGTCGAGCTCGTAAATTTATGAGCAAAAGTTAGGTCTAAAATATGTGAACTCGCCTCTAGGTACTGTTAAAGGCGTTCAGATATTATTGATCACATTTTTGCTCGTTTAACAACTTGACTGTACTGATTTCATCTTTTTACTATAATAAAATCGCTGTTATTCCAGGGCGACAGCGGCAGCGGCCTCGTCACAGACACACAAGACGAGAGTCCGCGCCTGGTGGGCGTGGCGTCCTGGGTGGAGGACGATGCGCGGGAGTGCCGCTCAGGCGCGCTTGTCGTGTTCTCGCGCGTCGCCGCCGTGCGCGCCTGGATCAAGCAAGTCACCGGCATATAAACACCTCATAACACCTATTGAGAAGCAGTATGCTGATTTTCACAAATTTTGAACCGATTAAATGCCCTTACACGAATTAATAATCGTAATGTCGCATGCCGCAAATCGTTTAATTTTATAAGTTTTGATCAAATAGACCTTCGCGATACTAGATTTATATTTTATACCAAAATAAAGTGTGCAAAACTGATGGAGGACAATGTATATATAATATTTATACTTAAATACGTAGTCATTATCATTACTCATAATTTATAGGGTAGACCGAGGCGATTCGGATCACAGGGCGAATTGGATCAAAATAAGCTTTTTGTCAAATTCAAAAGATCGCCGCTAGCTACGGGCAGCCAACCACCGTCCAGCGTTGGGTTTGACCTTCCCGCACACTATGACACAGGCGGCCTTTTTTTCGGACGCTTGTGTCAGTCTCAGCGATGCCTCGCGTCAAGTCACTAGTGTTGATGTGCTGTGATTTTACTGGTCATGTAAAAAACGTGGTTAAAAAATTGACAATAAAACCAAAGTAAGTTGACTAAAGTTCAATATTTATTACTCAATATTGACATTAATGTATCCTGTTTTCGTAATTAATGTGATTTAAACTATATTTTAAAGAATATTCGGGTTAGGTATAAATATCGTAAACCTATGGTTTGGGGCTATTCGGATCACTTGTTCGGGGGCGATGTGGATCACTTATTTGAATCGCTCTTTTCTAGTTTATACCAATAATTTTAACTGTTTGTGTGTTTTAGATGGTGCGTACGTACAAAAGAAAGACACACCAAAGAGAATGGAGTACAGACAATATGACAGAAGCAGCTAACAAAGTGTTAAGAAAAGAGCTGACATTACGTAGGGCGGTCGAAATTTATAATTTACCGTTCACATCTTTACAGCGAAGAGTTACCATGTCCCGTGGTGTTATAAAACAACAAGGTGGGCAGACAGTATTTAAAGAAGATGCAGAAAACCTATTTGCTGGGAGATTACTGCGGTGATCTATACCACATTAATTTAATAGAGTCTCTAAAATGGCAGGAGAGGACTGGTTTCATCTATTTCTGAAAAGAAATCCGCAGTTGAATATTCGCAGACCTGAGGGTCTTTCTAGAGCAAGAATGAACGGGATGACTAAAGAAAAAGAATTATGAATTATGAAAAGTTAATGCATATTTTGCTACATTAGTGAAAGTGATAAATGAAAATAATTTTAGAGGAAAACGTGTGAAGTAAGTGAAGAACGGTGCCATTAAAACTGTGCAGATCGTGGAGGTGCTATAGTTTCTTTATTATTTTTCCAAAGTTTTGTTTGAAATGATTTTGTCTCTTCTAAAGGGGCGAATCGGATATTTTTAATGTTTAATGTTGAGTTTATTAGAGATAGCAATTTAAGTTTTAATTCAGTTTTTGTTGTAGAAACGTATTAATTAGAAGTTTTTTTACAACTCGTAAATAGATTTTTGATACTCTAGTTAGCTTTGAATACCGAATTTTATTTTACATTTATAATGAAAAAAAAATGTTAAATTGTTCTATGGGAGAAAAGTAGAAATGTTACTCAAAATTACCTCTTATGTCGTGTTATTAGTACTAATCTATATTAATATGTCATTGATTTTTCCAAACGTTACTAATACACGTGTTTTTGATTCAAAACAAATATTTTATGGACGAGTTTTCTGTGATCCGTTTCGCCTCGAAAAATGGGGCGAATCGGATTATTTCAGTGTTTTTGTATTTTATTTCTCAAAATTAAAAGACAAGGTTTATTTTTAGTTTGATAACTGGATTTTGTAGTTCGATAACTACTGTATCCAGAATAATATTAATATACATGATACACTGTAACAAACTGGTTTTATTTCACATTAACTAAAAATTGATCCGAATCGCCTCGGTCTACCCTACATTAAATAGGTACCAGGTACCTGACTAACGGTCAACAAGGAAAGTCGGTTTATGAAATGTCATTATCATTTTGTTGGTCCATTATTCACCGTAGGTCAAAGAATATAAGTAGGTGTAGTTAGGTAAATTCCCTTTTCTCAACAGAACGAACAGTCTCGTTTAGACCATGACACGTGACGGATCTCAAAAATGACTAAATGTTCAGTGAAAAATTGAAGAAATAACAGCTATAAAATAAAGAAAAAGGTCGGAAAATTCTTTTTTACGTAGGTTCTATTGATTAATTAACGAACCCTATGTAAAATCATAGCATATTTTAGATTAGAATTATTAACTTTGTCCCTACAAAATGCACCTCATCACAGAACAAAAAAGTCGCTATAGTTTTATATTTTATTAATAAATAAAGGAGTGCAATAAATAACTATCCTATTTTTTTATTAAAGATTCCCACGCGATCCTAAACAACGTGAAAAATTTAGGTCACGTTTAGCAAGAGACAGACGTCAAGAATAATTTCAGCCAAATAATTCGTCTCTCGTGTGTTCGGCATAATCATATATGTTTTTTTTTATGTTTAATCAAAAGAAGCGTAAAATGGTTACAGTAATAATTTAATAAAAAAAAATCTCTGTGGTCATTGTTTTATTTTGTCTCAGTCTAGACACTGTCAGTTTAAACCTTTGAACGCCAAGAACACCTAAAGGCAACGTGTGCTGCCGTGCCTACCACGCCGACGACTTTCACACCACGCCATCATCAAATTTTAAAGGGTTAAAAATGTTAATATTTTGCACATGCCTTACTCTCATTTCACATAGGTACTAGAAAAAGATGAGTTGAGAAATAATGTCATTATTTCTGATCCCTTCTATGCAGTGTCGGGACCCTTTTATGCAGTTGTTAAATAAAAACGTAAAGCCTGACCAGAAATATATGAGGATGCGCCATATTGCGGAATTTAACTGAAACTAATTTCTTACACTGGCAATGATTTTATGATGGTTTGTCAACAATGACAAATATTTAAAATTATCCAAATAAAATTCCCAAAACTATTCACAGTCGTGAACGTAACCTAACCGTAACGTAGCCTAACCTTGACTGCGCAGTAGCCGATTTACGTACAATACAAATATGCATGCGCAGATCCGCCATTTTGGGTCAAGAAGTTTCTCGGCAACTGTACACGTGTTTATTACACGAAAAACAGTCAGGAAAAGAGTGCATTTCATTAAATGATATTACGAGATTAACATAGTGGAACTGACAGGTATTTAAAACTAATGTCATTATAGTGGGTTGCGATTGGTTGCAAAATTGTTGCCATATAAATCTAATAAATAGCGCCCTCTTGACAAGCCTCATATATTTCTGGTCAGGCTTTAACTTAATTTGTTATTAACAATTTACGAGTTTATTTAGTTCAAACAACAAATATATTTTGGGTAAGTAATATAAGATATAAGAACTTATACTATAATATTCATATTATATACGCTCATATTGTATAAGCTTGTTTTGTATACCGTTCAAGGTGTATAACGAACGTTAGATATAACATCAAAATATCTATTTTTGTTAAGTATAACGTTATTTAAGTATAATATCATTGTATATAACGATCATAACGTATAACGTTCATAATATCTCAGATTTATAATGTATATTACTCAATACATCTAACACCAAAATGCATAATGCTCGTATAGAATAACCGCCTGCACATCAATTGTGTACATATTTATGCAATAGTTCGCTGTAAAATTTTAATATATGTACCTCCATGCAAGCAAGAATTTTGACGCTACGCTCGCTTTGCTCGCTCCGCTATCCATGGTCATAAAACAAACCTAACCTAACCTACAGATTTCGGTTTTTGACCCATATTTCATTTTGTCGCAGTTCTTCCAAACGGTATACTCGTATTTGCCAGAATTTCATCTGCCATTATCAATTGTGTACATACTTAATATACTTATGCAATAGTTCGCTCTTAAATTTTAATATACCTCCATGCAAGCAAGCATTTTGACGCTCCGCTCGCTTCGCTCGCTCCGCTATCCATGGTCATAAAACAAACCTAACCTAACCTACAGTTTTCGGTTTTTGACCCATATTCCATTTTATCGCAGTTCTTCCAAACGGTATACTCTTACTTGCCAGAATTTCACCTGCCATTATCAATTGTGAACATACGTACCTACCTATGCAATAGTTCGCTGTTAAATTTTAATGTTGCTCCATGCAAGCAAGCATTTTGACGCTCCGCTATCCATGGTCATAAAACAAACCTAACCTAACCTACAGTTTTCGGTTTTTGACCCATGTTCCATTTTAGGGGCATAGGGGTAGCAGTTATAACCTGTTTATTATATCATACGCTATTATATTATCTAACCATTATACTAAAAGAAAGTATATACTATGATCGATATACGTTATGAATGTTATATCAACTGAATTTAGAGTATTTGAGTGTTATATAAAAATCATTCTACAACATGAGTATTATGCCAATTGACCGTTATTCCTAATAAAAATATAGATTTTGATGTTATAGCAAAAGTTTATTATATCTTGTGAACGTTATTAATATGAATTTATATATTATGTGGTTATATCTCATTATTATTTTGACAATCGATTCCTCCTAAAGGCTTCCATGGAGGAATGTGTTTACTTTACCAATTATAGACCTAATTAAGAGCAATCTATCAGTACCGGTCACAAGTTGCACATTTGAGTTTTTTGGAAGAAAGAAATATTTTTTGATCGATTGATGTGATAAACATGGGTATGTAGTATGGGGAAATTGTTTTTGCCAAAATCATTTTTTACTGCGTGTAACTCAGAAACGGTAGGATATAGGAAAAAAATACTTAGGTACAACTTGTAGATAATTTTATGGCCTTTCAACTTTTCCTTGAAAGTTTTTCTCTAACATGTACCGTTTTTGAGATTTAAGCGAAAAATTAAAAAATGGACCCTTTCCCCCCCCTCCCCCCACTCCGGGGCTCCTCCTAGTGTCCCGGGGTTTTAGTATGTTTATTACCTAGGGACTCTTGACATGTTTCCGAAGAAACATCTTACGTTACTAACTCACGCACTCTAGAACTTTTTATTCAATGGACTACATGGGACGCACCCATATATTTTGATACCTAAATAAAATAATAATGAAAATATTTTTAGTGTGTAAAAATATTAAAATCTGCTCCATTCGTGCCATGTTCCAAGTTTGACAAGAGACATGAGTCAGAATACGCTAAAAAGTTAATTTACACGAAAAATATTTGTGGTAATAAGTACGTAAGTCAATTTGACACTTAAACGTTTGAGCAATGAGTTCTTTTGTACGAAGTAATTAATGTTGTTATAAATTATAATTAAGCGTTATTGGCATCTATTTGAACATGACAACGATGGCACTTTTTTTGTAATTTTTGTTCGGGTCTGTGGCTCTATCTCTATTATAAATAATTAATACCTCAATGAGGTAACTGAATGAATATCGGTGAATGTCACTGATGTAAACAAAGAAGAAACTGGACTAAACATTCTGGACAGTATTTACCTTTAACTAGTTAAATTCCAAGTAATTTTCGTAATACGAAAAACCAGAACGATCCACAGTGATAAGTCAAGTTTTTTTTTAATTATATTCATTATTAATTTCAGAAGGAGAACGATCGATTGAGCAACATTCCGGTGTAGGCACAATATTTTATTATTATTATTATTATATGTCAGGCACGAAGCTTGTGCCAATATCAGTTTTTAGGGTTCCGTAGCCAAATGGCAAAAAACGGAACCCTTATAGATTCGTCATGTCTGTCTGTCTGTCCGTCTGTCCGTCCGTATGTCACAGCCATTTTTTTCCGAAACTATAAGAGCTATACTGTTGAAACTTGGTAGGTAGATGTATTCTGTGAACCGCATTAAGATTTTGATGCAAAATTAAAAAAATAATAATAAATATTGGGGGCTCCCCATACTTAGAACTGAAACTCAAAAATTTTTTTTTATCAAACACATACGTGTGGGGTATCTATGGATAGGTCTTCAAAAATGATATCGAGGTTTCTAAAATATTTTTTTTCTAAACCGAATAGTTTGCGTGACAGACGCTTCCAAAGTGGAAAAAAGTTGGTCCCCCCCCCCTCTAACTTCTAAAATAAGAAAATGAAAAATCTAAAAAAAGCATATGATGTACATTACTATAAAAACTACCAACGAAAATTGTTTTGAACGAGATCTAGTAAGTAGTTTTTTTTTAATACCTAACTTTGCACCTAATTTATATGGGGCGCTATACATACCAGGTGCAAACTTAACTTAACCACTTAGGGATGGAAAGTGTTTGTACGGAACCCTCGATGCGTGAGGCCGACTCGCACTTGGCCGGTTTTTTTGGTTTATAGCCAATGCATAACTTCCGTGTTAAAGACTTACCTATCAAAAAAATAAAAATAAAATTATTAAAACATGAGATGAAATGAACATGAACAAAGATGGATGAATTTCAGACCTACAATATTTTGAATATGCTTTGAATTTGGTTGATGACACATCGCTACTATGTATGACGTGTGCACACTATTGTAATATAAAAGCTGTTCGTAGCGCGACTATCCCAGAGCTAAACTTCCACTTGTTAGGCTATAGGTAAATTCAAACAATAATAACTAGAAACTAGGGCACATTTTTAAACAGCGATGTGATCGGAGAGGTCGACATCGAACTAAGTATATATTAATATTGTAGTCGATGCTACGAGTGACCAAAGGGCTGGTTCATACCTATGCCAAAGAATAGCCCTGACTAATCTAGAGCAGGCTACAAGGGGATGTTCGTTTGCAAAAATAGCGCACCTCAATCTGACTTGTGATATATATTGTATAGATCCCAGACATCGAACAAACAAATGTTGCCAACCAGTTTTGTGGTCCCGCTCCCCCCACCCCGGCAATTTAAATTCCATACAAATTTAAAAAAAAAAGTCATCAAGCCATGCCGTGTGGGGTATCAAATGGAAGGGCTTATTGAGTAGATCACGAATATATAGCACACTATAACATTTCTTACACTTTCTCTAAGATTTTTTTGAAATTTTACTAAAATGCTCCATTTTCGAGTTAACTTTAAACCACTATAGATTGAAAACTAATGAATATATTTTTATAATTATTATTTTTAATAACTAACAATAGTCCATTGTTTACGCACCAATAGTTCGTACAGTGAAAAAGTTGCACGGGGGAGCGGGGGGAGCAATCAAAGATGGCGAGTTTCGATATTTCAATATATTTCTTAAAATTTCGGACTCTCAACAGTTTGATTTTGTTACAAGTTTTTACAATTCTTATTTACACATTTACACAAGGATATACAATTCAGTGCTGCTTTTTTGCAAAACTAGCGGACCGCGAAATGTTTTGTGATTCATCTACCTGATGCTATCGACATCGTAAAAAGTCATGTTGCCGCGCGCGCTCGCGGTCCTGTGTCATTCAGTCATAAACAATGGACTATTGTTAGTTATTAAAAATAATAATTATAAAAATAAATTCATTAGTTTTCAATCTATAGTGGTTTAAAGTTAACTCGAAAATGGAGCATTTTAGTAAAATTTCAAAAAAATCTTAGAGAAAGTGTAAGAAATGTTATAGTGTGCTATATATTCGTGATCTACTCAATAAGCCCTTTCATTTGATACCCCACACGGCATGGCTTGATGACTTTTTTTTTAAATTTGTATGGCATTTTTAATTGCCGGGGTGGGGGGAGCGGGACCACAAAACTGGTTGGCAACATTTGTTTGTAGGATGTCTGGGATCTATACAATATATATCAGAAGTCAGATTGAGGTGCGCTATTTTTGCAAACGAACATCCCCTTGTAGCCTGCTCTAATCAGCGTGGTAATGCGGCCAGCCTCTTGGGCACCCGTCCTCCCGGTCGGCACCGATCTGGAGCCCGTTTTTAGGGTTCCGTAGTCAACTAGGAACCCTTATAGTTTCGCCATGTCTGTCTGTCCGTCTGTCCGTCCGCGGCTTAGCTCAGTGATCATAAGTGCTAGAAAGCTGAAATTTGGTATGAGTATGTGTAATGTGCGTTCCCATTGAGGGTCCACGTTGGAATTTCGAGCTTTTGAATGTGTCAGTCTTTAGTAAAAGTTCGCAAACGATTGTAAATTCATCCTTTAATTTGTAAAAGTCGGCACTCAAAAGTTACATTCGGTTAAAGGTGGACCCTCAGTCGTGCCTGTCAGGTGCCCATATTTAATAATCTACTTAAAATTTACAACTGCTGTAAATTGCTACTCTTAGTAAAAGATTTGTAAAACTAATTTCATTAATTCTGATTCCTTTCTGCTGATTCAATAAGAAAAAATAGCATGCAGAAGGTGGTCCCTCAATTGGACGCGATAAGTTCACATTAAGTGAGAACAATAGTAATATTTAAAACATAGGTGTGACTGAGAGTTAGTAAAAGTACTTGAATCATTGTAAATTCATTCTTTAGTTTGTAAAAGAAGCCATTCAAAAGTTACAATCGATTAAAGGTGGCCCCTCAATTGAAACGTTTGTCATAAGAATAAATCAATTTACGTATCTTTTGGTTGTTAAATAGACAATTGCTATAGTCATCATAAGCCATGGTGGTTCTTCTGGGGAGCATGACGTTTTCTTTTTCTTATTGTCATGATAACCCAAGATATGTCAAACTTAAAAATAAAAAATAATTAACGTCAACAAACAGAATTTATTTTTATTTACTTATCCTACAAAATTCTAATAAGTGTAGTATTTCTTCGCAGGCCTTTGATTGTTTTTTTAAGTAAAACGGTACATTTGTTTATACTGTTCGGTGGAGCAATAGTTAGTAAACATTTTTTACTAACGAATAGACTATAGCAATTGTCTATTTAACAACCAAAAGATACGTAAATTGATTTATTCTTATGACAAACGTTTCAATTGAGGGACCACCTTTAATCGATTGTAACTTTTGAATGGCTTCTTTTACAAACTAAAGAATGAATTTACAATGATCCAAGTACTTTTACTAACTCTCAGTCACACCTATGTTTTAAATATTACTATTGTTCTCACTTAATGTGAACTTATCGCGTTCAATTGAGGGACCACCTTCTGCATGCTATTTTTTCTTATTGAATCAGCAGAAAGGAATCAGAATTAATGAAATTAGTTTTACAAATCTTTTACTAAGAGTAGCAATTTACAGCAGTTGTAAATTTTAAGTAGATTATTAAATATGGGTACCTGACAGGCACGACTGAGGGTCCACATTTAACCGAATGTAACTTTTGAGTGCCGACTTTTACAAATTAAAGGATGAATTTACAATCGTTTGAGAACTTTTACTAAAGACTGACACATTCAAAAGCTCGAAATTCCAACGTGGACCCTCAATGGGAACGCACATGTATGTGTATGTATCACGCCGATATAACGGTAAAAAAACTAAAAAAAGATTTTTTTTTCGGGTACCTCCCGTACACCTAAATTGGGGGTGATTTTTTTTTTCGTTTCAACACTAGCGTGTGGGATGTCGTTGAATAGGTATTTTAAAAACAGTAGGGGTCTTCAAACATCATTTTCGATAAAGTCGGTAGTTTTGTAAATATTCGCTCGGGAAATCCAAAAAATAGTGTCCCCCCCCCCTCTAACTTCTCAACCCCGGGTCAAAAAATTATGGAAAAATTCATGAAAATAAAGCCTTATTAGTACTTTCAATGAAAACTATATTGAATAAAATCGGACGAGCCATTTTTATCTCAAAATTTCATAATTTTCGTTAAAATGACGTAAGTGCCGCGCGGTGATACTTCGAACGTCACACATATTAGTTAAATGCCATACTGCATTAAAACATTTCGCTCAATCTGGTGCGTATAATCGATAAATTCCAGAAGGTCATAAGTAATTACAGTTGCTTTGGCGTTTACGACCTTTTTATAGAGCTTCAAATCTTTCTCGTAATTTAAATTTCATTTTATTGTCTATTGTGAAGGATGAGCAACTACACTGAGCGTGGCCCGACATGCTCTTGGCCGGTTTTTTTTTATTTATAGTTAGGTTTAGTTAGGTTTATAGGATCTGATGACGACGTCGATGCGAGGATTAAGAAAGCTAAAGGCGCCTTTGCCCAGCTAAAACTGGTCTGGGATTCTAACGTGCTCACCCGGCGGATCAAGATTTCCCTCTTCGATTCCATAGTGAAGTCTGTTTTGCTCTTCGGCTGCGAGACTTGGAAAGAGACAAGGGGTCTGACGAGCAAGTTACAAGTGTTCGTCAACAAATGCCTAAGATCCATCCTGCGCATATTCTGGCCGAACACTATCAGCAACGAGGATCTATGGAATCGATGCCACCAAATCCCGATCAAGCGAGAAATTGCTCAACGGAAGTGGAAGTGGATAAGGGCACACCCTCCGAAGACCAGAGGACAACACCGGCAAGGTTGCGTTCACGTGGAGGCCGCGCGGGAGCAGGCGACAGGGCAGACCGGCGCACACGTGGCAGAGCGGATGGCGACGTCTCACGAAGGCCCTCTGTACCACTGGGGTACCATAGGACGCCAACAGGTTTATATATATGTATATTCTAGTTTTAATTGTTTCTATGTATTATCTTTAGTACCCGGCTTGGCACGGGTGCAATGCTGATAAATTATGCATGTATTATACGTATAAACCTTCCTCTTGAATCACTCTATCTATTAAAAAAAAACTCTATCGCATCAAAATCCGTTGCGTAGTTTTGAAGATCTAAGCATACATAGGGAGAGACAGACAGACAGCAGGAAGCGACTTTGATTTATTATACTATGTAGTGATGATAGGTACAATGATACTCCATTCGCCGAAAATTATAAAAATTTTGCGGGTAGTTACAAAATAATATTGTTAGTAAAGAAAAGGTATGTACGATTATGATTGATTGGGTCATCTCGAAGGTGTATTTTGTTTGGGAAAGGCAGTGTCCGTTTTAAGGTTAGATGTTTATTTACCAAATAAATGAAATAGGATATTATTATACTTTGAGCGCTGACGTATGACTTATGAGTGACGCGCCGGCTACATATATATGATGGCGCCGGTGCGCGCGGCGGGAAACCGCCGTCATGCTCAGAGCCGTGTGTTTGGTGGCGCTCGCGCTCGTGGCCGCGGCGCACGCGCGCCCCGACGCGCCTGCGCGCCCCGTCACTGTCTCCGCCTTCCGCGACAACAGTAAGTATCCAAACTAGGGTCTAATTCGATTGACAGTGAATTATAGCCATGTGAGTGAAGTATCAGCCATATGACCGTGATATGGCTGATATACATGTAGTGATATATTTACATTGTAGCTATTCGAACTGCATTATGATTTAAACGTCAAATAAGAAGTATAAGTACCTATATAGTCGATATTTCGTACTGACGACATTAGAAACTATGAATTTAGGCCATTGCTCAGTGCTATCAGTGTCTCAGTGCCAGTGAGTGTTGAAAAAAAGTTCCAGGAAAGTATGTTTTAATTTGTCTAAGTGTATTAAAAGTGTGAATAAATAAACCCTAAACAACATCTTATCCATGATATAAAATATTATTCAACGGCATTATCTTTATAAAACAACGTTGTGATATTTCCAGTGCTAACATAGGTACTTAAAGTACTTATATCCTTTATAGTGCCACAAGGCGTGTCAGTGCAAAGAGTGTGAGTCAGCACAGATTTCTTAGTGCTCGTACGCGAACAGGTGCACATCATCCGAGACGTAATAATAAATTGACTTTTGAAAATGACATTAATAATTCTTTAATTGATATAATAAATTGGATGAAAACTAATGACCTGCACATTAATATTAGCAAAACCAAGGTAATGCAATTTACCTCTTACAATGCAAACAGTTTGCCAATCGTAATTAAATATAACAATATTGATGTAGATGAAGTAGCTTCTTTTAAATTTCTTGGCATTTCACTCGACAGATATCTACACTGGAAAGACCACATTGAACATATCTGCAGTAAATTAAATAGATTTGTTTTTGCACTCCGAAGATTGAGAGACACGGTGTCAGTGGAGGCTGCACTAACAGCCTACCATGGATATGTGTCCTCAGTTCTTCGTTACGGACTTATACTGTGGGGTAATTCGGTCGATGTAGGTAGAGTTTTTAGGATTCAAAAGAAGTGTGTCAGAGTCCTTTGTAACGTGCACGATGCTAGCTGCGTACCACTTTTCAAAAAACTACACATACTTCCATTACCTTCTTTATATATAAAAGAAGTATGTATCTTCGTCAAAACCCACCAGCAATATTTCAAGACGCGTGGTGAAGTAATGCACAGGCCGACCAGACAAAGAATTATGGATCTATTGTATAAACCGCGGGTTAGTAAGACGATATACGGTAGAAACGTGTATAACATGTGCATCGAACTATTTAATAGTCTACCTGATGACATTAAAGAACTCCAAGGAAACCAGTTCAAGCACAAATTGGACACCTGGCTCCTGGAAAGGTGCTTCTATAGCGTTAAAAATTATTTGGAACGTAACTGACATCTCAATTTTATTATCCTGTTTTATGAATTCCTGATTTCTATTTAATTTTATTCTGTTATTTTGTTTTGTCTTTATGCAATTTTGTTAATGTTAATGTTATTATTATGGATTAATGTAATTAATATATAGTATATTGCGCTCAAACATTTGCACGCTTGCTTGCAGGCTGAGCACATTGGAAACAAACATCGAATTATAAGACCTTAAACACTGTGTTCTAGCAAATAAATGATTTGACTTTGACTTTGACTTTGACTTTGACGAGCCCGAGAAATCCCGCACGGCATTTCTAATGCCCGCTCGGACGTAATAACAGCCACGCAAAGGGCATTTAAATAATCCGATAGCATGATAGCTACAGTAACCAATATGATTTCTTTTTGTTTGCGCCGTTTTATTGTAATCGATCCGGTTTTAATAAAAATGTTAATAAAAAATACAGGTCACAAAAGTTGGCCGATAAATACGATACTTACGATCGTGAGAGCTATTTTATCAGTATGTTTTGACACTATATCAGCTAAGATAATAAAATGATAAATTAAAGAAAACTGGTTTAGCAATGCCTATGCCAAATAGCCTCATAATTTCAGTTTCAATTTCAACACATAGTAGACAAAAGTGATAAGTACACGTACACGTCTAGAGGTGTAAAGAAAGGACGTCGAAAATTTACTAAAATATCTACAAGTAGGTACCTCTTACCACACTACAATAACGATAATTATATGCATATAACATAAATTTTGAATATTTTTGTACAAATATTTTTTTTATCACTTGCTTTGGAAAATAGGTTTTGGCCATTTTCATTTTAAAGAAAAGATCCATTCCATACTCTATCTATACGGCAGTGTCCCTGACTAATTTATCGTAACTGTCAACTAGCCATCATAATCATAACTTTAAATTGCCCAATGTCATACAGGTACTACGTTTAATTCCACCTAGTAGATAATTAAGGAAAAATTCTGTAAATAGTGGCATAATTTCGACAGCCATGTAACGACGAGGCATTTTTTGCGGAAATAAGTGTCTGATTGAAGGCCGTGGGGAAAAACGTTGTTTTGCGCCGATAGTACTAATTAAACGAATGCTCTTGTTACCGTCATTACACTAACAATTAACCTGTCATTAGTTTACAATTATCTACTCGTATGTTGAATATTACGAAGAACTAGTTCATTTTACTTTTCATTTTTCAGACTATTTGTCATTATTCTACGGAAGAGAAAAGGGTGTTTGCGTAAAGGGTAAGATCGTTTGGGGTTTGCTTTGATTATTTGTTAGCTACAACGCCATGAAATAATGGCGTTACAAATGTAAGCTCAATGTTAAGTAAGAGGAGTACTGGGGTTGAGGCCTATGTGTTCCGTATCTGTCTATGTGTCCGGTCCGTGGCATCGGAGCTTGGAAACGTTAGCGAATGGGTTTGAATCGTCGGCAGTAAGAGGCTCTTACACTCTACCGAAGGGGTCCTCTTTCGCAGCCAACAGATAAGAGTATTGCTTGGTTAAACAATCGTTATTAGTTGTAATGTTTTTGGCTCACGGTTTGGTTTATTACGATGTGACGCTACCAAATCCAAGGATGAGACTATCGGAATAAGTATTGTAAAAGTTATTTTTTAATTAAACAACTGAATTAGTCAGTTAATTGCGAGGAACTAATCACACAGTTGAGATTGAAGTATGATTAAACCCCCGTTTAGTCCACGCACTTCGATACGCATTGTGCCAGTTAATGTAAGGTACGTGAATTTAGTAGTGAACAATATGGACTTATATGTCAATGTACTTTTTTATTTAAATAACTGGATTTTCTCTCTCAATGGTGAACATATTAAACATATTATAGATAAACATATTATTATTATTTATCATTTTCATTTACATATTGTTATTTTTAGTCGACGATTGCAATTACATAAATACTAATCGTTGTTAATAGACACAAACTGTCACTAGGTATAACATGCCTGGAATTAAATTTTAGTATATTCATTAAAATTAGGCTTGTGTTTAAACGCCTACCAAATATGATTAAACGCCTACCAAATATGTTGATAAATTACTACCAATAAATTCTTAATGCTCACCAAAACGGATGAATGCTCACCAAATAGTGTATCCCAAACTATTCTATAAATAAAGCAAATAATTCTTTTTCTTACATCCTATAAAAATATATGAACACCATTAAAGTTAATTTCAGAACAAATAATCTAAATTACTGTTAAATGGATGTCACCAATATTTTATATTATTACTTCCATTTTAGTCATTTTTGCTGAGGCAAAAAAACTAAATGCTCACCAAAATGGCTTTTTTCACCAAAATTTCAAATTGGTGCTAGGCGGCTAAAACTCGGTATCGGGGGGCTCTCGGGGCTCAAAAATATGAATCTGAAATCTTGTCCGAAAATTCGGTCAAATTCGGAAAATATCGAAAAAAAACGATTCAAAATTTCAAATTGGTGCTAGGCGGCTAAAACTCGGTATCGAGGGGCTCTCGGGGCTCAAAAATATGAATCTGAAATCTTGTCCGAAAATTCGGTCAAATTCGGAAAATATCGAAAAATAACGATTCAAAATTTCAAATTGGTGCTAGGCGGCTAAAACTCGGTACCGGGGGCTCTCGGGGCTCAAAAATATGAATCTGAAATCTTTTCCGAAAATTCGGTCAAATTCGGAAAATATCGAAAAAAAAACGATATGTATGGAGAAAATTTCAAATTGATATAGCATAGCTAATAATGACTACCGCACATTACGGAGCGTTTTTTGGGGATATAAAAAAAAAAAAACTAACCTAACCTAACCCGGCCGAGTCGGATCTGCTCTGAAAGGTGATCAGGATTAGATGGTTACCTAGCTGAAACACTAATTCATGAAAACAATATTTGGTGATCAAAAAATCCATTTTGGTGAGCAAAACATCCATTTTGGAAGCAAAAAGATATTTTTTGGTAATAATTTTAATGTTTTATGAAAACAATATTTGGTGAGCAAAAAATCCATTTTGGGAAGCAAAAAGATATTCTGACTCAACATAAAATTATTCTGGTGTAATGTATATCGATTTTGGAATACAAAATGATTTAATTTGGGGAGCACTATATAGAGAGAGTTTAATTTAAATGGAAGCAATTCATTTTATTTGGAACTTAGTTTTGGGGTATAAAAGCCATTTTGGTGAGCGTTTAAATTGTTCCCTTAAAATTATATAGTTGGTTTCTTTGTACGCTTCTTGGTCTTGGCAAGGATTGAACGAGTTTATGTCAGATTTATTTTTATTTTGTATGTAGTGAACTAACATCAGTCACGGTTAAGTATAAAAATGTAGGACCAGCGAAGCTAATCAATATTGAACTACGCCGTAACGTCCTCGTCAATAGTTACGGTATAGTATAATACTTGTACCTACTTATACCGTCGAAAGCAACCCAAGCCCCCCCCCCCCCCCCCTGTTTTAGATCCTAACGGAACGCTTTTATGTGACCCTGCAGGGCTAGCATATCTTGACGCGACTTTCGCATCTCGCGCGACTCAGCGGCGTCACTTTTCTTGCTCGCACGGTATTAAAAGGAAAGTGACAGGTAGTATTTGTCGCGCGACAAAGAGTCGCGTGTCACAGTTATGCTAGACGTACAGTGTCTGACCATTGGTTATATTTTTAGCTATCACAAATGGAGCGGCTACGAAGAGCGGAGCTGTGGAGTCTCAGGCACCGCCAGTTCACCGCCGGTTCCCACACGCCGTGCTGTTCGGCCGGACCTGCGGCGGGTCCATCATCCACGAGCGTTGGATCCTCACCGCCGCCCACTGGTAGGTCCCGCGCACAGGCCCGGACTTAGAAGGCCAGAGCCCCTAGGCACTTGACATTTGAGGTCCCCTCCGCTGAGAACATTAGAACGGTGCATGTCCGGCTTCTGGGACTAGGGCACCTAGGCTGGCTAAGGCCTTGTCGGCCGACCGACAGAATTATTCATAAGCGCCAATTCATATTTACTAATATCAATTGCATAGTTTGTGTTACCCACAACTGGCGACCATTAATGTATTTTTGCCACCTTAAACTTCTCGTACATCTTACCCTAAATGCAGTGCAATGGAACAAGACTCGGCAGAGAGAACTCCGTCCATTCCGCTTACGAGACAATGAGATCATTGTTCAAGTATGTAGTTTCTAACCGATCGAACTAACTACATTTTTTCCTGTTGTGCAGATTATGCATATTGTATTAAACAAGGTTTCTGCTCCGAGATTTTTTCATTTCAGCAAACATTTTTTTCCAAATTGTTTTTTTTTCAAACTTTTTCATTTCCCAACTCGAATTGTTCCCAAAATCGACAAGTCGCATTGGCGGCGACCGGGGACCCGAAGACGCAGCGTGAGAAGGCTCCCAACAAGGTAGACCGACGACCTGGCCAGAAATTGGATGTGGGCGCCAAACAGATCGTTGAGGAGAACTTTGGGGGAGGCCATTGTTCAGCAGTGGACGTCTATCGGCTGATATGATGACGATGATGATGAACAAAAATCGAAACGGTCCGACACAGAAACTGTCTTTTTCAGTGTTTCGTCAAATTATTTAATTCTGTCATATAATTGTAATTTAATTGCATTTTAAATATTTAGCTGTTTGACGAATCATTGCTTCCATTTTGCACTTGAGCGCCCCTAACCACAGAATAGATAATAGTAATTCAACCAATGCAAGGTGCGCAAAAAATAAATCTCCGCGCTATTTTGCATATAATTTGTTTATTCTTTTACAGCTGCACTTTGTCAAATTGTTTCAATAATTACCTAAACATGTATTTTAGTTATAAACAGGTGTATTTTTCGTCGAAGTGTGTTGAAAAACATCATATGAAACGCGTGTGAATTGTGGTCATTAACTCATTACACTCTCGGCTCCATTACGCCCTCACCTTCTGCTGGGGCTGTAAATCCGCCTCTTAACGCACCGGTATCATAATGTACTACACTTACGTTTAGTCTAAGAAAAATATTGCTAAATTATTCAAAAGCTTAGTGACATGATACTGAATACTACTTAATTATAACTTTAGGTATAGTGCCTAACATAATGGATCATGAATATCATGATGTACTTATACTTGAGGCCTAAGTTACACAATAATAGGCAACATATTCTAGGCATTGGGATTGTTCCTAGAATCAACCTCTGGTTTAATCCTAACTAATAATAATAACGAAATCTCGGTTAAATTTAAATAACTACTTTATTCAGGTTGGTTACGATTCTGCATATATACGAGTATTAATAACTGCCTGCCCTAGTCTGGTCAATAAGTCAATAAGAATAATTCTACTGAGGAAAAACAGTTTCTATAAATATACGATTAAAGTCAATAACAATTTGTTTGAAGTTTGTTTCCACCTTATCAGTAAAGCGATATGCAGAAGCTCGCTTGGTGTCAATGTTGTCAAAAGACATTACGATATCAGCCGTGACCTTACAGATATGAGTGGAGTATTGAAATTTTGAACCTGACCCTCACTTGATAAGTAACCGAAAATAGGCATGTAGTGATAAAAAGTATTAAAGGAAAAAATCCTTTAGTCCTATATCTTTAGTCCGATATGTGATCCAAGGGTTCTTAGCCTGAGCATTCAAATTAAGTAGTAGGTATAACTAGTGTCGATGTAACATTACCAAATCTGTCTACGAAACGGCTTGGCTACCGAATAAGAAGAAGAATTTTTTACGTATAGTATAGAATTTATTGGCAACTACCTATACGTTTTTATCGTCTTCGTCAAAAGTTTTCCGGGATAAATAAAAGCCTAATCGCTCCAGTTACTCCCGAGCTTGTAAAATGTTCGTTACGAAAAATTCACATTGATGCATTACTACATAAACATAACACAGTTTTATATAGAACACTCCCGCGAATCTCAGACATATTAAAATACATACGAAACGGGTTTATTCACGTCGTAGAAGTCGAATATTTGGAATGGGTGCGCGATTCCTCATCGCTTTGTCACTTATTTATCGCGTTATTAAAAGCAACCACCATAGGTCCGCAGGTCAAACATGTTTATGTTTACATTGGGTACATTGTTTGTTATGGTTTCATATTTTCAGACTTGACCGTGTTTTGGCTGATAGTGATGACGTGCTCGCTCTAATATCCGGCTGGAATTTATCTAGACATTCTTTAGCCAAATTGAATGTGCAACCAACCACAACCCGAAAAATACAAAATACAGCACCATTGTGTGACAAATTGGATAACGCTTTTGTATATTTATCGATACTTACTGATGACTTTGAATAATAGCTTAGCTTGAATACAATGAGCCTATTAATTTTATCCTGCCATTGGATACCTACAAGTGAATTATCATAGGTACAGGTGATATACTTATTGTTATTACGAACAAAATCTGTATCAATACAAGGTCATCAGATAAACTGTCGGCCCAAGTACCATTACAATATAGCTGAAGCTAATATGATATTTTCGTTCCTACCTTTCATACGTACTTACGTGATATTTTCGTATTCCAAAATTTCGTGCTCCTAAATTCCCAATTAAACTGGAATTTCTAAAATATTTCCCGTAAGTTTCTCGGGCAATTTGGTATCGTGTGGAATACGCGTCGGGAGCTGCTTGCTGTTAACGTAGGTATTATGTACATGCATTACAAGTGATTGTACAAGGCGATCGGAACCAATCTCTGCGTGGAAAATCTTAATTACCGTTAATCGCGTCAGCATGTGCACTTGATCGACCAACATTTATGACTCTAGCCAGGTATCTGGTTGATTAATATGTATATGTATAACGTTCTGACATTTAGGACATAGCATTTTTTAACAATCAGGATACTTAAGCTCGGGGTGCTCTTTTAAGCTCGGGGTTCGCATTCTGTAATTGTTTATGACTGTATGATGTATATTTGCATGCTTTGTACTGTCAAATTAATATTAAAAGTAAAATTATAATTAAGCCATCGTAGGTCAGAAATAGTCAGAATTAGACCTACCCTTGTATGTGTACTACAATTGATTAACCAGTTCAATTGGTCGTAGCACGCTGTTCACGGGTGGGCACAGCATCCTGGCCGGCACCAGCACCTCCGATGACGGCAGCGGACAGACTGTGAGGGTCAAGAAGCTGCACATCCACCCGCTGTTCACTGTCGGCCCTTACTGGGTGAATGCCCGCAGGTTCGGCTTGAAGCAGGTACGTAACCCAAAACTGGTAAAATTGGCAAAGATACCGACCTTCTAGGTCGCAAACCCTATCTATTAGGTGAGTCATACAGCACAGGGACAGCGTTTTGCTACCCGCACTCGGACGTGGTGATAGTTATGTATGATTAAAAATATACATTTTGGAAGACAGTTCGTAGAAAAAAATTAAAAATATATTAAATACAAAACTAAAACTTAACATTCCTAAAAAAAAAAGAAATACATATAACCTAATAACAAAAAAGAGAGCTAGGCTAAAAACCGTTCGTAGTATATACAAGTATAGCGTAATACAGCGTAAAAATGTGTGTCTAATTCATAAGTACAATTGACATATAAAATATTACACGATTTGATGGGGATGAGGTTTGAAATATCCCTTTTCTTATTCCTTAGTGCGTCATATACCTACTTGACATACAGTAAAAAAATAAAGTTCCTAGGTTCAGTAGTTTCGGCTCTGCGTTGATGAGTCAGTCAGTTACTCACTCAGGACTTGTATAGATAATTTTATAAATGAATGATTGAATAGAATTTAATTACGATAACTGTTTCTTTCGTCGCTTCTGTGGACTACTTAGGAAAGCGCTGGTAGAATCGTGCCTGAACATACTAATGTAAAGTTTGGGCATGGTTCCAGGTGGCCGCCCGATGGGACTTCATGCTGGCGGAGCTGGAGGCGCCGCTGCAGCTGGACGGCGTGGACGTGGCGGCCGCGCCGCTGGACCGCGAGCCTGATGTGCCGGAGTCGCTGCCCGTCGGCTACGGTGGCTACGGCGCTGACCACCATGGGGTAAGTTCACTCCTATCTTAGTGTAATATAGGTACTACGGTTTGTTATAGGTAGCATACGTTACGGTTTGTTAATAGGTACCACCGGTTGGTAACCGGCGAAACGCGAGCCTCTTCCATGTGGCCCTTAACTGTTGAAAATAAAAGTAATTTCATTATCATTTAGTGTACAACTTACCTGCTTACCTATTAAAATACTCATTGTAGGCTAATATAAACATTTGTGGCCTTGCTCGCTCAAATATTTCCAAACGCTACTATAAACCAGCTTACATTTACAATTTATGCCTGCATATACATAATGTTGGTGCCCGCTGCGCCGCGCCGTTCGATCGCATAGAGGTTGTGATGTGGTATTTTGCTAAGCGTCAATCGTCACTCATAATAAAGATTGAATTTCCGATTTAGTGCCAGTCATCTGCCCAGGTCAAAAAAACGGCATACGGTAATGTATAGGCAGATAGCTGGCTTAAGGAAAAACGCATACCTGCGCAAAATATTCACTCTTACGTATTTATGCCGTTTGTGTGACGCCTACTTCACTACTTATTCACCCGGCTTATGTTAGTGTCTCAGTTTTGTTATTTTTTTCCCGTATTTAATCTATGGGGACAGACGATCCATATAATATGCAATTATGCAGGTTCGCACACGCCTATCCCGTAACGCAATAAATCTACCAGCTATCGCGTACGGGCCACGAAGACAGGGTTGAAGCGATACTTACTCGTAGGAACCATTAAATTAAAATGCTTAGTTGAAATGATAAGTAATGGGACTAGTTTCGTATACTTAAGTCTAACGCAAAACCATGCAAAGTAATAAATAAACATAGCCACGTATACCATAATATGTATTTTGTTAACTTCTTTACCTAATTATTAATCTCACCGGTATTATTACTTTTTGCGATACTCCATTAACCATTGAAATGCTTAGTTGAAATGATAATGGCAGTTGTTTCGTATACTGTCTCACGCAAAACCATGCAAAGTAATAAATCTTCTTTTACCTAATTATCTATCAATCTCACCAGTATTATTACTTTTTAGATAGGTATACTTAATATTAACATAATCTGTGTAATCTGAATTTGTTTGTATTTATTTCCTGTTGAGGTGTACAACAATAATTATTTGTGCAACAAGAGAGCAAAGTTGTAATTTCAATAATATTATTAATCAGAAAATAGATAAGTGCCGCTTAAAAAGGAATAACTATATAATTTAATTGAAATTATAATCAACCAACCAACACGGTTATTGTCATTATTTGATCAAATTGGAAGACTTAGCAGATATTACATGACGTGTTTATTTATAAATACATTATTATATTACGAGATTTTGTTTATACATTGATTAATATTTTTACTCCTAAAACACCAAACAAAATATATGCAAAAGAAAATAACAATTACAATATGAACTCGATATTTTTTAAGGTACGTTTCGAATATGCACCTATGATAAATGGCGAAATTATAAATTATATTTTACAATAAGTAAATATAATTTACAATAAGTAATAAGGTGAAAAATCTTATTATATTTGAGCAATGAACAATTGTTTTATATAAAAGGCACAATCATTTTAATATTCGGTCGTTAAATAAAAATATAATGAAGAAAAAAAAATACGTTGCAATTAAAACCTTTTCGGGTGTTTTTAATGATTTTTTTGGTATAACGCGTATCCGAACTGTTCTCAATCGAGGTCGGATTCGAAAATCGAATTTCAAATTGATAAGTTTCTATCCCTGTCTTTTATATACATATGAAAGAAACAGAGTGCATCGAGATTCAAATGATTAGAATTTTATAATTAACCTTTGGCTGAAGAATGACAATTCGTGGTCAGATATTGAAAAAATTAAAAAGCTTTCTACTCACGCTCGAAACAAAATCGCATTTTGTTCACTTTTATCTGACAGCAAAATCGCCATGTCATGTTTGAGCTGGTGAGGTGAAAAGAATATTCTATTCTATTCATATATAACCAGTATTATTACTGGTACTATTATTGCTTTAAAAAATTTGAGTACTAAATCTAAAGTAAATAAATATAATTTCATTTCATTCGGGCTAACCGAAAGATGCTGTGTTCTACCACTAACCAGGGATCGGATACCGGGTATTCAGCTCCATACAAAATACCGGTATTCGATTTCGGTATTTCGCTTATTATTACATAGGTACTTCTATATTTTAGTGAGCTAATTTCACTTATATCAATACCTAAATTCAATTTAGTAACGTTTGAAATAAAACCTGAAATTTAAAAAATATTTGAATTTGAAGGAATTCCGTTAACGATCCCTGCCACAAACGCGCTAAACAGGGATTGATTGTTTTTCCAGGGCACGATGAGGCACCAGATGCACGCGATGCAACTGCAGAGGGTGAGCGACGAGCGCTGCGCCTCGCTCCAGCAGTACAACAAACAGGACATGATCTGTGCGGAAGGACGAACGGCGAGCAGGGATTCTGCTTGCAACGTGAGTATACCTACATATAGAAACGTCTTTACCTGCCTTATATGTAGTATACAACTAGTATTCTACCCTCTATTTGTAGGTATGTGCACAGTAGGGACCACTCATACGCAAGAAAGGTTCCCCCAGGAAGCATTTGTCGTGCTCCCAGAAGAGATTGATGTACTTGGGAGTCTGATTAGTTCTTATGATTACCTACCAGCTGTTTGTAAATCGTTCACTGCCTAAATAAACGGTTAATCTCGTAAGGCGGCGAATGAATCCGCGGACTTTAATCAATTTGATTCGCATTAAACTCTTAATTTTGTGATAAACAGGGCGACAGCGGAAGCGGGTTGGTGAGCGAAGACGGCAACCGGCGGCTAGTGGGCGTGGCGTCCTGGGTGCAGGACGACGCTCATGAATGCAGCCCCGGCAAGCTTGTCGTGTTCTCGCGCGTCGCTGCCGCGCTGCCCTGGATCGCCAACGTCACCGCGGGCGCGATCCCTAACGATACCGAGCAGTAAAGGCGGTTGGTGGGCGTTGCGCCCCGTCCCGGGTGCCAACACGACGAGCACGCCACGACTTCATTTCTCGCGAGACTCAACGATACCCATTAATCCATTGGACTTCTTCCTCGAATGATATTGTACGACAGACAATGTATGTCTGCGCAATAGAAAGTCGCGTGTCACAGTTGTGCGTGTCGGAGATGTTTGCTGTATCGCCAATGTTACCGGGTGACTTCCAGTAAACAATCTACCAAAACAACTTAATGCAATACCTATAGGATCGTATCAAGTTTTGTACGTATATGTACTTACATCATTGTCGTGTTTTGTGATAACTCCACTCTGATCTCAGTAATCTGAATCAGTGGTGGGGTGCCCAGTACCTTACTCCTTAATTCCCGCGGGTTTGTCCCGTAATTTTAAAGGTCTTCGCACATTATAACAACTCAACGGCGACTCGATTCTATGCCAAATATTGAAATTTAAGCCCTATGTCATATTTACTACTTAGGTTTAATTTCAAAAATGTACGACGCGTCGTCCACTCGTCGTCCACTACTAATATCATTTATTTGAATTTAAACCTAGTAAATATGACATAGGCCTAAAATTTCAATATTTGGCAGAGAATCGAGTCGCCGTTGAGTTGTTATAATGTGTACAAATCTTGAAGAAAATGTATACCTGGCTTGGACTCAAGTTTGAAGTCGCACAACTTTTAAGTTTTTTTATTTGATTACTTTAACGCACAGGAACTTTCTAAAATTGAAAGGAATCCCCTACTCCAACTAATCATCTTTGTACACAGGCTTAAATATAGTTTTTGTAGATATAAATCATCACATCACACACTTACATGTATATATAGATACCTACTCTCGTATACCGTGGACAATTACAAATCCGAAAAATGGACACAATATTTCCTTATGAATTTTGACATATTTTCTGAAATGCCAAAGATTACCTAATCCAGGGCTGTGGAGAAGCAAGTTCCGCCGTCATCTAGGTATAAAAAAAAACAACTACCTATGTAAGTCGTATACCGCTAGAAAACTATTAAATTCTGCTTTAATTTTAGTAGGTACATAAACATCATCTTATCCGTAACTGTGCTACCGCATAGCGTTCGAACCGAATCCGTCGTTCTCTAGCTCCCCCGCGTGTGATGGATCCGAATTTGTGAGTTGAATGTGTTTACGTATACAGAATACATAATACTTTGATAATACCTAAGCGCTTTAAGTCTAAGTAGTAACATAGTGCAAAATATTGTAATCGTAGTAGTGATTAGGATAAAAAATTAATTTTATTCTGTAAGAAGAAGAAACGCCGAAAGAAACTCGACAGTCAGTCATTTTTAAGTAATACGTACTATATTAACCACAGACTTAAGTCTGTGATACTATAAGTAGGTACTTACCATTGTAAATGTACTTACTATTATAAATAAGGATATGGCACATAGGTATAACTGTACGGTACTGATCGCATAGCTCAGAACCGGATCGTCTGTGCCTCGCCGCGAGCTCGAGGTTACGTTCTCGTCTGTTTTCTCCTCAAAAAGTTTACCAATCTTTACGACATTTTTGGAACAGAATGGGAAATAAATTATTTAACTTTATAGAGTTTGTGTACCTACCTACAGGCGTCCGTTTACGACGGCAATTTAGCCAAAGACATAACAGACGCCTACTACACATATTGTATAATAATAAAAGCCAAATCGATACGTCCGACACAGAACATATTTTTCTTCCCATTCAGGTCCTAAAAAAAGTTTCGGAGGAGGAACCAGATGAGAACGGACTCGCGATTTGTATGGAAAAATGAGCAGTGGTATTTCCTCTTGAGTGAATGTCAACATCGAAACTGTATGTTTCAGGTTTCAGCCCCTTGATCCGGTGCCGATATGTATGCCATATTTTTTTTTAGTTTTTATGCTTAACATGACGTTATGATATGATATAATTTATTTAATGAGTTTTAATTTGTTATAAGAAGGGATTTTTCAACCATTTGAAAATACATGACAATTTGACAATACATTAATTTAGTGTTTTTTATACTTTTTATCGACTATATATATAGTATTATTATTATTAATCCGTAAATGGCGGCTCGAAGCTTGTGCCAGTATCAATTTTTTTTTGGTTTATATCCAATGCATGACTTCCGTGTTAAAAAACTTATCAAAAAAATAAATTATTAAAACATGAGATGAAATGAACATGAACAAAGATGGCCGATGAATCTATTTTTCCGTAAGTATAGTAGTTTTCGCATACGATTGTGCGTGGAACATTTGTCATCTCGGTACGTTTTAATCGAATTTAGGTAATAAAATGTACCGAGATGACGGATGTCAAACGTACAAAGCTATATGAAATACTTACGCTCTCGCACACTACGGCTTCTTGTGGCCGCGACAGTACATCTCTTTTTCACGCTCGAAGTGAGAAAAAGAGAGATGTACCTACTGTCGCGGCCACTACAAGCCGTAAGGGGGTTTCACTTCGCGCTGCGTGTCAAGAAATATACCTACCTACAAATTTCGGGTCACCCGGCCCGCCCATCGCTTCACCTTTATTCGGCTAGGGTCGGCGTTTTCGAAGCGGGCCCAACGCATCGACTATATTTTATTATTTACATTTTTTTATGATTATTTATTATTTTTAACCGACTTTAAAAAGGAAGTGGATCAGTGTTCGTCTGTATTGAATCGTTGTACGTATGTTCACCGATTTTCTTCGTAAAATGTAAACCGACGCGACGTAAACATTTTTTTAATAAGAGTATACTACGGTTTTCCCATTGTAATTAAGTCAGGATCTGATAAAGGGACACTTGCCAACTAGATCTCAGGATTGGTTCAACGCAAACATGAGTGGTTTTCGTTTTTCTACTCACTTTATTGAACATTTACAACCAGTATCATAAAATTGACCTGATGATGGATCATGGAAGTGCCTACTGGATCTCAAGACTGGTTCAACGTAAGTGTGATTTTCGTTTTTCTACTCACTTTAATGAACATTTACAACCAGTATCATAAAATTGACCTGATGATGGATCATGGAAGTGCCTAGGTACTGAATCTCAAGACTGGTTCAACGTAGATAAGTGTGGTTTTCGTTTTTCTACTCACTTTAATGAACATTTACAACCAGTATCATAAAATTGACCTGATGATGGATCATAGAAGTGCCTACTGGATCTCAATACTGGTTCAACGTAGATGTGTGGTTTTCGTTTTTCTACTCACTTTAATGAACATTTGCAACCAGTATCATAAAATTCACCTGATGATAATACCGCACATGTTTAAATATTAAACCAATTCAAATATCCAGTAGGTACTCTTAGAGCCCATCATCATGAAGGTCCCGCCACGTCCGTCTTATTTTAGACGTATTTATCAAAAGTACCTTGTAAAACAAGTACAAATACCGAGAAGTAGTTTCCTTTTTGTTAGTGTAGGTATATAACCCTAGGAGTATGACACTCCCCACAGAAGCTACAACCAACAGCGTCGTACGTCATTTAAAATTACCAATCAGATACAAGTAGGCTAATTCCTTTGCAAAAGCGGCAAATAACAAAAGAGTGCGGCTTCTGTAGTGTCTTTATTCTGTGCCGTAGTGTGCGCTGGCTCTTAGTGGCAAGTGTCCAATTGTTCATCTCATCATGTTATTGACTTATAGGTTCTCGCGGGCTAGTTTTCCGCAACTCGACGTCTAACAATGCGCCTATTTTGCGTAGGTAAAGGGTTGCTGGCACTACTCTTGCCAACCCAACTCTACCAGAAAGCCTAGCACTAGCAGTCCCTTGATGTTGCCGACGACTTCTGGGAGTGACCTCGGAGACCTGAGGTGTTGTGCCCGGTATTTGGCCACACCAGGACATTCGAGAATGACGTGGGCGGCAGTCTCTTCGGCCTCCATGCAAGCTCTGCAAAGAGGACTGTCAGTAACACCTAAGAGTGAATAAGTGCTTGTTTAGCAGGGCATGTCCAGTTATCGCTCCAGTTATGAGCCGGAGCTGCGGCCTCTCGCGTAGCTGCCTTACTTTGCGTAGAACCCGGGGTAGATTGTCGGAAGGGCCTCTTTACTCTAGGTACCTAAGTTAGACCAGTATAGTTGCTGTTCTACCTTCGTGTTCTTACGCACTGTGTTGCGCAGCCAGGTAGAGGTATGATTGGTTCGGGTCCCTCTGCTACCATCTCCGAACCTCCTCTCGCCAGTTCGTCAGCTGCGTCGTTCCCGCGCGAGTTGCTGTGTCCTTTGATCCACTGTAGGGTGTTATTGACTTAGTCGATAATATAATTAAACTAGCCAATGGTTGATAATATGAAGATTACCTAAATAAGATTGTCTAATCTAAATTTAATGTATTGCAATACAGATTGCACGTAAATAGAATACCTTTATGTAAAATTGTTTATTTATGTTGTTCAGTAAAATAAAGGCATTTGCAACTTATTTTTAACCGACTTCATTATTTATAAAATTTTCCTTTTCACAATTTAAAACAGGCAATGTGAATAATTTCATGATAGGTGTGTGTGAGGTAGGAAATTAGGTAATTTATTTATTTTCGACATATTAACAGTGAAAGGCAATAATATATTCATACAGTGGCTTCCCTATAGAAATGGACATTGATGCCCTTATTGTGAATTATGATTGCCATATTTAATTAGCATATAGGTATTTATAGCTGTGAGCTGTTAGCCTCGGTAGTTTGGTTCGAAATTGCTGAAAATTGGTTTCAATCCCTAGCTACCTACATATTATTCATCTACATGTGCCCTAGTGGGCAGAATCCTTAAATGCATGATTAATTATTTCTGACAAAAACGAGACGTTTAGTGCTTTATGGTGAACCAACTATGGAAAAAATAATATTCAAAAAAAAATATTGAAGGGTTTTTCTTCTTAAATTTGTCACCCAAATGAAATGTACGAATATTGCTTATATATAAACGTGAAATACTAAACTAAACTGTGCAATATTATTTTATTATAAACACATTTTAGTGAAAAAGATAGTTACCTATTCAACAAAACGACAGCCAAAACACTCATCAATAAACCAGTTTGCGAAGACGTAAAAAATTGCGTTCTTGATTATAAACAAGAACAACTCAGGGAATATGAAATACGAAATCACTCTCAAGACCATTTTAAATATTCATACTTTTAAATACATTTAAAATTATTTGTTATGTAGGCTGCACCTACACATCGTGCTATTAAATCCACTGGTGGATCGAGATCAAAGAATATAAGTACTCAATAGCTCCCGGTCATCGCCTGACAGCGAAGTGGTGGTCGCCCATTGGCTAAATCTAGAGAGCATTTGTTACTTTCGACGCGCCATTACTTTTGTACCCGGTCTCCCCTACTTTTAAGTAATGTCATGTAGGTATGCGTGATATTGGCAATACTTAAAAATAGTGCCCACACTGCACTTACGCCCAAGGAAGTGAAACACTTACCTTTTTAGCTCTTGTCACAATGACAATAAGAATCAAAAGGTACGCGTTTCAGTTTCCTTCACTGTACATGTCTGCCTCGATGTGCGGGACGGACTCGGTAGATCGCATCGTGACAGGTACGATGTGACAGTTGTTTGTGTCACAAAATCCGTCCTCTATCGAGCAAACAAGCGTTACTGACTGACACGGTCACATCGAAATGTCACAAGCAGACCTCGGAATATAAAGGGCAAGATTTAATGACAGCTACTAGCAGCTAGGGATCACCTATATCGATAAAGTCAATTATCGATGCTTATCCCATATCGTCGGGGATAGTGCAATACCGCGTAAATAACAGCTGTCGATAAACTTCTCATTTCAATAAAATACTTAAAGCCTGACCAGAAATATATGAGGATGCGCCATATTGCGGAGTTTCGCTGTAACTAATTTCTTACACTGGCAATGATTTTATGATGGTTAGTCAACAATGTCAATGTCATTCGTGGCGATTTCTTTAAAAGACAAATGTTTAAAAATATCCGAAGAAAATACCGAAAACCATTCACAATTGTGAGCGTAAGATTATAAATAAAGTGTACATGTGTTTACTACACGAAAAACAGTCAGGAAAAAAGTGCATTCCATTATGATATTACGAGGTTAACATAGTGGAACTGACAGATATTTAAAACTAATGACACTATAGTGGGTTGCGATTGGTTGCAAAATTGTTGCCATATAAATCTTAGCGCCCTCTTGACAATCCTCATATATTTCTGGTCAGGCTTTATAGTCTAAGATCCCTTTAAGAACGACCTTCACCGAGATGTTTATTTGATGAAATGTATTTTATATTTAACTTAATATGTCAATAAATATATTGCATATGGGTTGCCTAACAAATTTTAGACCAGGGTATGTTTAATTAATGATTAAAAAAATTTTTTTTTTAAACATTTGATTATTACATTAATTCTATACCAATCGAAAGTATGAAGCCCATAGAATATGCAAACGTTAGGTTGCCTATTCTTTTCCCGTCACAACTATTGGGTAGCCAGGTTTAAACTGGTAAATCTATACTAGCATTTTGCAACGGTCTGATTATTGAATTGAAATTAAATAACATTAAAGATTATTTTATTATGAACACGGTGGTATAGGGTTGCCTGCGAAAAATCAGTCCAGAATTCCGGTTGTCGAATTTTGAAAAGTAAAATATTGCTGCGAGTGAATGTGTGCGACTGAGAGGACCCAACCAAAACCATCCCATACGATAGAAGAGGACACAGCATAGCAGCTGTTTGAAGTCCGCCCATTTAAAAAAAGAGAGTGCGCATGCTATTTGTGCTTGAAAATGAAAAGCATAGCGATAGACTCGTATATGCTGTACATTATTTTGGAGTAGTTTATTATTAAAATAGAGAAATAGTTATTTAACTTTTTTTTATCAATTAATTAATGAAATAATGAACTTTATTCTGCAAGTAGGCCACAAGGGCACTTTTACATGTCTGAGTCTATCGACATTTCACAAGAGGTGACCACTGTTCAGAAGAAACTCCGAAAGATTAGATATATTAGATTTGTTTTATTCTACTACCTATGTTTCTACTTGAATCACTTAAAATTAATGCCGTTTAAATACTTTTCACCATTGGTTAAAATTCTCCAACATTTAAAATTATGAGAATCGTGAACACCATGATGACGTAGGCTTGTGTCAGTCACGTGGTTCGCGAGTCTCGGAAGAGATTACCAGGCGGAGTATATTATTATACCATGAATTTTATTGTATCTATAGCGACAATCTACTCCAAAATAATGCACAGCATATACGAGTCTATCGCTATGCTTTTCATTTTCAAGCACAAATAGCATGCGCACTCACTTTTTTTAAATGGGCGGACTTCAAACAGCTGCTATGCTGTGTCCTCTTCTATCGTATGGGATGGTTTTGGTTGGGACCTCTCAGTCGCACACATTCACTCGCAGCAATATTTTACTTTTCAAAATTCGACAACCGGAATTCTGGACTGATTTTTCGCAGGCAACCCTATACCACCGTGTTCATAATAAAATAATCTTTAATGTTATTTAATTTCAATTCAATAATCAGACCGTTGCAAAATGCTAGTATAGATTTACCAGTTTAAACCTGGCTACCCAATAGTTGTGACGGGAAAAGAATAGGCAACCTAACGTTTGCATATTCTATGGGCTTCATATTTTCGATTGGTATAGACTTGATCTAATAATAATCAAACCGGTGAAATGTATAATTTTTTTTTAATTATTAAATAAACATACCCTGGACTAAAATTTGTTAGCAACCCATATGCAATATATTTATTGACATATTAAATTAAATATAAAATACATTTCATCAAATAAACATCTCGGTGAAGATCGTTCTTAAAGGGATCCTCTACTATTAGCATTTGTTTGAATATTGATTCGTATCTACACTTGTTACTTACGCGGTATTTAATACACTATCCACGACGATATACATACTAGTGCCCCTAGCACGCTTTTTGAGTTTGTATTTTCTTGTGTAGGTACTTACTATTCTGGTGACAATTATCATAATATATTTAACCTTTTGAGCGCCACAGTCGGCTGTGGCCGTCAACAAAAAATCGTGCCCCTGGCGCCACGTCGGCCACAGCCGTCCAAATTTCAATGATCAAAAACTTTGTAATTCTAACCGCTACAAGTATTTTTCAATCCCTGTTGATTTTGGGGCACATCTTTTTTTTTACTCTGGCGTCAGTGGCACGTTAAATTGCTAGACCGCTTGGCGGTCAATAGGTTAAGGTTAATATTAATAACATAATAATAATATCTCTTTATAGACCTCTTTACATAATTAGATAAAAAACTGCTTACCTACTTAGACACTTATAATGAAAGGAGTACCTACTAATTTTCAATGTCGTCGGAATGAGGAAAAATATATGAATAAAAGGTTTAAAAATCCTTTTGTTATATATATAATTGTATATTGTTTAATTTGTATACTTTCAATAACTTTTCAATACTATGGATTTTTATTTTTACAAAAGACGGCGCGGTCCCTAGTATATTATGGGATAAGCATCGATAATTGGGTTCATCGATATAGGCGATCCCTAGCTGCTTACTAGCAGTCATTAACATTCGCCCTTTATATTCCTAGGTCTGGTCATATTAAGTATGGACCCAGCCCGTCTAGCACAACTATGGTTTGCAACTCGTGTCGCGCGACATAGCATCCCCCGTTACTCTCTGACAGTATTGTACAGAAATCGAGCGCGAGAAAGAGTCGCGAGTCACAGTTGTGCTAGAGGCGGAGCTGTTACCACAGACACGCTGAGCAAATACAATTGAAATCAGATTGGGGTACATTTTGAAAATAATAATAGCATATCATGTTCCTGAAAATTTAATGACTTTAATAGAAGAATAACTAAATTAAAACAGCAAGTTAGAAGAAAAAATCATTCATTATTAACATCATCTTTTCATCTGATTATGTTCAAGCAAAAAGACCAAATTAATCAATGACCTAACAAAATATACAACAAAAGTCATTAAATAATTAAGTCCAACCAATAAGTAAGTCTACCGTGGACAAACGACCGAAACAATAGATACGTAAGTATTATTGATCCAACATCACCACTAAATGAACAAGTTACATAATAAAACATACAATTTTGAATAATATTGATTAAAAAGAAAAAGCTAAATAATTCTTTCCTACTTATATAATGTGTAATAATATAAAGTGTCGACTACTTATAATATGTATAACTATCCATATGCTTACTTATTTTCACACAAAGAGCAGTGCGGGGGGAGGGCCGGCGTCGCCCCGACGCCCGACTGTCGCGCGACAGTCGTGCGACTAGTCCAAGCGTCAGCGTCTACACGTGCGACTAGTCGGGTGTCAGGCGGCCAGCCGCGGCGCACGCTCGCCTTATCCGATACACACCACAATCTCGCTAAACACT
The DNA here is from genome assembly GCA_905147355.2 of Apotomis turbidana. Lineage (NCBI taxonomy): Eukaryota > Metazoa > Arthropoda > Insecta > Lepidoptera > Tortricidae > Apotomis > Apotomis turbidana. The sequence continues at coordinate 32,941,071 of LR990282.1, forward strand.
AGTCACTTACGCCGAATGTTAGACAAATAAGAAAGCGACGACTTCCCAAACCAAAATTACAGTACTAACAATTTGAAGATGATGTTAATCCGGCGACCGGGCGTGCGCGGGCCGGCTCCGTCGTGTCGTGCGGACAGTCGCCGACTGGTCGTTGTCTCGTATCGCGGACTTCTGTACAATAACACGAGAGCGACTCCCGACCGCTCGCTGAGCAGCTAACAATTGTTACTTCGTAAATGTTAAGCACGTTATGCTCTCCGTTGGAATCATAACAATGTAGCTTTTTTTGGAGTTTTAATTTTTTTACAATATATAGGATTTGTTTCTATAATTAATTATATCTAATATTTACAATGGAGGTGAATGGACAATATTCAAAACGCTACTCATTATCTCGAAATTAATCCTGAAATTCCTACCCGAAATGAACTTTTATCTACAACTTTTAATAAAAATTTAAAAGTAAAACTCTCGCCACAAATAAATCTAAATTTTGATGGATCGAGTCTGCGCGTCCGATTTACAGAATCGAAAATTGCCATTTACAATAAATTCTGTCCGAATACTGTCAAAACACAGCTAAACTCCGTCGAAGAATTCGGTTAACTAAATAGTACCCTCGGCGGCGCGGCGGCCGGGCGCGTCTACATACGTAAATGAGAGACACAAACTCGATCTAATGTTTATTTAGAGTAAACGATGTCGGGGCATGCGTCGCGCGGGCGGGGGGACGGGCGGCTCATATCTTGTGTATCTTCTGCGACACGACGACCGGGTTGTTGCGCCGGATCTCCTGCGCGCCCAGCTCCCGGTAGTCGAACGAGCACTCGTGCTTGTCGCTGTACCGGTGCACGGCGCAGAACAGCCCGCCGCAGCGGCACTCGAACCCTGCAACGCAACAAGGACGTCCACCCGTCATTCACACGGAAACAAACAAACAAACAAACACGCTATCACATGACAACCCTGTCTTTCAATTTGGAGTGCGACCTGAGGAGCGGCGGGTCTCGTGCACATACTCAATCGGTTCGTAAATAAAAATCATGAATAAATTATTTGAATATGACAATTGACCAGGGCATTGATTCGAATACCAGAATTATTGCTTTCATAACTTCTAAAATACATTAATTACTATTTTATTATAAGCTGACCAGTGACCAGCAAGGACATAACAACAAAGAATTAAGTACAGCAGGGGTCCAATAATAGTACTTTGGACCTTCAATGCCTTTTTGCCTTAACCAGTAGTTTTCAAAACAAGGGTAAGTCACGTATCTCAAATATCTGATAATGCCTGGAGAGAAGACAGAACTCAAACGTGGGCAGCAACTGGCTCTAATTGGGGTCATGTTGGAGTAATGGAAGAAATATTATTTTTATCCTTTGTAATAATCGCAGACAAATTCTACCTAGCTCATAAATGTATGCGATATATCACGAGTTCTGACCACGACTTGGTAATCTAAAGATGCGCAAACAAGTGTATAAAATGTATTTGCTTATTCATTCGGCGTATAAAAATATGAAGCAATTGCTAGCCTTGCTTTTATGAGTTTAACCGACATTTTATTAGACTTAAACACAGTCGTTCGTAGTAAAGGTGAACTTGTTGAGGTTTCACAATATTACTGATGTTTTTATGTACTATGGGCTGCACAACATTTCATATATTCTAACAGGTGGAAATTAATATAGAGATCGAGCGAGAACTTTGAGTCGTGTACACCCTAAAAAAAGGTTTGAATTGATTTTTTTGTATGTAAAGAAAATAATAATAACTGAAATCTACGACAACTATGTACACAGTAAATTTTAATAAATAAATAATAAAGTAATTAGCAAACTCAGGAAAAATATAAAAACAATGTACGTCCTCTTTCTAAGCGGAATACAGAAAAGTAATAAATAGAATTGTATCTTATATTATAATATAAAATTCTGTCAATTAATTGTGCAGCTCATTGTACATGTATAATTTGGGCATGAATACTGCAAATAACTTATTACTTTTCACAAACAACTAGATATTGGACCCTTTATATTTTCCGGGATAAAACGTTTCAACGTCTACAGTGGAAATATATTGCCTAGGAGTTTGTTTTTAATTAGATCCTGCGATATAAAAATCTATTGAAACAAATAACAACCGATATAGGAAATACCTACTTCCGATAATAGTAAATACGATTTATGAAGGGATATGAGAACACCCCCGAAGCAAAGCAGGCAAGTCTCTTTTCTCGAATTCTGATCGTGCGTAATCGCTCGAGATGACGAAGTAGGTACGTAAGGGCGCACACGTCTGCGCCACGCGATAGCTCTCGCAACTCGCTTATCTCGACACGGACGTGGATGACCACCGCGCGGACGTGTCAGCCGACCTTTACGCTCGTTGCTGATTCATGTTTTAATACTTGCTAAGCGATTGCAAAATCTATGACGATTGTCATTACTTTTAAAAAAACGCTAAGGGAATAATTTGTAATTGTTAACTGTAGTAAAAAGCCTACGATTTGTGTATTTATTATATTCCCTCGTATTATTTTTTACCCTAATTCGGTCTTTAAGCCGAAACGGTTGCAATAATCATCGAAATACATTTACATTTGACAAATTTATAATAATATCGGTTCGCATACAATAACAATTGACAATCAGAGTAGCTGCTGCCTTACCTGTAAGTCCAACCTTCTTGCGGCAGACGGCGCATCTGTTCTTCTTCTTCTTGTCCTTGCTGGGATCCTTGTCGTCTGCGTCGGTGTCCGACGCGCCCGTGCTGGCGCCGCTCGTGCCCGCTCCGCTCTCCTCATCCAATTTCTGAAAAATACAATACAAATACTTTAGAAACTATAAAAGTTCTCAACATTGGAAATGTGAGAGTACATGAAAAAAATACCCAGTGGAGCCTACTGAAATTACAGTAAGCGTAACCGTTATTACAGTTAGGTTTACTGAAATGTCAGTAGGCCTAACTGTTATTGCAGTAAGTCTTACTGTAATGTCAGTAGGCTCCACTGGATATTTTTTTCAGTGGCAGAATAGATGGGCGTTCGTGGGTAAATACTGCGTAAATTCCCGGGTTGTTACTCGTAAATTACTATACGGTAATTAGGTATTTTCCCGGGAACATTGGGTATTTACCCACTCACCAATCTCTATGTGACACTGAAGACGACCGAGGCGTTCTGTAGATTGCCACCCCCGTAACAGAGTTTGGACATCCGTGTTATATTGGAGATATCGGTTTATGAATGCGAGCTGTAGGTCAGATCAGCCGGAAAACTGAATAACAGGCCATCCGGGCATACGAAATAATTTGTCCAAGCCGAAACGGGGACGCTTCGGCTCGCTCAGTCAATTAACAAGTCTTCATCTAAACAAAATGCATCCTATATACGCTATATTTCGAATTTACTTTTTAAATTATTCATCCACTAAAGATTGCCTTCATACTCAACACAGAATCCTAAAATGCTTAAATTAACACGCACATATAATAGTGTCCTAAATGACATATGTGAAAAATTAAGGTGAACAAGTAAAGCAAAACGGCATTTTAGCCGTACAAATTGATACATAGTTCAATAACTACATAATTTCAATCTAACAAACCCTTTTTATGACTTTTTTGCTACTTCCCGCATCGGAAAGGTGGGAAGAATTGTCTAATGTTAAAGGTTGTTGGAAGATTTGGTTGCGACTCTCTTTGATGTCGACCATCTTGGCACGTGTGGCGTCGGCGGGCTTGGGCTCGCGCTCCGGCCGCGACGGCGCGGCGGCCGGCGGCGCCGCCTGCGCGCCGTCGGCGGTCGGCAGCGGCGCGTTATCTTTTATCTCGATAGACTGCCCCTTGTCGTCGAAGCTCTTCGACCGACTCGTGGAGCTCTGTTCCGCCGCGGAACTCTGACTGTTATTGCTAGTTTTACTATTGCGACGTAACGCTTTCTTCAGTAGCCGTTTCCCCTTCGATTCCTTTTTGTTGGAATCATTTTCCATTATATAGCGGTTTTGATTTTTTGTTTCGAACTGGACATTTTGACTGTAACACGACAAAATGAGTATAAAAGTTGCACATATTTGCGTGACTAATCGTACAAATAAACTAAAGCCGTCTTCATTTTAATTGAAATGTATTATTATGAACTTTACCGTGTTACAATATAAAATTAACCTCCATCTCAAATCGTTGACTTGAGATCAGACGTACGATGCCTTTACATTTTTGAGAGCACCAATTAACTGAAATATTTTTTCGTTTACAGTGTAAATTAATAAGAAACAATCGTTATAAATATTTTTTTGATTTAAATCACGAGTGTCAAGCCTGTCAGTTTGACACTATAACCATTTAAATTTGAAACCATTTGCTTTATGCCATTTACGATTCCAACAAAAAGGTTGTTAAATATAAGGGTATTATACATAATCATGACATGAATATTAGATTAAACAAAGAATGAATACTTGCATTTGCGAAAAGGTAATTCAGACCGTTAAACCTTACTTACCCAATTCGTCATGTTGCAAAATTATTTAAAAATTAACATGTCAAACAATCTATTACAAGGAAATCAATGCAATAATATTGGTTGCTTTTGATATTTTGTGTTTATGTCCTCTAAAACTAGCGATTTAGAAAACTATCACAGTCCTCTCTACGGTTGATACTTCATAATTAGCCAATTTATCTTAAGTAGTGAGTTTTGAAACAAAATGCCAGAAGCGTCACCTTTGCTTTGTCTACAAGTCAACTATAATAAATATCGGACAACCCGAAAAATAAAGATATTTGGAATATGATACGAAATATCGGTTCCAATTTGACTAATTGTCGCTCAGTAGGAACGACATGCCAAATTCGACAAAAGCTAACATTTGTGCAATCTTAAGAACTGCACTTTGTATTTTTCTAAACGAAACTCCATTATTGTTGGTTGTTGTGTTGTCCTAAAGCACCCCGGAGGCAGAGGGCGTTCATAAGCTCGCGCCACGCCTTCTGTTCAGCTACTCCTCTAGCCTCGCTCCAACACACTCGGATAGCTCGCAGCTCGCTTCCAATGGTGCGCCGCCAAGTGAACTGGACTTCCGCGGCTATGCCTTCCGTCCAGTGGCTTCCACTCGAAAGCGCCCCCCATTCATTATTACTATCCAGTGAACGCATATTTTTATTTATTTATTTTATTTTTATAATATAATAATATATTTTTTATACATAAACATAGAAGTCTCATTAGAGCTCAAAAATGACCCCACGTAAAGTGTACCTAGAACGATTCATCTGTACCAAGGCCAAATTGACAGTTTTAATACGATGGCGTCTGTCGATGGCAGAACATGTCAGGTTGTATAAAATTAACATATCTGCATTTCATTCAAAATGCCTTCATGTGCAGTGAAATGGTGTCGAAACTACTCAAGCAATAATAATAAAAAACACGTCATCCATTGGTTGGTGTAGCTAAAGTTCTTTGAATTATTAAAATATAAAATATTTTTAGAAGACATTCGTATGGGGATGTTAATATGTTTACACATTTAAAACTAAATCACAAAAGTGGCACTATTTTTCTAAACTGGTTACCTTTCGATTACTGCATCCATATTAGGTTTGACAACTACCCTTTTTCGTGCGCCGCGCATGGACTTTGACACTTACAAGTCTATTTTAGCCAATGAAAACTTTAGCTAACCAATCACAACTACTTCTAAGAGGAGGGATGACTTAGTATAGGCTAATATTTAAAACTATTGGCAAGACAAATTCTTGTAGAGGGGATAGTTGTCAGTCAAATGGTGGGACCGTTTTTGAAAGCCAATTTTGTACTGAGAGCGATGTCTATATATTTTCCGGTCACTGTTACTATCTAATTTAGACAAAACGAACATCCGTAACATTGACTTTTAAATTCTCTTAGTCCTAACATATGAATTTATGTGCGATGTTAATAGATGGTGGCGCTATGTTGTTCAGTATTTTGTACGGAAGAGCATTTGGAACCATATGTAAAGATTTCGGGAAACGTACTCGTTTTACTCTTCGTTTATTTTATTTTTTTGACGTAACCCATCTTTAGAGCAAAAGAACAATCATTGCATACGCTATTTATTATCCAGGATATTTCCCAGATATTTTGTAGCCTAGTTTAGTAAAACCCTAAAAAGCAGTGAAATCGCGACCGATAACAAAGGTCTCCAATAGCACGAGTACACTTTAAAACACGTTCTCCTGTACAAATGAAAGATATTCTGAAAGTACGCCAACAGCAATGTTTCGGGCAGCTGAATGTCTATGCAAAATGGATAAGTAAATAAGAGAAGTTTGGCCTCACATCTGTGTGCTGCTGCGGCTGAGCGGCGAGGATCGGCACGGTGGGCGCGGCGGCGGCGAGCGGCGTGGGCGCGGGCGCGGGCGCTGGCGTCGGCGCGGCTGGCACGAATGGCGCCGCCACCGGCGACGGCGTCGTCGCGGGCGGCTGCTGCTTCTTTTTCAAAGCCTCCTGGAACACATACAATATCTTGTTGTAGAACGCACTTGAATCAAATTAGTACAATACAATTACATCCCTATCCCGATATCCAAAGACTTTTACCAATATTTGGTGTATAAGTTGATGTATTTGTTTGATGTTTGACATTGCATTAGTATTGCTGCTGCTAAAAATGGTGACGGTTGTCGGCAGTGACTCATCGTATACTATTGAACAGTAAAGCTATTTCTATGAAATCCATATTATTATTAATATCCTCAATTTCTGATGTTAGTCAGAAGTGACTGGAAACTGCTTTGCGCTCGTCCCGTAAATTGATTCAGGGTGCCCTGATGTCGTGTGTAAGTAAATTAATGTTTATGATGTGATGCGTCATTGTCATTACCTACTACCTGTATTTAACGACATAATAAAATGAATTAAATTGACTAATAACAAAGAATATCAACAATACTATTTGGCCATGTGTAAAGTGCATGGTGGCGGGTAAAGTAAAACGCACGCGCATCGTGGCAAACGTGAACATGGCCAATAACTCACTTAGGTATTAGGTACATATTCGTACGAACTAATAAAAAATCTCCTTCATTAATGAGTGAAATTGCCCTATTTGGTAAATTACACTTCATTTGTTGATGCACTTTGCCAAAAGAAAGTATGTTTAATGCATATATTACAGTGTTAAATGTATTGGACCAAGTATAATGACACTGGAAGTTCGCTTTACAATTGGTGTATTGTACAAATGCTTTCGTTTTTAGTAGATATATCTACATTACGAAGCAAGATCTAGCAACATTTCTGTTATTTTCCACAAAAAACGCTAATTTACTGTTTGTTCGTGTCCCTGTGATATCGATTTGCGCAACTGAGTTTTTGCGTTTGAGAACGCGAGGGGCCTACTGGGAAAATAACAAATCCTATGAAGGTTGTTCTCTGATCTGCTATCGATTGTGGGATGCCAACCATTACCAACACATGACTGATTTGATCCACGGAAAGAAAGCTTAAAATAGTTTACGCAGTAAATCTACAGTATTGCCAGGGGAGTAAGATATTGTTTACCAACGGTAAAGAATGCCTCAGACCGCAAGCTCATTTATATCTGTGATTTTTAGCCATTCTTACTTTACTACCTACCTTACCCCGGCAAGGGCAAATATTTGTGTGATGAACACGAATATTTGTGCGTGGGTCATGGATGTTCTATGTATTTAAGTATTTATTTATCTATAGAAGTATGTATATCGTCGCCTAGTACCCATAACACAAGCCTTCTTGAGCTTAATTTGGGACTAGGTTGGTTTGTGTGAGGTTGTCTGATATTTATTTATTTATTATTATTATTATTACTCTTTATAGTAACACGCTGTGCGTGTTATGATACAACAAGATACCTAGAGATCTACAACATTCACGGTTACTAGATACTTGTAGATTTATCTTAGACAAAGGTACATTCAAAATGTAGGAGCTTCGCTCTTGGGGTATTTGCGTTGTGGTCGACGTCGCCTTCTTGTCAAACAAGCAAAAAGTTTTTTTTTTTCTTATTATTTACGATTATAGAATTATAGATAGATACCTTATACCTTACATATTTATGTTATTTCCATCAAATATTGATAAAAACCATATCTCCAATCAATCAGTGCCACCACTTTTAAAGGAGTGGGATAAAAAAACGGGCAAGAGCATGTCGGCCCATGCTCCAGCGTTTGTAGCAGTTATTACAAAGATATTGCAAGAATCATTAGCAGAGCTCCTCATCTCTTATAATCAACGTCTCCTCAGTAGATTAGATTTCATCGAATCAAAAGACAAGATATCTTGTTTCCGTTTCTCACAAACTTATATTTGCTACTTGCTTTACACAACTAACGTCGTACGAGTAATTTTCTATACGATTTTTACTTCACCGAGTAAATTTTTTAAAGCTTGATTATTATATTTTTCGTTGATTATTACTTGAAAACTTGTGACGCCTACTCGGCTGTGATAGTTTTCCTTTTAAATTATTTATAGGATATATCGCCAATTACTGGCCACCAGTGAACGCATATAAACATAGAAGTCTCATTACGGCTCAAAAATTACTCCACGTGAAGTGTACCTAAAACGATTCATCTGTACCCTTAGAATAATAACGCCTAGAAACCCAGTTCACGCGCAACGGTGAGGCCACTAAAAGTTAGCCAGAAATGGCTAAAAGCGTCGATCGGCTTGTCAGTTGCAAGGACGCGTGACAGGTGTAAAGAGCTCCCGCATTTTCAGTTATTATGACGGTTTGTGCAGTGATAGGGTGTCACAATGCATCTGATAAAAAGGATAAACATGCTAAGACAACATTTCACTCGTAAATATTATTCTTTAACTCGTATTTGTACGTAAAACAGTAATCAATATCTCATATTTTCTATAAGCGGCATGACAACGTAGTGTTTCCAGTGTAACGGACTCTTTACCCATAATTCTGTCCTGATAATATACTGACCTATTTTTGGGAGCCTATAATTTAAAATACAAATATAAAAAAATTAGGAAGATTAATCACTTGATTTTTATTATCCTTTTATTTGACTTGCCGTGTATGTTAAAGTATGTCTGGGTCAAATTTGAATCGAGTTTAAATTTTGTACACCTGTTTATCACGTGAGAATGCATTATTATGGTACTACCAAGCTGGTCTGATGATGAGGACGGAAGGTGGCCATAGTAAGCTCCTAAATAACACAAAAACACAACGTGTTGGGGCTCGTCACAAATGTCTTGATGATGAGTTGACGACTGTGCAAATAAAAGTGTTACGCCGGTGGATTAGGTCAAAAACTTCGAACGTCAATTTCAGTGCTTGAGAAAGCGTTTTCAGCTGGCTGAAAAGTCATTTCAGGATTTGACCATACCTACCTACTAATTACGATTTTGTTTATTTTCAAGTGACATTGCAAATTAATAATAATAAATATCAAAAACCTGTTTAATGTATTTAATAGTGTTTGAAGTCAACAACGGGTCTATGATTCAATTAAAATTTAGAATGTAACCCTAACCAATCACCACTGGCATGAGTATACCCCCAATTTCAGGGGAAAAGTGATTGCGCTAGCATTATTGCTGTGTTTGTGTGCGTATCGGCGCGTGTAAATACGAGTTGTTCACAACTACATGAATCCATTTTATGCTTCACGTGTGGCGCCTCGGCCGGTTGAAACTATCCTTCTAGGCGTTATTATTCTAAGTCTGTACCAAGGCCATGCAAATCGACAGTTTTAATACGATGGCGTCTGTTGATGGCAGAACATGTCAGGTTGTATAAAATTCAAATATCTGCATTTTATTCAAAATGCCTTCATGTGCAGTGAAATGGTGTCGAAACCACTCAAGCAATAATATAATAAAAAGCACGGCATCCATTGGTTCGTGTAAATAACGTTCTGTGAATTATTAAAATATAAAATATTTTTAGAAGACATTTGTATGGGGATGGTATTATGCATCCTTTTAAGGTATATTTTACGTACAGGCATTAAGAGGGCGCCAACGCGTTGGCTAGCTCTCTCTCTCACTGAGCGTAAGCGTGAGCGAGATGGAAGTGCGTGCTCGGAAGCGCGGAAATCATGTTTTTTGAGTTGTGTCATAAACGTGTGCATATTATTGAAAATAGTTTTACACTTTTTGAGAACTTATAATTGTGCATCTTAAGCTAAAAAACATTGTTAGAAACGGAAGGGTTTTGAAGAGCCAACCGAAAATATTTTAAAAAAGGGTTATGTTTGAGAGATAAAAGTATCGAGAAAATTATTACCAATCGTGTTTTCACGTTGACAAGATTGAAGAAAAACTGTTTAAGTTTCTTATTTCCAAGGGACAGATTTTTAATCAATAGGGATGTTGAGATCTAGGATCATTCACCTGACGAATTGTGCTTGGGTGGGCTCTTAAGATTTACACCTATAAGGTACGACGCGTCGCCCACTCGTCGTCCACTACTAATATGATTTTTTGAAATTAAACCTAGTAAATATGACATAGGGCTTAAATTTCAATATTTGGCAGAGTCGAATCGAGTCGCCGTTGAGTTGTTATACTGTGCGAAGACCTTCAATCTGTTAAAATTTAAAAATGTTAGAACAATATTTACTAAAGGTGTGTACCTACCGCTTTTAGTGTCCGATTAATGGGCCTTTTGATGAAAGTGCTCAAAATGGGTTTAAATGAGTTTATGCTAAAAGTTATAGATTTGGACTCTAAGGAATACACCGAATACATGTGTAAATTAATTTCATTAAAATTGTGTTTTTTCGTACCGTAAATATTAAAATTTCCCTTCAGTGTCACATATTCTGTTACCTGCGGTATCTTCAGTATATGTTAATGAGTAACTAGACATATTCATAATTTAACATCTCTTATTATTCATTTACTTTTAGTTTTCCGAAGGACTGTGAGCAAAAATTAAAGTGGACAAATGCAGTTTCAATAGAACGCAGAGAATCGCAGTGGTTTCCTACAGTATCTTTGCGGATCTGTAGCGTTCATTTTAATGATGATAATTATTATCAAACCCATTCCGGATTCATCCAACTAAAACGCAATGTAAAGGTACCAATTTAAATATTGTTCTTCAAAAAAAATTAGATGTAAATTATAAAATATAAAATCAGAATTTATTTTGATTTGAGATTTTGCGACGGTAAAATTTCATTAGATAGTGATTTTCAAAAAAAAATTAAGCGGTTACACATTTTGTAGTAAATCACAAAAGTGGCACTACATATTTTAAAAACGTTAAGAAAAAATTAAGAGCTAGAGTAATATATTTTCTTAACTGGTTACCTTTCGATTACTGCATCCATATTACGTTTGACAACTACCCTTTTTCGTGCGCCGCGCATAGACTTTGACACTTACAAGTCTATTTTAGCCAATGAAAACTTTAACTAACCAATCACAACTACTTCTAAGAGGAGGGATGACTTCGTATAGGCTAATATTTTAAACTGTTGGCAGGACAAATTCTTGTAGAGGGGATAGTTGTCAGTCAAATATTGGGACCGTTTTTGAAAGCCAATTTTGTACTGAGAGCGATGTCTATACTTTCCGGTCACTGCTGGCCACCTTTCAATACCTGGCGGGGGCCATGTCTGGTTCGCCTACAAACATAATTCATATTTTAGTAGAACGTGGCCAATTATTGAACGGATGGTCAGTAATTGACGATATACCCTATAGCCCTCAACTCGAAATCCTTTTCAAACACCTTGAACCTACCTAGCCGGCAAAGGAGGTACACGTGATTCTAGCAAAATAACTTATTATTTCACAAACGCATCGCTCATTTGCAAAATGGTTTTCACAAACTGTTTTTAGTTTGTAAATTACCTATTTAACGATACCCCACACCATGTGATATATGGGAAAAAATACATCCCCACTTTACGTGTAGGGGATGTACAATGAGCTGCAAAATTGCATAGCCAGTTTATTGAATGAATTCATTCGTAATGCCATGCATTTGTGCAGTCCACAGAACACTAAAAACCGGCCAAGAGTATGTCGGGCCACGCTCTGTGTAAGGTTCCGTAGTTGCCCATCCTTCACAATAGACGAAAATTACGAGAAAGATTTAAATAACGAGAAAGATTTCAAGCTCTATAAAAAGGTCGTAAACGCCAAAGTAACAGTAATTACTTATTACCTTCTGGAGGTTATCGATTATACGCGCCAGGTTGAGCGAAATATTTTAATATAGTATGGCACTTAACCAATATGTGTAACGTTCGAAGTGTAGTGCGACACTTACGTCATTTTAAAGAAAATTATGAATTTTTGCGATAACTCAAAAACGGCTCAACCGATTTTATTTAATATAGTTTTCATTGAAAGTACTTATAAGGCCTCATTTTCATGAATTTTTTCATAATTTTTGACCTGTGGTTGAAAAGTTAGAGGGGGGGGGGGGGGGGGGCATTATTTTTTTTATTTTCTGCTGACTTTATCAAAAAAATTATGTTTGGAAACCCCTATTATTTTTAAAAGACCTATAGACCTACGAAAAAAAAATCACCCCCACTTTTGGTGTACCCCGAAAAAAAAATTTTTTTTAGTTTTTATTTTACCGTTTTGTCGGCGTGATACATACACATACTCATACCAAATTTCAGCTTTCTAGTACTAATGATCACGGAGCTAAGCCGCGGACGGACAGACGGACACACGGACATGGAAGGGTTCCTAGTTGACTACGGAACCCTAAAAATTGACTTTTGGGTTTTTTTTTTATTTTATTCTTTCACTCTGTCAGCGTGACAAATATGTATTCCATGCCCAATTACAGTTCTCTAGTATGAACTGTCTCTTAGCTCAGCTGCGGACAGACACATGAACATGGCGAATCTATAAGGGTTCCTTGTTAACTATGGAACCATAAAAAGGCAAGATTTAGTTTAAGGTAGGAAGGAGTGGGTGTAAAATATAAAACATATACCATGTTTAAAATATATGCATATACATATTGAGAAATGATAGAAATATAAACGGACATAATTTTGCTGTACCGTTACCGTAACTATGTGTTAAAATGTTTAATACGGAACGGTCCACAGTACAATTATTTATTCGTATAAATCCGGTCGAACAATAACTTGTTTACTCAATTTGCACAATGACTAAAAAACATGTAAATATTTTGATCGTGACGACCATTGACTGGTGCGAGCTTAGCCAACCAACTAGTGGTAGGTAGAAGGATAGTAATCGCGAAAGATTTTATCAACAAAAATAATAAATATAATTGCTGTATCGTCGCAGACTAGAACTGTGTTGACTTGTTCATTTTTACATACCTGTCATCTAAGACGTGTCGCTAATATGTCTTTGACTCTTTCTAGTAGACATCTATTCTGCCATATTATGGTGAAGAGCCACATCTTTGTATGGATTTCATAGTAACATATGATTTATTTTCTTTATATAATTTCTTCTTGTACATTAAGATATAGGTGCAGTTCTATTCTGCAGGTTGCATTCGACTATTTCACCTTGATACCTTCGCGGATTTAACTAGGTCTCTTTAGATTAATAATTCAGTTATTTAACATATTAATTCTGTATACATATTGCATTTCACGACGTAAATATAAAATTGCATACCAAATCACAGCGGCGCACATCATGTAAGAATAATTTAAGATATATAAATGAGACTAACCTTAAAATGCTATTTGCATTCTACAAGTATATGACAGCGTATAACTGTGACCACAGTTAATTTATAAACGAACTAATACGATTATAAACTGACGGATTAGTTAAGTTAAGCTACTTTATAAATAATCTCACCAGATAAACTATAAACAGACGGTGTTCACAATTTTACGAAAAACGAATTATCACGCCTAGTATATTATCTGTGGACTATTTAACTTAAGACTGCGCCGAGCGTTAGCGACTGAACCATAGAGCGCGGGGAATGCGTGTTTAGATCGGCGCGCGGCCGCCTTTTAAAAATGTATGGAGAATTAAAAGCACTTTTTTATAAATCTGGACCTTTAATACCAAACAATAATTGAAATATTTGATGCGGACAAATTGTAATGTAAACATTCATCTTTTTTTTAAACTGAAAATCAGAATAGATATCCTTTGTTAAAGTATAAAAAAACACTTAACACCTGCTTACGATTTTACAATTTTCGTCCAACTTTACTTAGTTCTCTAGGGTAACATATTAATAATCTTATAATTGTTCAACGGAGAAGTTGTTAACACATTCTTCGAAGTGCTAAATATATAGTTTAGAAATGGATTAAACAACTAGTGTTGACGTTATCTACTTAACGGCAACTGCCTATTTTTTCACATTTCGCTCGGCGCAGTCTTAAGTTGGACTACTTAGTTGCGTGTTTATTTCCGCCAAGTGAAGAGGTTTTTGTTGGACTAATAATACACGGTACCTACTTGAATCTTCAAAATCATTAGATTAGGTGGATTTATTTAACTTTAGATCAATATGCCTAAAGTTTAACTAGCAGAGTAACTATGCAATCTGCCAAACACAGTCGTTTTCTCCATCCAATCCAGATCAATAACCAGTAGTAGTTCTGTTAGGTACTGTATCTGTCAGCGACTTAACAATCGTTTTGATCTGTGAAGGAAACGAAAATGATCCGAATGACAGGTAATTAATTTTAAAGAACACGGGGAAATATTGACAGATGTCTCATTCGTACTTCGACCAGACGCTTCGTTTCGCGCTCGCGTTTTCCCTATAATTACTAATAAGAGTAATAAGTCTAATTACTGGGCCATTCGATCATTCTTATTGAACTAAAAGTAAAAATTTATAAATAAAAGCTACGTTTCATTCTAAGTCCCTGGCGTACATCTGATTATTCTGATTATTATTCGACAGCTACTTAGTGAACCACAATACACCGTGAAATTTTTGTGGTTGTTTTCCCGCGGCAGGGCGATTTGGTATCGGTAGTACTTTCGAATTATAATAGACAAACATAAAAAAAAACGGCCAAGTGCGAGTCGGCCTCGCGCACCGAGGGTTCCGTACAAACACTTTCCATCCCTAAGTGGTTAAGTTAAGTTTGCACCTGGTATGTATAGCGCCCCATATAAATTAGGTGCAAAGTTAGGTATTAAAAAAACTACTTACTAGATCTCGTTCAAAACAATTTTCGTTGGTAGTTTTTATAGTAATGTACATCATATGTTTTTTTAGATCTTTCATTTTCTTATTTTAGAAGTTAGAGGGGGGGGGGGGACCAACTTTTTTCCACTTTGGAAGCGTCTGTCACGCAAACTATACGGTTTATAAAAAAAATATTTTAGCAACTTTCACCAGTATAGCTCTTATAGTTTCGGAAAAAAATGGCTGTGACATACGGACGGACAGACAGACGGACAGACGGACAGACGGACAGACGGACAGACGGACAGACGGACAGACAGACATGACGAATCTATAAGGGTTCCGTTTTTTGCCATTTGGCTACGGAACCCTAAAAATTAAAATTTGTCTTTAAAAAAATACAAAAATAATACCCTGAACTCGAACTTGGGAAAAACAATAGTAACGCACTGTTTAAGCTTGAGATAATATTCATATTACTTTGTGAAGTATCCGCATAGACCAACCTGCGTGGTGACATCTATGGTCGCCAAAAATAAGAAGATATTTTATCTCATTGTCAATGTCAGTGCGTGTCGTCGTCGTCTAAGAGAAAAAATTATATTGCTTTTTAAAAATAATAATAATAATAATAATCATCATCGCCCCCGCATTAAGACCATTGGCCAGCAAGAAGCCCGGACCTAACTCCGTTGGACTTTTATTTGTGGTCTGAGCTAAAGCGCCTAGTGTACCAGCGGGAATATGAAACTCGTGATGCGTTAATAGCGGGAATAACGGACACTTTCGGTGTTATTAGACGTGACAGAGACACATTAATATCATTGAAAAACAATCAAATTAAACGTGCCCGATTGTGCATTGAACGTGGCGGATTGCAGTTCGAACAAATTATTGCGTTATCGGGAAGTTTAAGTGTAAATACGGGACGATTAAAAATTAGGTAAGGCAATTTAATAATCATTGTAAATGAATTGATTCCATTTTTTAAATACGCCTTAAATACGTTTTTGATTATTTCAAGCTTGATCTAAACTTGTAATTTTTACTTTTGAAGATCCGTAAACTGCCCGTAAAAAGTATTTAATGACGGTCCTAAGCCCGTAAAAGTATGAAGGAAAAATGGAACTACTTTTTAGGTTATTCTGTTTTATTCACTCGAAAGAAACGTACTACTGCAGTGCCACTACTGGTGTTAGGACATTTTCGAGTTTCGTTCGACGCTTTTTTAAATCTGACATTTCTTAACATTAATAAAAAAAAAGATTACACATCGATTGTACGTCCATGGAAAATCATTTCGTTGCGGGAAAACAACCACTAAAATATCACGGTGTATATATTTTACAAACAAAAGTATTTCTATTAGATTGCACTATATTGCAGGTCACGCCTATTCAGTTATTTGTGATGTAGACTGAATCAACAAGGTCATGGTTTTTGGCACACATGTTACGCAAGTAATCTTGTCTATAGATTCCCGTTATTAGGTTTCATGGTCACCTATGTATAAAAACGTATTTTTACCACTTATTTGCTTTGTTAAATAAACTTATCGAAATAAAAATACGCTGCCACGCTCTATATTAAATTAAATGTACAGTGGGCCAAGAAAGGACCCCGCAGCAAACTTAGGGAAAAAGTGGTTTCCTCCTTTTTGCTCTGTTATGCATGTCGTTCGTAACATCAATAATGGACAAGATGTGATGTCAACGTGACAGACACATTACAAAGGTCATATTTTATGTTCGATAATTACGTTATTATAAATACATGAATAAAAATAAGAAAAATACTTAGAACATGATGGCAGCAAGAAATCCTTGCCTTGTTTGCAATACTCTTGTAGCTCCTCGGGTTGTAGGACGTATTCCAGTCGACCACCAACATAAAATCGATATTGCAATCCGATATAGGGAAACTTTAAATAGTAGGTATTCCTGCCGAATATAATTAAGCTTGCTGCCCCCGGTCCTCTGTCCATAATTTTTCTACACTTTGTTTCGTAAGTTTTAAGGTCCATAGTGAAAGTGATAGACCAGTTTCTTGGCTTACTGTACGCAGTCGGTTCTAAGTTCTGCCAGAAATATTATATTAAGATAAACTAAAGTTTAGGCATATTGTACATAACTCATATATACGATTAATTTCATACAATCAGCATTTATAATACAATTAATTTATCTATACAAAACTTATTCGAAATTACCACTAGCGTTACTCACGTATTATTATCGGATTCACGTATTTCACGCACATACAAAGTAATTGGCTAGGTTTAGCGAGGATTTTTTTCCCGACTTTACCAAGCTTCAGTGTTATAATTATAACTATACCTAGAGTTTTTTTTAACACGAACGACGTGTTGTCAGTGCTAGACAAAATAAAAACATCGACATTTCTGTTATCGATAAACTAAGTACCACTTCAACGTTATAAACGAAAATAACAGACCTGTATTGGTAGACGCCGCAAACACACCCGCTTCGCGTGCCACCGATCATGTACAAATGGAGTAGACCGATTTAGTTAATTGAAGTGAACTTTTCTAAAAGTCGAAGAAGTTTAACATCCGAAAACAAGGAAAAAATTATGATCTTTTACTTCGAGAGTCATATATAAATATAGGACAACCTCACATCAATCGATCTAGTCCCGCAGTAAGCTCTATCAGGCTAATGTTATGGTCACTAGACGACGATAAACATACTTATATAGACAAATACATCTTACGCCAACGAGTTCATCAGTCATCACACAAATATTTGCTCTTGCTTCGAAATTCGAACCCAGGATCGACAGCTCAGTAGGCAGCTGATTCTAATGTACCGCATTGTTGTATGAATCATATGACCATTGAACGGCACGGCCCGTGCAACATCGCAGTTTTCGGCGTAAAAAAACGAACAGTATTGTAATAAATATAAATTTAACATAATTATATTAAGCACACTCAATAGAACATATGACATACCATATCAATGTCATATACCTATATTTTTTCCCCTTGACTTAACGATTTCGCTCTTTCTTATCAGGTAGTTATTTCAATGTCATCCAGAACATTATGAATATTTTCTGAATAACTATATAATAATGCATTTCCTTCATAACATTGAGATGGTGGTTATCGATAGCAGGTTCGTCGATATTATTATTATGTAAGCAGTTAAGCACTAAACACCTGCTGTTCCCGCTAGAAACATAATCTGGGTACAGTTATACCTATAAATCAAATCGTGACACCTTTATTTCAGACAGATGAAATATTTATATAATAGACTTTAAATTGTAATTTGAACACAGTTTTTAATTATGAGCCTACTAACTCGGCTCTAAGGGTTACAACAGCCGGATCCCGTTTTTTCCCGAGGATTTTTCCATCCCAGCATTACAAATCCAATATCGAAATACCCGTATTATATCCAACTCAAAAAACTATCAAATATTGGTACTTCCGAAGCTTTCTACTATCCACGGAGACGAGTTAATATAGCGTCCTCTTTGTTGCACTTTTGTATGCAAATGAAAGGGACGAAGGAAGGCCGCTGGGCGTAAACAATTGCACCTCGATGCCGGAATAGGCTTACATGCCGTCGTTAAGAATATTTATATTTTTGTTAGTGCATTCTGTTGCCAAATAAAGCAATAGGCTTAATGTTCAGAATTTTTATACGTATAAACTATGTGAGAGGTTATGTACATATGAAATTGGTTTAAGTATTTATCTTTCAATGGATTGATAAAAAGCCAGACAATAACTAATTTCAAAGAAGGATAACGCGTCCACACCGTACGAGAGACAGATGTTGACTGAACTTTGATCGCCATGTAAACCTCTCCGATGCGTATTTGTTACCCTTATCGCCGACTCGTTTCCCTGGATGAGGTATGTATAGTGCTCATGCTCACGATAAATATGGTTGGTTTTTTAATTTTCTATTACTCCATACAAGTATTTATTCTTATTCGTCATTGGTTATTTCTACAATTATTTATTGATATAATTATTGATTATATTATAAAGATTCTGATTCTGAATTCTTAATTCTTCTTAATTTAACAAAAAAAAAAGTTTTTAACTTTTACCTAATTGAACATGGCTACGGAACCACCAGAAAATATTTCCTTTTGGTTTAGTAGTGGATAGCCAATTTGCTACTCTTGTTCTTAAGGCGTATTACATTAAATAATCGTTAATATTGTTTTTATTTTTTAATATCGCAGTTCTATTTATTAGAAAGGCTAATTGCTGACGGGAGCCAATTAAAACTTGCCGTTAATAAAAAAAAAAAACTTGATTTTGCCTTGTCGTCCTTGAACCAGAATTTTGTGTTAGATTTAACCAGATTATTTATGTATCTTAATTTTATGAATGTATCACCGTTACAATAAAATGAAGAGACCTGCAATCCGAGGCTACGGAGGGTACTTACTTTGCATTAAAACGTGAAATATTTATACTTTTGTTATGCACCTGATTAAATATGAATAAATTGATATAAGACAAAAAAAGGACATTCAATTTTAGCTCCACATGGCTAATTTTGTTTTGCTATCAAGTAATAATCATTGTACCAAATTAAAATGAATTTGGAAATGATTTACTGGTCGCCCAAACGTGAGACAAATTTCTGATGTTCATATAAATTCCATTTTAAAAACAAAACCGAAAGATGATAACAAAGACTGTTTCTCTTAATCGTTTGCGAGAGTTGACGATAGTGTCAATTTTATAACTTTTCAATGTCCTTTACCCACATATAAAGCTCGTTGTAAGTTTTTACTATTTTCCATACGAAAATTGCTACATTTTGGGCGACCTCTAAATGTTATGGGATTGATTTGAAAAATGGTTAGTATCATTTTAGTGGGTTTTGGACAAAAAAGAACCCTGTGGAGAAATAATATTCAAATATATTTTTTGGACCACCCTACCGTACAGCTTATGTTTTATTATTGCTTACGAAGAACGACAGGAAAAGCCATTATTATAAGGAAATATTCACGTGATATGAGACTTGTCTACTCGTTATAGTCGTTTCCAATTAAGGGAGGTAGGATACGGTGACTTTTAGCAACGATTCAGTAGCGATGCAGTCGCAATAAGGTCGCGTTACAGTCATAATCATCTTTATTCGTAAGAAAAGTTACAAGTCAGCAGAATATAATTCGCATTTGCATTGCAATACGTAAATTTAAGTCGTTAAGTTAAAATACATTAGAATATAATTCTAATGTAAAATAAATTACAATTTTATTTATTATTTTAGGTATGTACCTACGTACAAGTAATATTATTTATCCCAGTTTAGAAATTCTTCTATACTGTAGAACGACTGCTCAATAAGCCATTTTTTTAGTTTAAATTTAAAACTGGCAAGGCATGGCGTGTCTTTTATATGTGAAGGCAGTTTATTATACATGACCGGACCATGCATCGTTTCGGAGGATTTCTT
This sequence comes from Apotomis turbidana, assembly GCA_905147355.2. Classification (NCBI taxonomy): domain Eukaryota; kingdom Metazoa; phylum Arthropoda; class Insecta; order Lepidoptera; family Tortricidae; genus Apotomis; species Apotomis turbidana. Next base: position 32,961,662 of record LR990282.1, read on the forward strand.
TAACGAGTGCAGTATTGCGGAAAGTTTGTCGCTATTGCGAGTTACCCGTCCAGAAACCTCACCCCACGACTTAAATTCCGCTCGGTTTTTCCTTCACGTAGACGGCGACGTGTAGCACCAGCAGGCTCGGTAATGTTAAGATGTTAAGGGATGTAAAACACATCCTGTAATTCTAACGGCTCGTTTCTGCAAGCGGAAAACGCGCTGCCACTTGCCAGTCCGCTGCGCGGCCCCATAGGTCGAGTCCGTGTCCGTACTGCACGAGCGCCTGCACGGTGACGAAGTAATACTCGCTCTCTGTATGTGGCGGAAGTGTCGCGAGTCTTCCGAGGGCGAAACACGCGCTTTCTAGCTTCGAGCTCAGGCTGCCTATATGAAGCGCCCACGTCAAGGCCTGGTCCAGGTGGAAACCCAAGAATACAGTATCCTTAACCTGCTCCATTTGCTTGCCGTTAAAGTGTACTTGCAGTGGACGTCGCCAGTCGCTGGTCATATACCCTCGCACACATTCTGCATCGCTACCATGGCGATATGCAGAAGCGATGCTCATCAAAACAGCGCGACCACATCGAGACAGTCGCTTATTTCGTGCGTTGGAAATGCGACAAAGTTTAGCTTTCATGAATCGCGCGACTGAATCGCAATAAAATTCCCTTAAGATCCTACGCATCATATACGAATCTACCCGAAAGTGTCAAAAGTACACGTACTACAGTCTACAGCTATCTTAGAACTCTTAGAAGATCTACTTATATTAGAAAAGTTTCAGACTTTCCTGTGGCAAAAAAGCTCGTGTTCCACAAAAACATTACGCAAGCAAAGCTCCCATCATTCCGTCAAGTTCAACGCTGTTGACCTACTTTGTTGACATTTAGTAAAATGATGCAGTAATTGAGTAATTATAAACGATGCCTAACCCATTGTGACTCATTTGTTTAAAAAAATATTTGCAGTAGGTTCATATTTGACACTCACCGATGTTTGTGTTTTCAAAATGTTTCTTAGAATCGTTTCTTTTTAAGTAGGAGTAATCTTTAAAGACAAACATTGAAGATAGGTAAGACGTAAACACCTAATTACTTCAGTTAACATAAAACGTGCAAGAGGTATCTGGCATACCTCTTCAGTTGTCAAGTTTTCATCGAAATCAGACTAGGTCTTTATAAAATATGATAAAAAACGGCTAATTACGGCACGTATTATGACCGTGAAGTTTGACCAATGCATAAGTTTTATCAAAAGTACATATACAAATAAACTTTACCTTAAAACATACTGAGCAGAGTCCATCTGTGGAAGGGTTTCCGTAGAAGCCACACCCCGATCGGCATAACGCCTCCATGGGATTTGATTCGCGCTCCATTGTCCAACAATTAATTTCACCACAATATAACAACAACAAGTAGGTATATCACTTCACTGGCAGTCGGCAGTACAAAACGACTGCACTAAAGTATATTATTGCACTTGTTATAGTCAGAGTTCCACGACGATCACAGTGTACAATGTGCTTGAGAACGTTTCAATTTAGACGCGAGGTAATTTCTGGCCTGATGTAGCCGCGGTAAGTGGCTTTCCTTGCCAACGAGCTGCAATCGTTCTTGCTATGTCAGGATCGCAGGGGGCCCTGTAAACAACACAAACGGCACTTGTTAATACAAATATAGCATGTCTACATTACACGTTCTGCATACGATACGAGACATGTTTAATAAAAGACAAACATAAAGCATAAAGATTCATGAATCGTGACTTAAGGCGATATCGATAGTATGTATACAATACATATATATGTATATTAGTAAGTACAGTTTAAGAGATAAACTCGTAGAGAATATAAAATAAGACATTCGGTTATAATTTATTTAATTCAATGTCCAAAAGTAAAAATTATTGTGGATAATATTAACACGAATGTAGCCATCAAGCGACAGAACGAACGAAGTTTTCACTTTTGTATCTTCACCTTGCACGATCATTACATTACGTAGGCAGACTCGCCATTGGCAAACCCCGATTGAAGATAAGCCAGCTGTCGTGGACTGAACCTTTTCCAAATCATGTTATGTTTATAATTTATATCATCAATAACACCAACACAAACCAGATTCTAACGGTAGAAAGTGGTATCTAGGTGCAGAAACGTTTGAGGCAAAACATAATATGCATAACGACGGGTTTGCGTAACAAGAGAGAGCTATGGCAAAAGTGGAACGCGTCCGCGAAACGGGGCACCCGAGCCGCGAGCCCCGCGCCAAGGTCGCGCGGGGAATGCATCGCGACACGAGCACAGCACTGTACTCATTACTAGGAAACTGCCTCCATTACACAGGCATAAGACTTATTAAGGCATAAGAGTTACTTAGTAACTGCTTGACACGTGTATGTGCATAGAGCCCACAATTTAATCGATCAGACCCATATAAAAAGAGCTTCAACAGATACACTCGACAGTGAGTGTCAATGTCGACAGTTAGTCGCCATGAATTTGGTTTATACGCCCAAACCAAATTCCTACATCTGGCTTAGAAATCTGAAAGTTTACAATCTCCTTTCATGATGCTTACAAATACAATAATAAATACGGATTCTTCTAAATTGCAATAAAATCTATATGATATTGTGAATTTTATGTCGACTGAGAAAAAATAGCATCGATTCTGCACTGTATAGTGTTGCACGATTTGTACAGTCAAGGAAATTGAAACACGAACCTTTATTGCTCTTGTCACAATGACAGTAAGGGTCAAAAAGGTACGCGTTTTAAATTCCTTTGCTGTACCTGTACATATAGGCATCAGGTCGTCGTGAGGATAGCCTCACCTTTATGCCTTGATCACACGTACCGAGTAAACGGGCGAGACAGTGCTCTTTCTCGCCTGTTTGTCTTGTGTGTGACAGGGACGAGAGCACTGTCTCCCCCACTGTCTCGGTACGTGTGATCAAGGCATTAGAGGTTGCGCACAATACGACTGAGAGCTATTTAGCGGCGATAAAAAATCACGTCTTTAGAAAGTTTGCGGTGCTATATTCCGTCTCAACTTGTATCGCATGATATTTATTTATTTAAACTTTATTGCACAATACAAAGAAATGGCGGACTTAATGCCTTAAGGCATTCTCTACCAGCCAACCACTGGGTTAAACAGAAATGTAGTCAGTGCAGGATCAAAATTATAGAGAAACAAAGTAATTAAAACAAACAAATCAATAATATAAGATATATAGGTATAGGAATGTATTTATAATTACCATAAACTTACACGAATACAGTACGATTAAAATCAGTTAACACTTCGGCTTTTCTCGGGTATCATCGCCTAAATCCGGAGACGGAAATTACACGAAATACATTACCGCGATTTCTTTTAGGTAGCATTCAATTTGAAGTATCATAAACGCAATGAATAGCACCTGCCAAGATGACATTACTAACCGGTAGACCTAAGAAATTGATTATGCAGAAGCGACATGAATTTTAACATTCTTGAAGGTATACAATATATAACCACTCAATTGCTTCGAATTTTGAGTTGGACTCTATTTATATAATAAAATAAGAGCGCTGACAGGTAGCCGTAGTTACCAAAAGCAATCTAGTGGTTAAAAAACATATATAAGTCACTATTTTACTGTTTGATGTAAGTAGTACCTACGATATTACGTCGGATTAATTATTAATAATAATTACCAAATAAAAAAATTCAAAAACCGATTTCAACCGATTTTTTAAGATATTTCATAAACTGCTTGACCGATTTTGATAAAATTTACATGGGACCATCTCGGAAGTATACCCTATCAAATACGAAAAGAATTTTGTAAATCGGTCATATCTGTAAATTGATAACTCTATGTGAGAGATGAGGGATTCACGACAATTACCGAGGTTGGCCGAAGTGTTAACTGATTTTAATCTTACTGTACTTTATATGATATAATTAAAATGTACCCAAAGTAAAATATTTCGAAGAAAGTTAGGAAGAGAGATTGTCCGAAAGATGCTTGCGCAACATGCGCTTAAAGCAGGATTTGAATGATATGGTACAGTAATAATGTATTTTTGTCAAATCAACAGACCTACTAGTTGCAAACATATCTACCCGTCCGTTATGAACTTATGAATGCCTGCGTTAATTGATAGAATTATGTGCCGACACTGTAACCCTATGTACTGCGGCTGCGTAATGAAACAATTAGGGCCACAGTGATATCGCCAGATTTAAGGATTCGATTTAAATAGTATTATAGAAAAGTATTCATACAAATTTATACAGGGTATGCCGCAACGAGACCTCCTTCGTTCCCTTAGCATCGAGACGAAAAACATAGTTATTTAAGCACAGGTTATGTAAAAATGGAGATTCCTGAATATACCGATAATGCGAATAAACAAAACAAACGTAAGATAATGCCATTTCGCATTAAGTTCGCCATTGTGATAGTACCTATAGTGTATTGTTATTTTTTTGTAAATAATTGAAACTAACAAATAAAACTCGCTTCACAAGCGGTCGGGCAAAAGTGAATAAGATCATAAACATTGATTACAATCCTTGCCTCTGGTCTATCTGGACGGGACAGAATTACAACTCACACATGGAACGCAATATAAGATCAAATATCCTCAAGATATGTGACATACAAACACGTATGCAGATAATAAATGAATGGCGGTCGCGTTAGTTAGATATCTCATCTAGCGACGCGTGTAACAAATGATGCGAATAAGTACAAATAGTTAATTATATAAGCTAGCGATACTTACATGTTTTAAAAGACTACTATATTAAAACAAAATTGGCTTGAATTCTAATTTGTGTAAGTCCTTAGTGTCCATAAAAGATGAGTACATAAGCATAATTTACGGGCATACGCTCCCATAAGAACAAATAAGTCTACTTAACATCTTAATTAGACGAAACAATTGGGGGATGAAATTTAAATTCGAGCAAGTGATGAATAAATTACCGATTGACACATTGATGTTCCATCCTACGGGAAAGTGAGTGTAGTGATGTACGGTTTTTTTTTCACAAAATATTTACTTGAAACTTTTGTTCCACACGCATAATCTCTTCTCGTCTTTTGAGTTAACTATTTTCAAATATGTTTAAGTCCCTTCTTGCATTTCGAGGAAACATGTTTGTGATTATGATTATTTATACTTATGCCCTTCTTATTAACGATATATCTATTGGATAAAACCCACGCTTCCTACAAGCAACCAATAAAAGTGTAAAACTTGTAGCGTGCACCAATTAATGCAAAATTATGAATGCCGTGGAGAGCGTGGAGCGAGGTCGTTACCCGGGTGCCCGGGTGCCCGAGGGAGTCATCGACCGGCGCCGGCGCAGGGGTGCGCGCAGTGCGCGGGCCCTCGTAACTCACAACACCACTCTAATCGCGCGCGCATGCACTCCGGTTTCCGATCGACAAGGGAAACACTCAAACGCTCCGAACATCATTTTTTCACGCAATAACAAACCGTAAAATATTCTATTTCGCGGTTAGGTTAGGTAAGGGTGCCTCTGTAACTAATTAGTAGTTTTTATAAAAATAAAAATATGAATCGATAAAAAGATTCTATACAAAATATTCAGAACAGCGCCATCTCTCTTGCAGTCTTCACACTTGCTGTAAAGCAATGGGGATTGGGGATCGTGCGTGTAAAAACGCACATCCTAGGGTATGGCGCAATAAGTAAAGGATTAAGGGATGAAAGATTTGGTGTGACTGACGTAGCGGTCGAATAGCTCAGTTGGGAGAGCAATGCGCCGGAAACGCAGAGGTCGCGGGTTCAAACCCCGCTTCGATTGTAGTAGATCGCATTCAATTTTTCTTTCTTAATTTACCTTTGTGTCATTATTTATAAAAATAAAAATGTGGTGTAGAATCTTTTTATCGATTCATTTTTTTTTTTATGTGGTAATATAAAAAAAAAATGAATCGATAAAAAGATTCTATACAAAATAATTAGTAGTAGTTTATTTTTTAAACTGTTCGGCGAAAATCGGGATCGGTGCACTTAACCCACGTGTCTAAATAATAATGGCGAACTAGTGCACCGATACCTGTTATATTTTGTTATATAAGTATTGAATACGTGTATTCCAGATAACAGAACAAAATATATTGATGCGTCAAGCAGATTATCAATTTCACTTAAGAAAACGTAGTCAAAAGCGAGATCTATGATTAAAAATATTTTGATACTAGTCAAGACGTTACAGCGGCCACGAGTACATCACTGTTGCGTTCGGCGCAAACACCACATTTAGCTCATTTTGTGCATACGATACCTTATAAAGTACTCATTGAATAAGCTACGCGTCCAAAGTCCGCGCATCTGTCGAAACAGCGCTGGCGCAGCATGGTCGCCTTGCTTGCACACACGTTCTTAGTCGCGCGACGTTCTTCTTTTGTATTCTTGTTGAGCGCGCACGGCCGTAGCCACGATTAGACACCGATTTAAACTCGTTTTCACTTCAGTAGATTGATTGCAATAGATGACGATGAAGTAAACAGTACAAGCTTATTGATTTCATCAACCACTTTCGTTCTCAAGTGATACCTTTAACGTCTGATTCTAAAACACTAGTACAAGTAGCGAAAGAACTTATTTTATAAAGTAATAAATATTTTTTAATCAGTATAATTAACGTAAGTGAACGTACTTTCAAAAGCGAGCGTAATGTAGAAATGTCTATGGAGTGTTACAATTGTTTAAGTTATCATAAAGAGACCTTATCTAAATGATGACGATTGTCCTCGGTTGACAAGTTTACCAAGCCTTAAAGTAAACGCGTCGAAAAGGCCAACATATTAATGCAAAACATAAATTGGCAAATATATCCAAAACAGCATGTAAACACAAACGTAGCGTATATCCGAAGATATTGGTTAATAAAAAGGCACGTAAATTTGGTACGAAATAACAGTGCCAAGGTGACTGGCTCGACGGAAACGTGATGTTCAATTATAGTGTTACAATGCCTAGCCAGTGCCAAAGTTGCCAAATGGCTATAATTTTACCCGAAATAGTGATTGATACTATTAATTTATGTGACCCTGATGGCAATGACAATTCAATCGAGCGAAAGACGCCTTCTCGCGGCGTGAAATGTGACCTTAAGTATTTGCCCTGCATCGCCTCTTTCAATGGAGTTTGAACTAATTCTTGAATAGTTTTAAATATATATTTAAGCTATCAAAGTACCTATAGTGAGACTAATTAAAGGCAATATCCATGGCGCGCTGTTAGATAGTTATAGCGAGAGGCGTGTGTGGGAGTTATATCTGTGGCGTAGTCGGAACGGGGCGCGTCGTGTATGCGCCGTGGCCCGCTGACCCAGTTGCCGAGTGCGAGTGGCGCGCCACGCACCGAGCCGCCTGCACCGGCAACACACCCATGTGGCTGCCCTGCACCCTCCTGTGACGCACATGTGCCTGAAATACCTCGCAAAGCCCCCAAGCTCTCCTTTGGAGATTTCTTTAGCTAATCCGATCGATTCATATGGACACCTCCCACGGTCTAGTTTGAGACAGGAATTCAGGTCAACGTTTTTAAACAGATTTCAAACAGGCTGTTACCGTCTTACGTTTCAGTATGTAAATGCTAACATAAGTTCCCAGAGAAGAGATTTGAACATAAAATATGATGCATATAATATAACTATTTACTCCTTATCATCTTTTTATGTAAATTTTTAGGTCACCACGATTAAATGAAATCTACAGGTCTTTAAAGTACAATACGAGGATAACTAACAAATAGACATACGGATATACGAAAAATAGGAAAACTATTTTGACATTTAAAAAATGATCCCGGTATGATTCCTTTAATATTTTTTAGTATACAATGAACTTGAATCTTTAAGCAGTTAAAAGTACAATACACGGATACAGATCAGGCTGATACCATACAATTATATACGGAAGGTAGAAAAATAAATATCCTTGGGCTCGAGTGATTCGATGCATGCCTTCCACAATAAAGACTCTCCCACCATTTATATACCCACCCATTGTAGATGCAGTCCGTGTGTAACCAACGCTCGGCGCCTATTGCGAATAGCAAATAAATGGATAACTACTTCGTTCACTTGAGGACAATACTTGTAGCTTGTTGCTTCAGTCTAACCATAACGATCACAGTTGTCGCAAACATCTTTCAAGACGTGAGAACACAGCAGCAGAGCTAGCATAACTTCAACATGCGACATAGGGAGCGACTCGACATCGCATTGTCGCGGTTGTCAGATATCTCTCCTTCTGTAGCATAACTAGTCAAAGCGACTAGACTCGAGAGGTATCTCGCGGTTCAATCCGAAGTCGCAAACGCGTCATTTTCGATGATACCCTTTAAAATCAAAGTATTCAGAATGGCATATTCACATATGGCAACAACGAATCGGTACTAGGGTTGAGTTGTTCCATTCGTTCTTAAAAGCTAAAAAATCTAAATATTGTCTATGTGACTCCTTTTCATCTGTCAAAGTGAAATTTAAAATTGTTGACATCATGCCGCCGAGAGGCAAAATGTAAGTATTTTTTATTATTAATTTAATTTGATATCTAATTCAGTTACATTCGGACTTATCTAACGGTTGGTTTAAACCAAACGAGATGGTTATTTTATCCCCGTTCTACCAAATTATCTTTGTGTAATAGATGCTTTATATTCAGTTCTAGCTGTTTGTTTGGTCTAAGCCCACAGTAAGTCTAACAAAATGTAGTAACTTGTAAATAGATTGATTTACGTAGAAATAAGTACCCGTTGCAAACAATCTTCAAGTTCTAACAGACACATTGAAGATATTATAAAAAAAAAGGGAAATAGGCCGTTTAAATGTCACAAAATATCACATCACAAAATCCAATGCCCAAGGCAACACATACAACAGATGGTTATGGAATACTTTTACCCGGCTACCGAGAAAAGCTAATAAAAACAGGAGCTTGACTTTTCACTCTTGCAAGAGAAGTTGCGGGCAGATTCTGCTGTAAGTATTAATAAAATAAAACTAAACTTTTTGCAGGATATCAGCAATACACTCTTGCGGAAGGAGAAGCTGGTCCAGCGGCACCAACTAATGGAGTTGCGGCGACCTCGAAGAGCGGGAGGAGTTTACATTATAATTTACTTGCATGTAATTTTATTATTTATTAAACGTTTTCAACGGCTAAAACTTTATTTTTACAAACTCGCAATATTTTAACACACATATCAGTGACACGGACCGGCAGTGGGTCGTAACATTTCTAGTCCGACTATATACTACGTTTATGTATATGTACTACTTCATTTTGATAAATTTCAGTGTACATTTGGACGCATCCCATAGTAGTTCAATAAAAGAGTAAAAGTAATATTGATAATAATACTTTATTTATTTGCAATTGTCGTCTTAGTTAAAATCTTCTTGTATAATATTGCGACTTTTCTGTAGCGCTGCCTGAAAGAGTGCCACGTTGTCTTGTTCTTCATCGTTTTCGGGATCTTCTAAGACTTCGTCGATCTCCTCCATTTCCACCATGATAGCATTAAAAAATAAAAGTAGTGCCGTGCCGTAGCGAGTTACTCATAAGTAATTTTCTTATTAGAGAAAATGAAAAAGGGCGAAAGCTGATGGATAATGTAGGCCCAGTAAAAAGTCCCGTTCTTAAGTCTTCGAGAAGTCGGTATCTTTTTCGTAATGATTTTGTTTAACATGTTTCTAATTTACGAATATGAAGTGTTTCATCATATTATAAACAGTACAGCTGGCATATATTATACTACACGCCTTCTTGAGTAAGCAGTGCAGGGATCTATCACGACTAAGACATCTTACTAGCGACACTTTCAAATAGCCGTTGGTTGGTGTTGCGGACCTAGCAGTGCCATTGTGTATATTGATTCTCGGGTGAGTTTGGCACTGCATATAACAAAGCTATCTTGGAAATTAAAAACAACGACGAAGGAGCAGTAATAGCGACAATTTCAACTTGTAATAACTGATAGTTAGGTTGTTCGGTGCAATATGCACCTAACACGTAACGCGCCCATGCGTATACGTATGCGTTTTAGCTACATTGAAGTCAACACTAATTTCAATCTATAAATTTAATGCAATTACGGATACCGTCGGGACCGGGTGCATTCGAACACAGTTTTATAACATTTTAACATTTAGAAACATTTTAAACTAACTTAGCTTTTAGTAACAGTGATGAGTTTGGCAGTAGTTTTTTTAGATATTTAACATTTTCAACTCTTCTCCGGACCTTAAACATACAACCCTCGCCCACCACATAGGTAATTTTGAAATTACTTATTTATTTTCTTTAAATTTATCTAAAATTGGAAGTTAAAATATGGCGCGACAAAGTTTCGCGTGCTTGATAGCTCGAAGACTATATCTCGCCGTTTGACGTAGAAAAGCTAGAAGGATTTGTCGCGAAATAGGTAGTTATGCTACCAATTCAGTTCGAAGTCTCCTTTCAATGTCATTTTGATCGAGTGACATCTACGAGCGAGTCTTTCTCGCATCTCGCGCTAAGTTATGCTACCGCCTTACGAGATGACGTTTAGTCGCGCCGATATGTCGCGTCGCGCGCGACATGTGCAAGATATGCTAGCCCCGCCAGAGGCGAGAACTTTTGTCGACGTCGTCTGGCCCAGATTGACAAGACAATTTAGGTAAATGTTTTTGAAAAACTCAAAAGCCTTTGAAAAATTCTAAAACGTGAAGCCTGTCAACAATGGGCATAGCTTAAGGGAAGGGACAATATTTGAGCATATCTATATGACATTATTTAGTTTATTCATAATCAAAAGTTTTTTTTTTTATTTGTCTTGTCACGCAGTGACATGCAAGTGTTGAGAAAAAACGTTTTATTTTTTAAACATATGAATACCAATCATAAAAATAACATTTGAGCCATAACCTAGATTGGAATGAATAGTAGTTAGAAAAGTTTTGTAAACAAATAGGTTTTAACTAAGTCGTTAGGAACGCGTATTAACGGTAAAGATTAATTCAACTCTATCAAGGCCCATACGCGAGGCCGACCCGACACGCATACAGCCAAACGTGTTTGATATCACGCCCGCGTTGCCAAATACAACACTTGAAACTTACATTTGTTATAAGAATAGTCAACATACATTTGCACGACACATTAACAATATTCGAAGACCTGTTTGTGTTTGTTATCTGAAAAAATACAATTTAAAAAGTTTGTTGTCCAATAATGGTCGGGGTCAGGGTGCTTTAGGGATTCGTTCACTTGAACATACCAATCACTTGCTAAACAACGTTTCATAAATATTCATTTTACAAACAACTTTAGAAAAATGAAAGATTCCCAAATAGACGTTTCATAAAATATAGTTTTACAAATAGATCATGATACAAATTATTTATTGGACAAAACATCATATCACAAAACATTATTTCGCAAATTATTCATTTATTATTCTAGTCAAATAACAAAATAACGAATGATAAAACAACGTTAATAAAACGCATTGTTTGGAAAACATTTTGTTTAATAAATCATCATGGTGTGAACGCCTTTCATATGTGTAGTTTTCTACGAGTACAAATATTAACATACTTAATTTTTAACAAAGTATAGTTGTTCTGATGAGCATACAGACGTCTTAGTGTTCAGGTTATTGAGGTTTTTTAGGTAACATGTCTCGAAAACCGAAAACTGTAGGTTAGGTTAGGTTTCTTTTATGACCATGTATAGCGGAGCGAGCGAAGCGAGCGGAGCCTCAAAATGCTTGCTTAAAAAATGGAACATCACTCAATCTACCAAAGCCCGACCCCGGGCAAAATATTTTTTTGAACCCCAATATCTCGGTAAATATCGCTCTTCTCAGAGCGATGTTTTTTTCTTTTCTATCGAAAAAGTTTGAAGAACAAAGTATGCTTATTTTAGTGTAATCTACAAGATTTAATCGAATTAAATCCAAAAACAGCAAAAGAAGTGTAAAAAATTTTAGTCCCAGAAACGGCCCGTCTTTGGTACAATCTGACCGAAATAAGTACTTGCCTGTTTAATATTTGGCCCAAGTGTTTCGAGTATTAAACTTCATACCGTCCTGCGTTTCGTTACATAGAGAGTTATTTTTAATATTTTTATGAAACAATAGTTTATCAAATAATGTTTTGCAAAATAACTGATTTTTAAAACGATTTATTCGTGAAGTGAATATTTTTTAAATGAAACTTTGTCATTCAATATTTTTATAAAGCGTCTAAGTTATTAAATGTATATATGCCGAGTAATTATTTGTAAAATGAGCATTTTAAGGAATGATAGGTTTGTTAAATGAATAGTTTGTAAATCGTTGTTTGTTAAGTGATTATTTGTAAAAAGTTGTTTAGCAAATGATGATAAACCTTCACTTGAACATAGAAGGCTTTTTTTATACGTCCCTGTCTAATTATTCGACAAACAAGTAATGAAAACATTATAACATTATTGAATCGAAGAATAATAAATATATGTATAATCGAATCACGTTACATCTAGTCGTTAGGTTTGGTTATCAGCTGCCCTGTGTGCGCCTCTGCATGATTTAGATGCAAATGCTACAGAGTGCAGACTAATAACACCTAATAGCCGGTTGAAACTGGAGTGCGGTACGATCCTTACCTCCCGCAAGCGGAATATAGGTCGAACCATAACCGCTCTCCATAGGCAAACTTGTTAGAACAGAAACGATTCTTCCCCAAACACGGATATATATAGAACGAACACAGGAAGCGCATTTTACGGAACAATTTGCGAAAAATAAACTTTTTCTTGAGGTCTCCAAACATTATTTTTTGATAAAAATCAGCAGTTTTGTAAATATTCGCTGCGGACATCCAAAAAATATTCATTCACAAATCTCGCTCTCAACTCAATTTGTAAATTTTCGCTACATTTTATCTGGAAGTCTTAGTTACGCGATTAAGTCGCTGAGCGACATCTGACTTTTTGTGAAACAACATAAGAGCGTTTGTCTTTATAATCATATAATGCAATATTTGAAATGTACGTACCTTTTTCATAATTTCCCCACCTCCTTCAATTGATAATGGACACACAGGTTGATCCAATTTAAAAGTCGGATTGAGACAAAATACTGGTCTGACCAGTCGGTCAACGGTAACCGTAACGGGACCCTAAAGTAGAGCCACAAAAATCGTGCAGTGCACTGAAATCCTTCACAAAACGCGGATAAAATCTTAAAATGCGGCTTCGTTAAATACACGCAGTACCTGGACATAAAAGACCGAAATTTTGTGCAACACTCATGGAAAAATAGACAATTGCAATAGACTGCGATCCATAATAGGACCACATCGGCGCCTCTATCCTTCCAGGTCGGCTTCTAAACCATTCGCTACTTGATTGCTCTAACGTACGTACTTACCTATCAATAAAAAATGCGATGAAAGATCCACGTGTACGTGTAGTAAAAATGATTTTGAGTAATTAAACTACTTAATGCATCAGACTAGCAAATGACTTATATGTATCTTGGATTGGATTTTACCCAGTTCGTAATTCGAAGTTAGGCGGAGAGTTCAGTTAATTGGTGATCTGCCAATCCAGGAAACTTTTGTTGGCAAAGTTTCGGACTTTCATAAAGTTTACGTGCTAAAAGTAGTAACAGCGGTCCAAGTGTACATTCAGGATCACCGACGAAGCAAACAGCGTATTTACACCGGAAACGAGACTCTTACCAAAAATAGAAGAGCCAGGGTCTTGCATCCGAGCCGTCTTCCGCGTGGCATGGCAAACCAGGAAATAATCATTTTGCTCCTCAATGACACAACAGGTTTGCGCCAAAGTGACAAACGGGCCCAGGGCGGGAAGGAAAGGACAATGACATTAGCATTTGAAAGAACTGCGTCACGAGCGGGCACAATGACGCGGCGACAATCGAACACGCATGGCAAGATGGCCGACGCGGCGTCAGCTGATCGCGCACTGGCGCACACGCATCGCACCGTGCATCTAGCCTTATTGCTCTCTCTTTCATCCGCGCTAGCGCACAATGGACGCGCTTTATCATTGTTTGGAACACAAATGCGCGCTACGCTATAGCTGCGCGTCACACAATATGTATAATATATACAAGTACGGGATGGGAGTAGTAACTTAGATATCGCAATCTGCACCTGATAAACGTTTAATTTTAAGAGCAGGAAGGGGGGGCGTTAATTTTCTTTCCTAAATTTTGACGTTTACTGTACCTAAGCGAAATAAATGTACGTAAAGTTTTTTTTGTTATTGACACATGATAACTCATAAAGTCGTGAGCCTCAAATATTGAATAAAATGGGCAATCCTTGGATATAATGAAAAATTAAAATAATATGTGAATGACATTTGCTTTTGTATTGTTTATTGTTTATCAAGTTTTATTGTAATTCCCGGGACAACATTTTTGATAATAAACAGATATTACTGGTCGTCTGGTACTAATGAAAGGATTTTAGAGAAATTGATAATATGTAATTTAATTAGATACCAATATCTGACAGGAATACGGGCAAACAGTTACCTCGCTGCGCAGTAGCATGCAAAGGGAACTTCTCGCCGTGAACCACAGGAAGTTTTTCTTTTACAATTTATGTCATTGCATTTCAGATTTACCAAAGGAAATGTTATTCCACTATGTCTATTTTAATATAAATTTGAAATTGACTAAAATACGGGAACATTTAATTCGCTACATTACACGCGCACAACACTAATTGATTTTATTATTCTAAGAAGACTGAGCACAAGTTTTGTAAAACATTCTGTAAGACGTGACCGATACCCTACATACGACATATGAAATACAATAACAATAACATAAAAAATAACGTGATTTTTCTTTTTAATAGTTAAGTTTATTATCCTTTGCCTTGTTATTAAGGGTTGTGACTATTGTTTGAATGATCAAATCAAATCTTTCAATCTGATGAAAAGACTTCACTTAAAACCGAAAATATAAAACAAACAAAAACTATAGGTACGATATACGATCAAAAACACCACAAGAGGGACCTCATTCAAAATTGCACGTCAAGTTCTAAGCACGTGAGGACGTCGACCTTCTGCACCAAGGTCAGGGCGGCGGCCTTCACGCAGCCTCGTCTGTCTGCGAGCGAGGCTCTCCTCCGGTCCACACCAACCACTCGCTCGGCGCGCACACACACATTACTTAACCACGATTAACATTACCTTCGAGTTGGAACACGAGCCCATGGCCACGTAGAAACTACGCTCGAAAGCGCCACACTAGCACAAACATCACAGTTTCAAATCCGTACCGAGCAGACTAATTCCAAACGTTATCCGAACAGATAAGTCGCAATAGCCGAGAACGGATCGAAAATATGTTGCAAAACAATCGCACATTAAAGTTGATCGCGTATGAATCGGCCTCGCGGGGGCGAGCTCCGTCCGTAGCGCGCGGGCTGACTGGTGAGTACTGAGGCGCGCGGCGAGGTGCGAGCCCGAGCCGCGGTCGCCGCCCGCCACCGTCGCCGCCGCCGCCATCAACTATTCGCGTCATTCCACTCCACTCCGCGCTCCACACGCGCACGCACTCACAAATACAAACAAGCTGTTCGCTGCTTGATAAACACATGCTCGCTCAAATGGCTATCTCGACATCACGACACGCATCGACCCATTATCATTGCTACGAATATAACTAGGTTCGGCCGTACAATCAACGTGTTATTTCATAGACTGAATATACTGAGAATTTAAGCCCTCGACGTGCGCATATAAAGAATGAGTCACATAATTTAGACCGAAGTATGAGTAGAGTTCTCTATCATTACTCACCGCTCTCAGCTTTCACACTCAAACTAAATGCAACAAGGCTGTATAGTGTGTAGTTAAGAAGCCAAATCATTATACTTTGATAACATTTAAATAAATCATTAAAATGGCCTAAGACAAAAATATTTTTCGGGCGTTCCATCTTAATATTCATTGTAGGTAACTATGTGTGACCGATGAAAGTGAAAACTCCGAGGTCGATATACGAACGAACTTCAAAGACCGTTGAACTCAAAAAAGTAAACACAGGACATCGTCTCAAATCGCACGAACAATAAGATTTTAAAGGTTCGTCAACTTCAGTTCAGTAGTAAATAGTTAGTCGACTCGCTAAATGAATTTACACGACGTGTAACTTTAGCGCACTTGTTTACTGTCAATGACAAGAATCATTATAATAGGTAAAAAGGTCGGACGGGGTGATGGCATATACAAACAAAGCCATGTGTGCGAATAAAGCGAGACTCGTGACCGTGGCGGCGGCCGCGGAGGCGGGCGCAGAGCGCAGACAAAGCCCCGACGGCGGAGCATCGTCGATCTCCCCCGAATTAGTCCTGGGCCAGGGCGCTGACCTCCGCACACGCGCCGCTTCGTAAATCTACGGCATTACGAGCCACGCACGACCACCGAATAAACACCCCTCGATCGACAGTTGACGTTGACACTACTAATCTCCTAGATAAACTCATTCTCGATTATCGCCTTAAAAGTATTGCCAATGATACCACAAAGAGACAAAGAAAGCGAACAAACGGATACACGTGGAGCACGATATCACCGCGCCGTACGACGCAGTTCGCCGACCGTTATTTAAGGATCATAATAAGTTTGTATCTGATGATGAAGGAATCCCTTGTTTTTGTCAGGGAATGAGTGGGAACGCGGCGACGATTAACAAAGGTAAACAAAATGAATTGTACATTTACTACACAAAGAAGTTTGGTCATCCCGCCATTCTTGAGCTGTGCTGCGTACTTAGTGTTTAAATATTCCGTATTCCTTGAAATTTATGTTTTACTCGATACGAAACATGTGGGTCATTGCACCTATTTAAAGAGCATGACTTATTAGTTATACGCAACACCATGGAATACTATACACGCGTCTGCTACATGCGGGTCGAATAATCCTAGAAACGAGTAGGGCTTTTATCAAAGTCAGCTTTCGAAATAGCTTTTATTTCCGACTTCGTCCGAGGAAAGATGCAATCGGTTTATTGTCAACAATACTTTGAAAACTTCCATCTAATAAAATTATTTGAACCTCAAATTTTTCTCTTCTGGGTAAAACACTCTTTATTTAATGTATACTGTGTAATTTTGCAGGTTTAGTTCAAGATACATATTTTCTTTTTGAAAGCAAAGTGATGATATCAATAAAATAATTATACATAAAGGGACAATATAACATAACTCGATCTAGATCTAGTCTCATCTCAAACTTGACAATGCTTATACTATGGATGGGTGCTCGACGAAGAATGTAAATATAAGACATACAATTTCGAGTTTGTTACACGTTTAATATATTATATACACGTTGAACCGGAATTGGTGTATACAGGGTGTAATCGTTAAGTTGTTGTGACCAGGCGATAATTCCGTAATTAGATGAAATATTTAAAAAAAAAACAGCCAAGTGCGAGTCTGACTCGCGCACCGAGGGTTCCGGACAGATACTTATCCCATCTTAAATGGCCGGGTTATGTTAAGTTCGCACCTGGTATGTATGGCGCCGAATTAGAGATGTGCCTTTCTCGAGATCGTTTCCCGAATTTTATGGGAAATGTTCTCGAGTAAGTTCTTTTCCCATACAAATTGGGAAACGTTCTCGAGAACGGCACATCTCTACGCCGGATACAAATGAGGTGTGAAGTTAACGCAACCGATCACGTGTGTTGTATGGGAGCCCCCCTAAATATTTACTTTATTCTGTTTTTTAGGGTTCCGTAGTCAACTAGGAACCCTTATAGTTTCGCCATGTCCGTCTGTCCGTCCGTCCGCGGCTTAGCTCCGTGATCATTAGTACTAGAAATCTGAAATTTGATATGAGTGTGTGTATGTTTCGGTTACCTATCTGAAACACTAAAAACGTTAATCCGATTTTTGTTTCGACAAAAACTATTCGACAACTATCATTTTAACTTTTTTTCATATGTCCGTAAATTTATTTCGATATTTTACAATTAGGCATTAATTGTTTAGGTTTTTCAATCACTCTACTAATGACACGTTTCGCTATATTTAATTTTCCCGTAATATCAGTTTCCCGATGTAACGTTTCGGTTTATTAATTATTCGACTTTTTTATATGACTTTGATTTCATTCGTCCAATCCGATGTAACTTTAAAAAATTATAAATAACACTTTATAATTTTGTTAAGAACCTAACCTAACCAAATTTACAGCTCCGCTCTGGCGCTTTGCCGGCCGCTGCCGTGACATGCTCACTTCGCTCGCTCGGCTCGCGCGCTGTTGTGGTCGCAGTTCTAAAATATCATTTTAAAATATCATTGGGTAAATGAAAAATATAAAGGTATTAAACAAAAGACAATACAGAGGGCAAGTGGATGGGACGGGAAAAGGTAAACTGAAAATTTGTCTAAATGCATACATTGCCAAAAGTATCATTGGATAGATGAAAAATGGGCTACGAAACAAAATACGTAACAACTCATAGGGCAAGTGAATGTGACGGGAAAAGGTTTTCGGACAACGGTACTTCAACTAAATGTGAAATGGTAAAAAGAAAAATGTACGAAACCTTTCATCGGACAAACTACTAATTCGAATAGTTTTCGGACAAATGAAATTCGGTCAATGATTTTTAGTGTTTGAGATAGGTTACCGTATGTTTCACGCCGACATCGACAAAACGGTAAAATAAAAACTATAAAAAAAAAACTTTTTTTCGGGTACCTCGCAAACATCTAAAGTGGTGGTGATTTTTCTTTTGTTTCAACACTAGTGTGTGGGGTGTCGCTGAATAGGTCTTTTAAAAATAATAGGGGTCTCTAAACATAATTTTAAAACTTTTCAACCACGGGTCAAAAAATTATGGAAAAATTCATAAAAATAAGGACTTATAAGCAGTTTCAATGAGAACTATATTGAATAAAATCGGTCGAGCCGTTTTTGAGTTATCGCAAAATTTCACAAGTTTCTTTAAAATGACGTAAGTGCCGCGCGGTGTCTTTATTCTTCGAACGTTTCAACACATATTAGTGCCAAACTGCATTAAAACATTCCGCTAGCGCGTATAATCGATAACTTCCAGAAGGTAATAAGTAATTACAGTTACTTTGGCATTTACGACCTTTTTTATAGAGCTTGAAATCATTCTCGTAATTTCTTTCGTCTATTGTCAAAAAGTAGCCGAAAAAACCTCGCGTGATGTGTGATAAGCCCCAACTACATACCTACTGAACCTATTAGTCATATAACAAACGAATACATTTATATTCAAACTACTAAGGTTACAAATATCGTCGGGGATAGTGCAATACCGCTTAAGTAACAAGTGTAGATACTCGTACGAATCAATATTCAAACAAATGCTAAGTATTTTATTGAAATGACAACTTTATCGACAGCTGTTATTGCACTATCCCCGACGATATATGATTTTATGATAATAATAGTACACTAGAGGCCCGTTGCGGCGTCGAACCGCCGCTAGAATATGGAAATCCGGAAGTGTTACCGAAAATAACTACTTTATCGATAAGAAGTTTTTGGCGAACGAAGAATAAATACTGGAAAAAAACACGATAAAACTATGTTTTTTTTTATATATATATATATTTAAAGGGCATTGTCGCTAAGCGACCACATCGCAATTTCGCAAAAGCCAGGCTAGAGCTAGGCCTGATAGCCAACTGCCAGCTTCATCGTGCCAACTTTTTCAACTCTTGTAAAAATAACTTGTGCATTAATGACATGTGATCTGCTGATCTGTTTCACAAATAAAATGCATATTATTCGATTTATGGAAAAAATTTAATTCATAAAAATAATCCCATATCATAAAAAAATAATTGACATATTTTCATAGGACCGAACATAAGATTGGTAGAATTTAATTTGTTGTTCTTTCTTCAGGGCGTAAATTTATCGATTTGATCGATTTCTATCAATTTCCAGAAATAGCACATGAATCGAAACGACAGATTTGGGCACTCACTATTAAAAATAGTGATAATAAAAAATGTTACATAAACTCAATTGTATGAAATAGAGAGTATAAAACGTTTATAGATACACGAAAAACCACTATTATCAATGCTTGTTTTTTTATGAAATTCAATATATCGTGCAAATTTTCTTAATATGGGTGCTGCCATGTCATCATCATCAATCAATTTATCCAATAACAATTACACATTGTGTTTGAAATTCTTACGCTAGGTATACTTAATCAAACCCTATTTACTAATCTAAATAAATAACTGACCAACAATAGGTACTCCACCATAAAAAAAAAAAAAAACAAAAAAAAAATGTGTCAAATAATTGTGTAATAAATAAAATCCAATATATAAAACAGCTAAAAAAGTTGAAAAAAGAATATTAAGACATATTTTTTTCAATAAATTTAGAGCTGAAGGCCTAATACCCGCGAATTCCAAATTCAAACTTTCGTCTTTCCTCTTATTGAAATAGTGTCTGACAGAAGAGTGAGGGAGATGCTATCTATACTCTCAAGTCTATGATATAAACCTAATTTTAGGGTTCCTTACTAAAGTCGGTAAAAACGGAAGCCTTATAAAATCAATTTGTTTTGTTGACAGCATAATTTGTCAAATTTTATTTTGAATGAGTATAAGAATGATCAGCCAGACGTCATTAATTCAAATATGATTTATTATTGACCGCGTCGATTTTTTGAAATTTGCATTATATGTAGGTTATTTCTACCACCAAGTTTCTCTGTAACTCTGATCATGCACCGACTACATATTTCTGTTTAACCCAGTGGTTGACTGGTAGAGAATGCCTAAAGGCATTAAGTCCGCCATTTGTACTTACTTTTTTTTTGTATCGTGCAATAAAGTTTAAATAAATAATAAATAAATAAATAAGTTTCGCATGTTAGGGTAACATGTTAATTATTCCACATTGCCAACTGGTCCACAATGTCAGCTCGTCTATATTCCCATCTGGGTCCCAATGCCAACTTGTCCACACACCCAACACGTCCACATTGCCAACTCGTTCATACACCCAACTCATCTGCATTGCCAACTCGTCTATATTACCAATTCGTCTCCATTGGCAACTCGTCCATATTCCCAATTTGTCCACAATGCCAACTCGACCATATTTCCAACTCGTCCATATTTCCAACTCATCCACATTCCCAACTCGTACACAATGCCAAATCATCCACATTGCCCACTCGTCCATAAACCCAACTCATCTACAATGCCAACTCGTCCATATTACCAACTCGTCTTTATTGCCAACTCATCCATATTCCCAACTCATCCACAATGCCAACTCATCCATATTGCTAACTCGTCCACATTTCCTACTCGTCCATACACCCAACTCGTCTACAATACCAACTCGTCTTTATTGCCAATCTCGTCCATATTATCAACTCGTCCGTATTACCAACTCGTCTTCATTGCTAACTCATTTATATTCCCACTCATCCACAATGCCAACGCGTTCATATTACTTGCTCGTCCACAATGCCAACTCGTCCACATTTCCAACTCGTCCATATTCTCACCTCGTCCACAATGCCAAGTCGTTTATATTACCAACTCGTCCATACACCCAACTCATCTACATTGCCAACTCGTCTTCATTTCCAACTCATCAACAATGCCAACTCGTCCATATTGCTAACTCGTCCACATTTCCAACTTGTCCATAGACCCAACTCGTCCACAATTCCAAGTCGTCCACATTTCCAACTCGTCCATATTCCCAACTCGACGATACACCCAACTCGTCTATACAAACTCGTCCTTATTATCAGCCCGTCTTTATTGCCAACTCGTCCATATTCCCAACTTGTTCATTTTGCCAACTCATCCACATTCCGAACTCGTCCACGTTGACAACTCGTCCGTATTACCAAGTCGTCTTCATTGCCCACTCGTCCGTGTTCCCAACTTGTTCATTTTGCCAACTCATCCACGTTCCCAACTCGTCCATATTCCCAACTCGTCCACATTGAAAACTCGTCCATATTACCTACTTGTCCGTATTACCAACTCGTCTTCATTGCCAACTCGTCCATAATGCGAACTCGTCCACATTGTCCCCTTGTACATGTTCCCAACTTGTCAATTTTACCAACTCATCCACATTGCCAACTCATCCACATTTCCAACTCGTCCATATTCCCAACCCAACTCGACGATACACCCAACTCGTCTACTATACCAACTTGTCCTTATAATCAGCTCGTATTTCTTGCCAAATCTTCCATATCACCAACTCGTCCGTATTAAAAAGTCGTCTTCATTGCCAACTTGTCCGTATTACCAACTCGTCTTCATTGCCAACTCATCCATAATGCGAACTCGTCCAAATTGACCTCTTGTCCATGTTCCCAACTTGTCAACTTTACCAACTCATCCACATTGCCAACTCATCCACATTTCCAACTCGTCCATATTCCCAACCCAACTCGACGATGCACCCAACTCGTCTACAAATACCAACTTGTCCTTATTATCAGCTCGTCTTTATTGCCAAATCTTCCATATCACCAACTCGTCCGTATTACAAAGTCGTCTTCATTGTCAACTTGTCCGTATTACCAACTCGTCTTCATTGCCAACTCGTCCATAATGCGAACTCGTCCAAATTGCCCACTTGTCCATGTTCCCAACTTGTCAATTTTACCAACTCATCCACATTGCCAACTCATCCACATTTCCAACTCGTCCATATTCCCAACTCGACGATACACCCAATTCGTCTACACAATACCAACTTGTTCTTATTATCAGCTCGTCTTTATTGCCAAATCTCCCATATCACCAACTCGTCCGTATTACCAAGTCGTCTTCAGTGCCAACTCGTCCATATTCTCAACTCGACCACATTTACCATCCCGTCGACATGCAAGCGGAAGGACTTAGTTTTTTCTTGTAAAATACCATTTAATTTACCATGACTCATGCCATTTTCCTTGGAATTATTTTTTTGATGGACTTATATAATCATATTTATAATAATCTATAATAAATTTACTTATTTGAATGACGTTTAAATTAGTTTTACTACATTTTTTCTGCTTTGATTTATTGTAAAACTCGCCTATAAAAATAATCTATTCTTGAATGAC
This sequence comes from Apotomis turbidana, assembly GCA_905147355.2. Taxonomy (NCBI): domain Eukaryota; kingdom Metazoa; phylum Arthropoda; class Insecta; order Lepidoptera; family Tortricidae; genus Apotomis; species Apotomis turbidana. Next base: position 32,984,808 of record LR990282.1, read on the forward strand.
GGTCAGTTTTTCTAGTCTTTCGAGTACCAGTCCAACTCGCACTTAACCGGCTTTTTTCTCCACATTTTTAACAGGTATGCGAAAAAAGTTTCCATATGAACATTTTAAAAAGAAAAACAACCTGGCAATTTAGAGCATTGACATAATAGCCCCCAATAAAAAAGACATTAAAAGTTGTCAGAATATGGTTACTGTCATTCATTGTCAACAAACTGTAAAATTATTTTTGCATATTCGTACATGTTTTAAGTGTTGCGGATATTATGTTGTCGACTCAAAAATAATAATTCATCATGCTGAACAACTTACTCAGGTTTGTGAGCAAATCATGCTTATTATTATTTGGTCATCTTATGTCAAAATAGGGATCACGTGGTTAGCGCACAGTAGTTTTTTCAAATCCATTTTTCAGTACCTTTTCAGGAAAAAATTAAAATTCCAAGAGTTTTATGCACCTCTCCAGCATGAGACGAATCTAATGACATATCATTTATCAAAATCGGACCATAACTGTAGATCTGATGGGATGTACAAAAATCGGCCTCGCGTAATATATATATAGATTACTGCCGAGGCAGGGAAAAGTCAGGTCGTGGATGAGCATGATTTTGAAGGACGAGGCGTAGCCGAGTCCTTCAATAATACGAATCTGCGAACTGACATTCCCGCCGAGGCTTGTATAGTGCTTTTCTATATGCTTGGAAATAATCACCAATCTACATTTTAATTTAAAATATCAGTGCCATGAAGTTCATTTGGTACTTATTTTTTTTAGGAATAGGAATAATAATTCGGGTCCGAATCATATGTTTGATTTAAAACAAAATATATTAATAATAATTAAAATTATATGAAATAGTAGTTTATGCAACTGATACATAATGAGAGGCCTTAAAACACGAGTGTGGTTTTATGAAACGAGCGTCAGCGAGTTTCATAAAAGGATGACACGAGTGTTTTAAGGCCTAATTATGTACAGTTGTATACACTACTTTATCTACACACATATCATAAGTACTCTAAGATGGGTTCAGAAGCCATAAGGAAATGACCGGCACCACTAGTGCTACCTGTAAAGTATCTAAAAACGACATATAGTCATGCAGTAAGAAATAAATCTGAACAAATACATAAACAGATTATTAATTGTAATAGTTGTAATTTACATTGAAACAATACTTTCAACTAAAATGTGAATTACAATAAACTTCACAATTCTACTTTCGTAACAGCAAAGAACCAACAAACAAATGACAACAATAATGGCGGCAATTCGAACCTCCGTCAAGACGAATGTTTTTTTTTTTTCTAAATCGTATACAAACGAATGTATCCATATTCTCATGTCACTCGAGATCAAATGTCGTGCGGTTTTTATAAAAAAAAAACATACTGAATTGACGTTTCGTATCGATAACAATATTAATATCCAGGGGTCGGACTTTCTTTCGCACGGTAAGACTAATGGAGAACTATGGAGCCGTTATTAACATTAAAATACAATTCATACTCATACTCATACTCATTCATCTATTACATTCCAAACTGCCTTTGTGGTTATTATGGTTAACATTCACAAGCATTAAATGACTAAAATTATGAATAAAATACTTTTTTTTTTACAATATTTAAAACTCCTAATTTAACTCAATTTATTGTCAATATCATGAACTTTCTAGTCATAAATGGATATTCGATCAATATAGAACTCAATTTACTCCAGAAAACATGGATAAAGTTGCAAATATTTAGGTGGCGAAAAAAACAATGCCTACACTACCTTGACTATAAAATTAAAATTGCGAATGAAATACACTTATGAGTATGAGTATGACTATGAATAGTATTTTAAGGTTAATATCGGCTCCATAGCTCTCCATTAGTCTTACCGTGCGAAAGAAAGTCCAACCCCTGTTAATATCTATGGATACTAGAATAGAGACCAACTTGTGTTTTGACAGCTGTTCCTAATTTAAACTCGTAACCTCACAAAAATCGGTACTGTAATAACATTACAGTACAGATTTTACCTACTACCATAGACAAAAAAAATTCATAGTAAAATTGGTTGTAATAATGCTGGTCATTTCCTACGATTTCTGAACGCATTTTAAAGCACTAATGATATGTCCGTAGATAAACACAATAATAAAAAATATGCACATAATTATTAATTTTTAACAACTTCTAAACGCTCTTTTTTTTTAGAAACCATACCATATTTATCATTCGGAGAAGATCATAAGTTCAAGATAACTTTTATATTGATTTGGAAACAATCATTTCTGTTTTATTTTTTATTTGTTTACATTTATTCAACTCACTCATTAAATACCATCATATTATTAAAATTAAAACTTTCGTGAGAAATCTCTAATAAATAACTACTTAAGAATCATGAAAATAAATTAACCGCATTATAAGATTATTATTTAAATTGTTTGCCCGTTATTCGAAACTTGTCGACATTTAAAATACATTCACCATAGCAGAGCAGAAAAATGTTCAGTGCAAGAACTAAACGCAGAGAACAATTAAAAAGTTTATACTAGGTTTTATTTTACATAGAATATGCCCGCTCCTGATGATGAATCGCGTACCGATTCGAAACATGTCGAGCGTTATTCGACTTCTACGACGTGAGTAAACCCGTTTGAGTATTTTACTAGGTTTTATTTTTTAAATTTAGTGGACAATTGGCAGTATGGTGATTTATCACTTATCAGTCTTTGAAAAAATTAAAAGTAAAAATGCAGTAACCGGCCAAATTAAGAGTACCCTCATTTGTATGAGACGTCATAAACGGAAGGTGTGTTTTTTTTTTAAACTTAATCGTCTTATTAACTAATATTGATTTCCCGGCCGAGGCCAATAATTTCTTTTTGTTTGTATTAACGCCTTATAAAAAAAACGAACGAGTTCGAAAACGAGCAATACGCTAATTGACTCATGTCAAATTGTATTAAACTAATGTTTATTTCGTATAGTATTTAGCAAAGGAAACCTAAATATATATTTTTCAACTCATAAAAGGGAAAGATGGTTGATAAAATTGAATTTGAAAATATGGTTTTTAATCTGTATTTTGAAATGCTTAAAACGCTGTCCGCCATTTTCGCTTATGATAGTGACGTCACCGTTCCCGTAAAGAAAACTGAAGGTCTACTCCGACGACTTCGAATAGTGCCGTCCCTCTCGATCTCCTGTCAAAGTATATTGGAGAGAGCGGGATGAATTAAAAAAAAAACTAACACCTAGATACTTAATTCTTTCTCCAAAAGATAGCTTATGTTTTGTTATATTACAAACTACTGATAACTCCATATCGACGAAGCGAAGTCACAAAAATGATATCCGCGATTTCTTTAGGTATTCGACAAAGTGGCACGCTAGGCACTAAACTTGGAGGCCCTAAAAAGGTGGTCAAATTGGAAATGTATGCGTCGACATCAAAATCTTATACCTTTAAACGAGCAATTCTTGTATATATGTATGTACATAAATTTATTTCTGTGATCTCGGAAACGGCTCTAACGATTTCGCTGAAATTTGGTATATGGGGGTTTTCGGGGGTAAACAATCGATTTAGATTAGTCTTATGTTTGGGAAAACGCGTATTTTCGAGTTTTCATGCGTTTTTCTTTCCACGCATAATATGGTCGCTAATTTCGTTCTGCCGGCCACTGTCCGTCTGGTTCAGCGGGTTAAGACGCGGACGGCAAGAAACGGGTGTTACGGGTTCGAATCCCGCTCGGTGACTTTTTATTGTTTTTTTTTTATGTTCAATTTTATATATAATTTTTATTGTTTTTTTTTGTGACCCGTGATGAACATTGTTTAGATTACAGGTTTTGAAAGACATCTACCACCAAGTTCAGGTCATAAACTACAAATTATGTTCCTTCATGTCGTAATCGACAAGGTTCAGGTGCGGTTAGATTATTGCTTAAAACATTTTTGAAAAGGGACATATAACATTATTTTATGTGGCAAATAAAAAATAGAAGGCTGGTTTTGTTATAAAGCCGACAGTTCATATTTTATAGTACAAACAAGCCTTATTATCCAATAAAGAAATCGGGATCATTTTCAGACTTTACACGACGATGAATTGTGCTGCTTAAACATGGCTATTATTTAAAAGTTTGTAATCTAATAAGAATAATGTTTATGGATATGAATAGACAATACTCCTGGCCGTAATTTGGCATTTCCGAAATAATGGAATTTGGAATAATAAATTAGACGAGATAGTTACCGTTTTACATGGAATGCTCCAATAGTGCAAAACGAAAAATTTACCGATACAAATTTTAAACACTGTTTCTCGGGTATTTTTTGTGACGCCTTTATCACCTAAACACCACCTGCTCGGTCGCCCTAGTACTCATAGGTTTATTACAGTATGTTTCATCAGTTTTTATTTAAGGCCGATTTTCGGTATGTTTTGCCATATTTCACTAGACTGCCGCAACTAGAATCGACAATACTCATAGGTTTGTTACAGTATGTTTCATCAGTTTTTATTTAAGGCCGATTTTCGGTATGTTTTGCCTTATTTCACTAGACTGCCGCAACTAGAATCGACAATACTCATAGGTTTGTTACAGTATGTTTCATCAGTTTTTATTTAAGGCCGATTTTCGGTATGTTTTGCCTTATTTCACTAGACTGCCGCAACTAGAATCGACAATACTCATAGGTTTATTACAGTACTAGCTGTGCCCCGCGGTGTTACCCGCTCATCCCACGGGAACACTAAATTTATTCGGGATGAAAAGTATCCTATGTCCTTCCCCGGGACTTAAAGTATCTATATACCAAATTTCATCTAAATCGGTTCAGCGGTTTTAGCGTGAAGAGGTAACAGACAGACAGACAGACAGACAGACAGACACACTTTCGCATTTATAATATTAGTATGGATGTTTCATCAGTTTTTATTTAAGGCCGATTTTCGGTATGTTTTGCCATATTTCACTAGACTGCCGCAACTAGAATCGACAATACTCATAGGTTTGTTACAGTATGTTTCATCAGTTTTTATTTAAGGCCGATTTTCGGTATGTTTTGCCATATTTCACTAGACTGCCGCAACTAGAATCGACAATACTCATAGGTTTATTACAGTATGTTTCATCAGTTTTTATTTAAGGCCGATTTTCGGTATGTTTTGCCTTATTTCACTAGACTGCCGCAACTAGAATCGACAAAGTGGGACGTTTTACTAAACACACTCACAATTATTTGAAAATATTATATTTTATTTGAATGTTCTGTTTCATTATTTTTTGGATTGTATTATTCATTATTAATTATTTTCTATTTTATTATTTTATAAAGTTTCTTATTTAATTTTTGTACTGATATTGAAATTGTATTTTTATTATTAGGTATTTGAAGTTTTATTTGATTAATTATTTTAATTTGTATTTAAATTTTAGGCTTAATTATTAGAAATACTTTTTATTTCATTTTTGTTTGCATAAAAAGACATTTGAATATTATTATATGTGGTTACTCGTTGGGTTACATGCTATAGATTTTAATTTTTGATTACGGTCTAATCGCATAGTCGCACCTTAAGATGACAGCCTGTATAGAAATCTAAAAAACATTTAAATGTTCATTGTAAAATTTCAAGGTGAGTAAAAATTTGACCTCATACAGATTTTAACTTCGTAAGTCACTAATGACTAATTGGGAACGATGCTGATATAATTGATTATTTTGAAGTGGTATTAGAAATGTGACAGTAGTCTTTGTTCCGGTTCTCATTCGACAGGAAACGACGATTCATTGGAATGACAAAGGGCTGTTGTCCCACGACAAAGGGGCGCAAATTGTGTATAAAATTTCGTAACGACTCCTACATAAGAGCCAGACAGGCACTCTTGTCAAATAATCACAATAAACTGAAGCCGAAAAGATCACTTCGATCACGATCAATCGATTCCGGCAGACCGCGATCAATGATCACAAATTTCTTGTGTTGTCCTGGCAACTTGATGAAGAACTGTGTCGCGCGACAAATACTGTGTACATTTATTTTTAATAAGCAATACCAACTTTAAATAAAACAATTTTCTGTGTATAAATTACTTATTAAAATAGCTCAACGTTTTGGATGTGGCGTTACATCCAGTTTCGAAGACACTAAGTACGTAAATAATTTTATCACAGGACAAAGGTCACCTGAGATTTGACGACACGAACCTAAAGCTAACTAGACATAAGTACAGTAGCACAGAATACTTAATAGTACTGCATACAGAAATAATACAACATACACGCACACCCCCGCACCGGTTAGAGTTACCTCACCCCGCAAGGGCAAAGAGTTGGAAACGAGGTGGCTGCGTAGAAAATTTCACTTATGGGTTATAAATAACGTCGGCATTGGCTCGTGAAGTAGTGATGGTGTTGGTGATGGTAATGATGATGATGGTAGTAACTGGTGATGATGATGATAATGACGATGAAAGTGGTGACTGGTGGTGGTGATGATGATGATGATGATGGTGGTTTTGGTGATGATGATGACGATTATGATGATTAGGTATGATGAAGGCGGTGTTGATTCTGATGGTGATGGTCATGGTGGTGATTCTGATGATGGTGATAATGATGATTGTAAAGACGCCGATGGTGATGGCGATGATAAAGATGACCACAAAATCACCATCACCACCATAACCACCTCCTTCATTACCACCACTACCACTATCACCACCATCATCATCATCACCACTATCACCCTCACCACCACTACCGTTGTCGTGTGGTTGTTATAATTTTCTGTCTTACTATGTCATATTTATGTGCAACTAAAACACCAGCTAGTTGTTGCAACGCGTCTGAGCCAGCCCTGTGCGTCTTACACGCACACATTGACACTGACATTCAAGTTCAGTTTTTAGTAGGCAGTGTCCGCCCTGTGACAGTAGTGGAAAAAATCTATCATATTCGTGTATTTTGTACGATTTTTTTTATTTTTCATTATTTATTTCTATTATTTTATATTTCTAACCAAATTGTTATTTAAATAACGTCGTCGATTACTGCGTTTTATTGGCATTTGCCATTCATTTAATACTTGGAACTGCACTAATATATATTTTTATTCGTTATACACAACTACACTACAAGTTACTTATTTATTGCGCTTCTGACAATTTCCACTCGGTTCTTATCCTATTCAAATTAAAGTTATATATTTCAATATTAAAGCAAAATGAAACGTATAATTATTCTGTTCGTAAGAAACCGATTACAGGCAATAAGTTGTACCTAATCAAATCATGGACCGCGAAGCGACGCGGGTAGCGTAGTTTCTTGTATAATGCCTATATCAGGTTTAGCAATTGGCGGTAAGCGTACTGGTCTTGCGTCAATATAACGCCCATGTTATTGCTTTTGTGTTTCCACCACTCTGTTACCACCAACCTCGAAATCTGAACCATAATGACGCCTTAAGCAGATTCATACACATAAAAGGTACAACGCAAAACACGTGAAAACAATTTTTTTAATTTATGTACTCATTATTACAAAGTATTCATTATTACACGCATTTCGTAACAGACACAAAAACCTAATAAAACCGGCCAAGTGCGAATCAGACTCGCGCACGAAGGGTTCCGTACCATCAAATAAAATAAAAAACTTGTTCGAGCCCCACTATATATTTATTTTATTCTGTTTTTATTATTTGTTTTTATAGTGGCAACAGAAATACAAATACATCATCTGTGAAAATTTCAACTCTTACGTATTAATACAACCACTTATCACATATTAATACAGCCTGGTGACAGAGACGGACAGTGGAATCTTAGTAATAGGGTCCCGTTTTTACACTTAGGGTACGGAACCGCTGGGATGATTCAAGTTGAGAATTGAAAATCAACGCTGTGAATTGTAGAATAGGAAATTATGTGGTTTAACTCTTATAGTAACTTGTTTTAGTTTTTAAGTTAAAACGCGATATCAATAGTAATAAGTTTCTGTCAAAAATGACATTTAAGTGGCAAGCTTTTATAGCTGACTGTACTTTTCTTTGGATATCCAGCAAATGCTCACTGAGACGATTCTAAAGAGCCCAAGCTCGGTAGGATTGCTTTTTCTATTATAGAGTTCCTATGGCAACCTTCCGGCTCCATCATCAGATCAGCCCCATGGTACCATATTATTGTATTGTCATCAAAGTTAAGTAAGTATGCAAAATTTCAGCTCAATCGGTTGACGATATCAGCTTCAAAATCCGAGTTGCAAGATTTCACCCGAACAAACATACTTAGATACATACGTTGCAAGTTAAATAAAAGCTTTTAAAATGTATAATGGTGGCAGCACTACGTTTTCTGCCAACAAACTGCTCACTCTCTCGCTCTCTACTCAGGTTTTTTCCGGAAAATTAACAAGAAGAAAAGTGGTTAATCGACGGACGTTCACTAATTACTAAAGAGAAGACTTCAACTCTATAACATTATGCGTGTCACGTCTCGCCTTCGTATCTTTCTATGCGCGCGTACGTTTACGTCTCATGTGCATAAATCACGCCGTAGCCGTATGATATGATGCGTACATACCTGATGTTGGAAAAGTGAATTCCGTACCAGACAAATGTCTTTCCAAGTGCGCAGACCCTTCAGCTCACAGCCAGGTGACACCACGTCTGTGCAGTTGAGGTCAGCATCCACCGGCATCACAATGAATGATTGCACCACCTGTGGCCAAAAGGCATTCTAAAATGAGTTCATTTAACGTAATCTTCCGCTATTGGAATACCACTAAACCTATTTTTAAAACAACAAGCATGTGCGCTGTGCAGGTTTCACAATATTTTCAGTACTCCCGATTAGGGCTTGCAGAATCGGGAAATTTTAGTGGTAGGGCAAACCTTGGCTAATCGGTGATACGCAGTTATTCGGTGATAGTTTATTATGGTCTTATGCCGAAGTTACCTGATATTTTTGTAGCTTGTACTATTTTCCAATAGATGGCGCCACTTCCGTTGATTATAACAGCGTAGAGCAAGTATCCGAACAAACTCACAAAAATTAAGAAAAAAAGTCAATGTCAAATTTATTTTCATAACCTATATTCTTACACGAGATATTCGAGGTGGAGTAGGAGTGATTTATCACAATGCAATTAGGGGTTTTACTCTGTTCTTTATATGTAGTTAACAGTACAGCCAACACTAAATCATTTATTTGTTTTACAGGACACTCCTAAGAAAAAACGAGAGAAGGCTTACGATGTTTCCAGTATTAAAGCTGCCGTCGCAGAAATTAGCAATGGTAGTACTGTTTATAAAGCTGCAAAAAAGTTTTCTATTCCTTGGAGCACTTTGAAAGCTTATTGCGATCGCCATCTTCATGATCCTTCTGCCACAACTCAGGTCAAACGTGGTAAACCTTATGTTCTGCCAGCAGAAATAGAGATCGCACTCCTGTCCTATATCAATAAAATGCAAGAAATTGGTTTTGGATTAACTGTCAAACAGATATGTCTAGTGGCATATAGATTAGCTGAAAAAGGTAATGTTAAACATCCTTTCTCCAAAACAAAACAAGAGGCTGGTTGGTATTGGTGGAATTTATTTAAGCAGCGGTATAATCTTTCTTTGAGAGTACCTGAGAGTTTGTCCATGAACAGGGCTCAATCTGCGACAAGAGAAGCTGTAAATGATTTCTACAAAATACTAGAAGATTTGTATAAAAAGCTAGGTGTATCAAATCAGCCTAATCGTATTTGGAACCTGGATGAAACTGGGTTCCAGTTTGTTGTAAAGTCAGGCAAAATTGTTGCATCGACAGGCAAGACACATGTTTACAAACAAACCTTTGGGGAACGAGGTACAACAACTACAGTCTTACCTTGTGTCAACGTTGCTGGTGATGCCATACCACCAATGATCATTTTCAAAGGTAAAAGATGGGACGACAGGCTTAAAAGCTCAGACTATCCTTGTTTAATTAAACTGAGTGAAAAGGGCTGGATTAATAATGACCTATTTTTAGATTTTTTTCGGCACTTTACAGAAAACATCCCATTAGCAAGGCCAGTAGTGCTGTTCATGGATTCCCACAAGTCTCACTTAGCCCCAGAAGTGCTAGATCTTGCAAGTAAGGAGCAAATATTCATAGTAACTTACCCTCCACATTTGACACATTTGCTGCAGCCACTTGATGTTGGCATTTTTGGTCCACTGAAAGCAAAATGGAAGACACATCTGAACAAGTTCCAAACAGAAAAGCCGGGGGAAAAGCCATCAAGATATGACTTCTTGGGAATGTTTGTGGAAGCATACAAGGAAACAATGGATAGAAGATCATTGATAATGAAAGCCTTCGAAAAAGCTGGAATTCTATGAGGCAGTCCCTGATCATGCACTTGCACCATCTCTAGTAACTTCTGACTCCACAGAAACAAATGCAGTCTTACAGATTCAAACTGATAATGAGAATATGCAAGCACAATCAGAATTTGAACACTCGCAGGATCCCGAACCAGAGCCAGAGTGCTCCGGTATACAAGAAATATTGAAAATACCAAAAATGAAGCAAAAACCAGTAAGGAGAGGACAATCTAAGCGAAAAGTCATCACAGGTAATGTGTTCGCACCCACTCCAACTCAGTCACGTCAGATTCAAACTGAAAAAGAAAATATTCAGCCAGTATCAGCATTTGATCAATCACAGGCTCCCGATGAACCACAGCCAGGGTGCTCAGGAATGCAACAAATATTAAACATTCCTAAAATGATGAAAAAACTACCAAAGAGAGGACAATCTAAAGCTTCAACATCCACTCCAGCCCAGTCACAGCCTCATGTGAACACCAACATCTGTGGGACTTGCAAAGGTGATTATGAGCGTGATGTTAAACTTAAAAATGGAGCAGAATGGATAGAATGCCAATTCTGCAAGACCTGGTACCATATGAAGTGCCAAAATATCATAGATCCTGCATTTTTTCTATGTTATAATTGCCAACTATCTGACTAGTTTATAAAATGTGTAGAGTGAGGTCTATTTTAATTTTTAATGATAACAGTCCATGTGATAATTTTTTTAAACTAAACCCAAAGATGAATGTGCCATAATAGAGATTATTATAATTGTTTTTGAATACTTCCTGTCTTTTATTTATAATATTCAAATATATCACAGCTTAACCTGACTGTATCACAGAATAACCAAGTTCATGTCACATATTAAACTGAATATCACTGAATTACCTACTTTTTCGCATGCTAAAATAAATGCTTCGTAAATTCAAATAGTAGGTTTTACATAAAATAACTATTTGAGGAATGGTAGATAATTTAATTTACTTTTACTTAGTAATGACTCCAAAATAATTTGAAGAATACATAATATTATATGGTCAATAATCTTAACTATCACCGATTAGCCAAGGTTTGCCCTAACAAGAATACCCGGTATAGGGTTCTGCAGGCCCTATTCCCTATAAAGACAGAAAAACTATACAACGCATTATTTCTACAAGATAAATAGTAAACAAAATTTTGTTTCTGACGCACTTCTGAAGCTGGACGCACTTGAGGGTACGTTTTATCGGTTTCCAACTGCTCCAATTCCACGAATACTGACGTAGGGGTTAAAGGTTAAAATAAAGGTGGGCGGCAGAACCAATTACCAATACCACATTAAAAGACGCAAGTATAAACTCTTTGATGGTCTATTAGTCTTTGATAGTCTAGTCTACCCCTTCCTAGGAATATAGACATCAGATAGTATTAATTTGGCGTGGTCATGTTACACTAATTACGAACATATTGCTCGCGTTACATGCAACAGTCATGATCACGAATAGGTACACGACAGTAAAGAAAGTTTTGAAAAGTTAAAATGTGTGAGCATTAGCATTTTCTATCAGTTGGAGTGATTTATACGTTTCGTTTTGTAATTTAAAGAAATTGTTCCGCGTTTTCGATGTTGAGAAATAATTATATAGCACGTGACGCAAATGAAAGATCATTTGGGTCAAGTCAAATATATCGCATTATCAAATATTGCGCTGTGGAGCGAAAAACCCAGGGAGAATTTTCTAGAACAGGATTTCTCTGTATATTGGGCGGTGTCCACGACAATATAAGCGTAATATACGGCATTTGATGATCAGAAGGTTTCTTTTGGCAGGATGAAGCTTTTGAACCCTAAGAACATCTTAAGAAGGAGAGCTTTCATGAATGTGCAGTGCATGGAGTTATGACTTATGACGTCATCTATTTTTTGTATGGGATTTTGACATTTTGTGTTCTGAATCCGATCATGTAGGGTATCTAATGAAAGGGCTTCATGAGTTGATTTCAAATATATGTACTGCAAATACATATATGTATATTACATTACTGCTACTAGTTTGGAAAAACACTGATATAAGTACATTATCGAAACATACCAACCAAGTTTGGGGTCTCGCAGCTAGGAGACGGCTGAATGTTCTTTTAATAAAAGATACGATAAATAACCCGTAATATACTTATATCTAAAACCAAGAAAGGAGTTTTGGAAATATTTTCATTTCTACTTTAGCAAAATCCCATTTTCGTTATACAGTGTGTTAAAATAATCCATACTAATACTAATATACTAATTATACTAATACTAATTATTATTATTAATTATTAATAATTAATTAATCCATACTAATATTATAAATGCGAAAGTGTGTCTGTCTGTCTGTCTGTCTGTCTGTCTGTCTGTTACCTCTTCACGCTTAAACCGCTGAACCGATTTAGATGAAATTTGGTATATAGATAGTTTCAGTCCCGGGGAAGGACATAGGATACTTTTCATCCCGAATAAATTGAGTGTTCCCGTAGGATGAGCGGGTAACACCGCGGGGCACAGCTAGTAATTTTATAATCGGAAGTTATAATGACATAAATACGGACAAGTGCGAGTCGGACTCGCACACGAATTAACATTATTTGTATGGACACGGACGGACGGATAGTGGGGTCTAAGTAATAGGGTCCCGTTTTTACCCTTTGGGTACGGAACCCAAAAAAATATGCAAATCGTTCTGTAACTTTAAGAGAAGAGGGACACTTCTCTCCGTCTGAGTCAATTAGGTACTGTTGCATGCAATAATAACTAGCAACATTAGATTTAAATAATAGTTTAATATTTTTTTTCTTTATGTAGCAACATCCCTTCTCTTCCCGCGCGTCACCACGAATACACGCCGTCATTATGTTCATCAAGTTCGCCTTCCCCGGTTGCGGCGCCCTGGAAATACAACTAAGCACTGCACTCTCCAGGTACATGTACTTCGAGTAGCTTTGCCAAGGAGAGATGATTTTCTAGGGTGTGTAATAATTCATAGAACAACAAATGGTATAACGTTCATCACATCGAATAACATATAATATATGTTGTAGATAGTAACCTTAGTTGTGTCTAGACTTTTTAATAATTAAGTTTTTTATAGTTATGTCATATTTTAAATTTACTGTTACACTTTCGAATATACATTTTAACCGTCAACATCTTTTTCTAATTTCTATTTACCAAAATCCTTAAATAAATATACTCTTCAAGGCTCTATACCCCGCGTATTACAACACGTTATCAGCACGAAAACGCAGAAGAGTAAAAGGATTTGTGTAAAAATTGTGAAAAAGTTGTGGTTTTTTCATTGTGACTGAAAATAGTGATAGTAATCGAAATGTCACATGAAACTGGAGACTCTTCGAGTGTCAATAAGTCGAATTCCCCTACGAGTTCATCTTCAATTCCATTTTTTTGTATAAGAAATAAGGATGGATATCCTACCTGGAAATTCAAGATGAGGAATTATCTTTTACATGAAGACCTGTGGGTAACAATATGTGGTTATCCGGAAGATGACACGACCCCTGCTTCGACAAAGGTACGAAACGATGCAAAAGCGCTAGCAAAAATTTGCTTAACAGTTGACGGTGCAGCTATCACGCACGTCAGATGTGCCAAAACTGCAGCCGAAGCATGGAATTCTTTGCAGAAAGCTTTTGAGGATAAGGGAATAGGTAGAAGACTAGCTTTAGAACGAAAATTGTACAGATTAAGCTTTGCGGACTTTGAAAATATCGAGCTGTACATTAATGCAGTAATGTCAACCGCACAGGATCTTGCGGATATAGACAAGGTTATAGAGGACACATCGCTTGCAGCCATACTTTTAGGAGGACTCACCCCAAAATATGATCCTCTCATTATGGCACTAGAAAATTGTAATGTCGACGTGACCACTGACTTGGTGAAGACAAAACTGCTGAACGAAATGTCTAAGGACGCAGCTGTACCCGGAGATTCGGTTCTACTTACTAAGAAGATGCCTAAGTCAAAGAAGAAGGAAGTTATATGCTACGAATGTAAAGTGCCTGGCCATAAGAGACCAGACTGTCCGTTAAGGAAGAATAAAGAGAAGGTTAATGTAGTAAAAGTAAACGACGCCACATTTACCGCTCTTAACACTTCTGGAAGCTCAAACAAGGACCAATGGTACGTAGATTCGGGTTGTTCAAAACATATGACGTCACGACGTGATTGGTTCCAAGATATTACGGCTCTTGATAATGGTAGCGTTACTGTCGCTAACGGTGAACAAATTAAATGCTGCGGAATTGGAGACATTTCTCTAAACACACCCAAAAATGTTATCAACAAGATAAGTGATGTTGCTTTTGTACCAGATTTAAAAGCGAACTTGATTTCTGTAAAGAAAGCTGTTGATAAGGGTTTTATTTGTGTTTTTGATACTACTGGTTGTAATTTTTATAAATCTAATACTTTTCGTTTTACAGGTGATTCCGTTTTACATGCCTCGCCCTGTGGTGGATTGTACGTTTTAGATGGTACTGTTAATGTTCCCGAGAATGTGGCGAATAATAATTTGACACAAGATGTGCACTCTGGCTGTCAGGACAATAGTTATAAGCTCTGGCACAAGAGGTTAGGACATTTGTGTCGTATAGGCATGAATCAACTGAAGAATCACGAGGTAGGCGTAAAGTTTAGTAAAGTAGACAAAAGTAGTTGCATTGCTTGCGTGGAAGGTAAACAAGCACGAAAACCTTTCAAGAAAGTAGCGCATAATAGAGCTACTTCCCCTCTTGAGCTGATCCACATGGATTTGCTAGGACCGGTCTCTACAACCTCCTTTCAAGGAAATAGGTATATGTTGACTATTGTAGACGATTTTACGAGAAAGGTGTTTGCTTATTTTGTCCCTTCCAAAACTCAAGTTAAAAATAAATTCTGTCTGTTTCAAACATTTGTTGAAAATCAATTAGACAAGAAAATTAAAGCGATAAGGACTGACGGCGGAAAAGAGTTCGTGAATAAAGAGTTTGTTGATTATCTTGCTTCAAAAGGTATCGAACATCAAACGACGACGCCGTACAGCCCTCAACAAGTTGGAGTCGCAGAACGTACTCACCGTTCCATTACTGAGAAGGCGAGGACGTTGTTGGCTGAAAGCTCACTGCCAAAAGCTTTCTGGGAAGATGCTTTCCAAACTGCCGTATACCTAAAAAACAGGTCACCTCATCGAGCTTTAGGTGGACACATTCCATATGACAGATGGTGTGGTCGTAGAAGTGATCTTGAACATCTGAGAGTGTTCGGATGTAGAGCACTTGTCCATGTGCCTTCGTGTCACCGGAAGAAATTGGATGTCAAGGCAAAGGAAGCGATTTTCGTCGGTTATTCTGAGAATCCAAATACATACATGTTTAGGGATCCAGCTTATCCTCGAAAAGTTATTACTTCCAGAGATGCAACCTTTTTTGAAAATAGTTTTACAACGTTGAAGCAGAGGCAGAATGAGCCTGTGGCACAGTCCGACTCCGTACTGATCTTTGAAGAAAATGACCTCCGTACTGAGCACGAAGATCCTCAATTCTTCGACTGTATTGGGAATACCGAACCTGAGGCTGGACCATCTTCACGGGTAAATCCGGAGAGCGCTGTAGAATCAGCAGATATGGAAGATAGCGAGTGCGAGTCTCTCCATGAGTTACCTCATAGTGTCGATGTGGAGCCAGCAGATGTGGAAGAGGAACAATATATTCCTGAGCACAGGTACCCCTCAAGAAGTAGGAAACCACCTGATTTCCTTTCATATAATGTGTCGATTGATGATTCTGACCCTATGACTTATTATGAAGCTACTCATGCCAATGATGCCAAAAAGTGGCACCATGCAATGGCTGACGAGTATAAGTCGTTAATGAAACTCCATACATGGAACCTGGTGGATAGACCGAACAAGAAGGTTATACCATGTAAATGGGTTTATAAGAAGAAACGGGACGCTCATGGAAACGTCATCAAATATAAGGCTAGACTGGTTGTCAAAGGTTTCAATCAAGTCCAAGGTGTGGACTATACAGAGACATTCGCTCCAGTTCTTCGTAATTCTTCCCTCCGCACGTTGTTTGCCTTAGCTGCAGAAAAGGGCTTAAAAATGAGGCACTTAGACGTCGATACGGCGTTCCTGAATGGGGACTTGGATGAAGAGGTTTTTATGGAGCAACCTGTTGGTTACAGAGAAAAGGGCAAGGAAAACAAGGTTTGTTTGCTGAAGAAATCTCTTTATGGCCTTAAACAGGCGCCCCGTGCTTGGTATAAAAAGTTGAACGAAACGCTTTTAGAAATTGGTTTTACAGGAACTCCTTCCGAGCCTTGCGTTTATACGAAACTTTTTAGAAATGAACTTATTATTTTGGGTATTTTTGTCGATGACATAATTGTCTTTTATAAATCAGATTTGACTTTTGACAATGTCAAGAAAGATTTGTCTACATATTTTTCTCTGAAAGATCTCGGACTATTAAAATGCTATTTAGGTTTAGAAGTGGAAAGCAATTCCGAGTATATAAAAATAAATCAGAAGAATTATATTCTATCTTTACTCGAAAAGTTTAATATGAAGGATTGCAAGACAGTGGACACTCCTTTAGTGAAAAAGACTATGGAACGTAGAACGGATGGTCAAGTTGGTGAGTCTTATCCTTATCAGAACTTAATAGGATGCCTCATGTATTTGACGGTAAACTCACGACCCGATATTGCATACGCAACAAGTTATTTAAGTCAGTTTAATACGTGTTTTACAAAGGAACACTGGAATGCTGCAAAGCGAGTCCTGCAGTACCTGAAAGGTACTTTAAACTATTCTTTGGTTTATAGGAGAACAGGAGAACCTTTACGAGGTTACTGTGATGCAGATTGGGCGAACTGTGTAATTGACAGAAGGTCATACACTGGTTACACTTTCAAGTTAAGTGGCGGTCCAGTATCCTGGGAGTCAAAGAAGCAACCGACAGTTGCGTTGTCGTCCGCGGAAGCCGAATACATGGCACTAGCGTCTGCTACAAAGGAAGCTTGTTACTTACGTCGCTTTATTTATGAAATAACGGGTAAGTTTTCTTCAATTAACTTAGCTTCTGATAGCCAGAGTGCCATGAATCTCGTTCGAAATCCTGTACACCACAACAGGACGAAACATATAGATACGAGATTTCATTTTATTAGGGAAAAAGTATCTAGTAATATTGTTAATTTAGAATATGTGCAAAGCAGTGATATGCCTGCAGATGTCTTAACAAAGCCACTTGGGCCAATTGTACATAAGCGATGTATAGTTAAGTTAGGACTAGGAACTTAATTTTGTTTTAGTCTTTTTGGCACAACTTCGATTAAGGGCGGCTGTTGTAGATAGTAACCTTAGTTGTGTCTAGACTTTTTAATAATTAAGTTTTTTATAGTTATGTCATATTTTAAATTTACTGTTACACTTTCGAATATACATTTTAACCGTCAACATCTTTTTCTAATTTCTATTTACCAAAATCCTTAAATAAATATACTCTTCAAGGCTCTATACCCCGCGTATTACAACAATATAATTTCAACACATAGAATCGATCAATTGTTAGAATTATCATTTCGTAGAAAATCAGTTCATATATTTTCATTTCTTATAACAACACTTGATATATTTTTTGTTTCGTATATAAACACTAAATATAATGAACACTTAATATAATGAACATTTAATATAATAAACATTTAATAGAATAAACAAATAACATAATACATACTTAATATAATGAACATTTCATACAATAAGCAAATAACATAATACACACTTAATAGAAAGGTACGTAAATAATAATTATAATATTCGCAACTTTTTGCCAGTACCCCGCCTCAGCTCCGAACTTAATACTTTCCTGGAAGTGGTTGGGTGGATTTGTTCTTGTATGTAAACAGTAGGTATGAATACAAGCAAAACTTTTTTCGGTACGCAAAAAAAAATAACCTCGAAGGCCAGGCGGGAGCTCGCTACGCTTCGCTCCCGCCTGACCTTCTAACCTAACCCGGCCACGTCGGATCTGCTCTGGAAAGTTTTGCTCGCTCGCTTCGCTCGCTCGCTCGTATGTTTTTTTTTGCCAGTACTCCGCCTTAGCTCCGAACTTAATACTTTCCTGGAAGTGGTTGGGTGGATTTGTTCTTGTATGTAAACAGTAGGTATGAATACAAGCAAAACTTTTTTCGGTACGCAAAAAAAAATAACCTCGAAGGCCAGGCGGGAGCTCGCTACGCTTCGCTCCCGCCTGACCTTCTAACCTAACCCGGCCACGTCGGATCTGCTCTGGAAGGTTTTGCTCGCTCGTATGTTTTTTTTTTGCCAGTACTCCGCCTTAGCTCCGAACTTAATACTTTCCTGGAAGTGGTTGGGTGGATTTGTTCTTGTATGTTAACAGTAGGTATGAATACAAGCAAAACTTTTTTCGGTACGCAAAAAAAAATAACCTCGAAGGCCAGGCGGGAGCTCGCTACGCTTCGCTCCCGCCTGACCTTCTAACCTAACCCGGCCACGTCGGATCTGCTCTAAAAGGTTTTGCTCGCTCGCTTCGCTCGCTCGCTTGTTCAAATTTTGTAATTTATGAATTCGAAACTACATTATACGAAAAATACATTCTATTAAACGTACATTCTAAGAAAAGTACATTCTATTAAACGTTCATTCTATGAAATTATTGTTATAAGAAAAGTGCATTATATTAAACGTGCATTCTATCAAATTATTGTTATAAGAAATGACTTTCTATCAATTGTGCTTCTACGAAATAACGATATATGAAATAAACATTCTATGAAACGTTGTTATACAAACTGAAAATTCTACCAAACGTATGTTCGGTCATATGAAAATATGTTAATTGTTTTTCTATGAAATGAGACGCACCCGATTTTCTAGCCTGACTGAACTGAGCGAGCTGTGTCCCTATTTTCCTCTTTCTAAAGTTACAGTACGATTTGTGACTTACTTAGAGTCCTACTCCTATGACCCTGGATGGGGCAGAGGGCATCCACAGTAAGTCGCCAGTCGTCTCGAGCTTCGCGCTTCACTTCGCTCCAGAACATTCCTATCGCCTTCGCTTCAGCAGTGATCGTCCGCCGCCAGTTCTACTTAGGGCATCCACGTGTGCGCTTTCCTTGGGGTAGGTAGGGCTTGCCTCGGAATGTGTGTTGGGTCTCTTCGGAGCGTGTGTACAATCCAGCTCCATTTCCGGCGTTTTATCTGCTGGTCGATCGGAGACTCATTACAGCGTTCTCGCAGGTTGACGCTGGAGATTTTCTCGGGCCAGTATATACCGAGAATACAGCGGAGACAGCGGTGAACGCAAGTATGAAGTCGACGCGAGATGTCCTTTGTGACCCTACACTCTACAGCAATACGGTTTTGTTGTCCGCAATATTTTCAATTACACTCTCCGTGTCAGTTTCCGTGATTTCCATACGAGCTAGAGCTGCGCGAAGGTTGCTCTTGCTTTGGCGATTCTTGAGGTGATGTCGTCCTCGGTTCCTCCGGTTTCCGACACGACGATCCCGAGGTAAGTAAATTTGTGGACGTGCTCCAGTTTTTGTGCCGATGAGCAACGGCAGGATCTCGTTGCCCCGCACCTCGTCTCTTGGGTCTTTAGGGTGTTGATTTTAAGTCCCGTCTTCAATGCCTATTTCCGACGATTTGTGACATTTTGCCATTATAACTTCTTATTATAAATTAATTACTTCAAAAGAAAAAGTAACCCGTGAAAATGGGATGTGGAAAAATTCAATAAAAAAAAAAAATTTCTAATATTTCCGAAATTCATCGTTACGTGTTAGATCGTATAAAAGGGTTATTTGGCGTATGTTTCATAAAAGATAATTCAGCCATCTCCTACCTGCAAGAGCCCAAACTTGGTATGTTTCGATAATGTGTTTAATATTTTTTCCAAATAAGTCGCAGTATATATTTGAAATCAGCTTATAAAGCCCTTTCATTAGATACCCCACAGGCCCACATGATAGGATTCAGAACAAAAAATGACAAAATCCCGATCCCAAATAGATGACGTCACAACTCCTTCCTGCACTAACATTCAAGATGGCTCTCCTTCTTAAGATGTTCTTAGGGTACAAAAGGTTCATCGTGTTCAAAATGTTAGAAATCCAAGCGGAGACGTAGGTACCTCCGTAAAATACGTACGTATATGCGTTAGACGCCTTATGAATGAATGAATGAATGAATTATTTATTTCATGTAACAAAGACACATAATTTATTAGTAGAACTTACAAGTTACAGTTGCCGAGAAACTTCTTGACCCAAAATGGCGGATCTGCGCATGCATATTTGTACGTAAATCGGCTACTGCGCAGTCAAGGTTAGGCTCAAGAAGTTTCTCGGCAACTGTAAGGGGGTTAATAATCTTAGTTAGTAAAAATTATGATTACCGTTGCTATTTAACACAGAGGACCCCATACCCAAGGTTCGAGAACAATGGTGAAAAAAACAACCTACTCTAAATTCTACACATAGTCAAATTATAATTTCAGTGAAAACTGAGATTACAAAACTTTCATGAAATATATTTACAACTATGTCGTCACATTACATGAGAAGACAGATGTCACACACACAAAGTTATATGAAAGACTATAGTGTTCAATTGAAAAAAATAAATAAAATGTAAATAACGAAAAACCGTGAATGGATATAAATAGATGAAGATTAAGACTAAGGAAAACATGGATGGATGGTTGAAAGATGATATGAATAAGAAGTAAGTTATATAACGAGATGACGAGTAAAAGGGATTAGGGAAGAATAGAGGAAGAAAACATGCTGCGCCGACCCCAGCTGGGATAAGGGCAAGGGAATGATGATAGTTTTAGTAGTTTATGTATTTTCTATAAAAAAATGCATTTAAATCACTTAATTAACGGGAATGACATACCTATAATATATTCTTTATTTTAATGTCTCAAAAATGTAAAATTCTAAGAGCAATCCACAAACATTTAAATACCTATTATGCGATAAAAATAAACCACTACCACTATCTCAATAATAGATAATACTTTTAACTATATTATTATTGTGGTTGTCTAATAATAATAAATAATATAGGTTAGGACAATACTGATAAATAGTAGTGTATTGTTAAGGAGCCTATTTTTTCCTCCATCAAAAATAATCTGTTAGCTACAAACAGGTTCTCTCTTTGCAGCTCTAACCCTCAAGCTTGAAGGCATGCGTTGCTGCCAGCTAGCTCTAACCCTCAAGCTCGAAGGCATGCGTTGCTGCCAGCTAGCTCTAACCCTCAAGCTTGAAGGCATGCGTTGCTGCCAGCTAGCTCTAACCCTCAAGCTTGAAGGCATGCGTTGCTGCCAGCTAGCTCTAACCCTCAAGCTTGAAGGCATGCGTTGCTGCCAGCTACTCTTTATAGACATATATTTTAAAAATTGGGCAAGTGCGAGCCCGACTCGCGCATGAAGGGTTCCGTACCTATACATATATATAATCTATAACAAGTTTGTTGTATGGGAGCCCCCCTTAAATATTTATTTTATTTTATTTTTAGTATTTGTTGTTATAGCGGCAATAGAAATACATCATCTGGGAAAATTTCAACTGTCTAGCTATCACCGTTGTTGAGATACAGCCTGGTGACAGACGGACGGACGGACGGACAGCGAAGTCTCAGTAATAGGGTCCCGTTTTTACCCTTTGGGTACGGAACCCTAAAAATTGCTTAGGATTCTACCAGTTAAATTAAATTTAAAAAAACCGGCCAAGAGCATGTCAGGCCACGCTCAGTGTAGGGTTCCGTAGTTGCCCATCCTTCACAA
This sequence comes from Apotomis turbidana, assembly GCA_905147355.2. Classification (NCBI taxonomy): domain Eukaryota; kingdom Metazoa; phylum Arthropoda; class Insecta; order Lepidoptera; family Tortricidae; genus Apotomis; species Apotomis turbidana. The sequence continues at coordinate 33,007,018 of LR990282.1, forward strand.
TATTTAAATTACGAGAAAGATTTCAAGCTCTATCTATAAAAAGGTCGTAAACGCCAAAGTAACTGTAATTACTTTCTGGAAGTTATCGATAATACGCGCCAGATTGAGCAGAATGTTTCAAATTGAAATTTTCACAACAACTTTCAATGCAGTATGGCACTTAACTAATATTGTGTAACGTTCGAAGTATAAGAACACCGCGCGGCACTTACGTCATTTTAAAGAAAATTATGAAATTTTTGCGATAACTCAAAAACTGCTCGACCGATTTTATTCCATAGTTTTCATTGAAAGTAGCCCTCATTTTCATGAGTTTCCCATATTTTTTTGACCCGTGGTTGAAAAGTTAAAGGGGGGCGGACGCTCTTTTTTGGATGTCCGGAGCGAATATTTACAAAATTGCTGACTGTATAAAAAAATAATGTTTGGAGACCTCTATTATTTTTAAAGACCTATTCAACGACATACTAGTGTTGGAACGAAAAAAAATTACCCCCACTGTTTATTTTACCGTTTTGTCGGCGTTCTGTTCAGCTTCCAACTCATATCAAATTTCAGATTTCTAGTACTAATGATCAAGGAGCTAAGCTGCGGACGGACAGACAAACGGACATGGCGAAACTATAAGGGCTCCTAGTTGACTATGGAACCCTAAAAAAGTGTGTTAAGAACATCACATATATACTCTGTATAAATAATACAGCATCATATCTACCTACTACTTGTATTGCAATTAGATTCAGTAATTTGGAAAAATCACAAATACCTTGTAACACTAATCATTTTTCAGTATTTGAAAGTAGTAATAATAACTATACCCATGGGTTAACAAATTGTGAATTATAATACCATTATATACCTAATTAAGAAACATATCTAATTATGAGTGTACAATTGAATTAATAGAATCAACTGCATCAGCTGTAGAAATAATGCTTGTGATGAAATACCTGTTTGCTATTTGATCAGATTTAGGTTAATAATTTATCAGATTTACAATATCTTTAATTTAGCCAAAAAAAAGTAATTTTTCAATCAAATCACATTTCTACAGTAAAAAGTAAATGTATAAGTTAAATTGCTAAATATGTAATGACAAGAATTGAGAGGTTCCATCAATTTATCGTGGTCCCAATGGTCATATCATCAGGCCTCAATGCTATCAACAATACAAAATTGGTGATAGGACTAACAGAAACTTTCACTTCACCTTTAAATTAAAAGGAATCTACATTGATACATAGAAAGATAGCCTAAAAAGTTGGCTTATTAAGCGCCCGTTCTACAGTTATGACGAGTTCATAATGACCAAGGAATCATGTTAAAAAAAGGACCACATGGATGCTTTGATTGAAATTCATTTGTACTCATTATTTTATATAACTGACTGCTAATTGATTTATTTTTTATTGGACTTCTATTGTTTTTTATTTATTATTGCAATAACTAATTGAATATGCTTAAGATATAAGGATTATTTATACTCACTGAATGTTAAATCATCAACTGTGTATGCAATGAAAACTGACATGTAAATTGGCTTTACAAATAAATTGATTATGATTATGAAGAGATCTAAAGTAATAACATAAAATAAAAAATATATGTGTTCACCAGGAAACATGCTTTTATTTAACTTGTATGTATGTAACTATGTTTGTTCGGGTGGAATCTTGCCACTCAATTTTGAAGGAGATATCTTCAACTGATTGAGCTATAATTTTGCATACCTACTCTTTGATGACAATACATTAAAACAGTATACGATAGGGCTGGTCCAAATATGGAGCCGGAGGTAAGGGTCTTTATTGAATCATCTCAGTGAGTAATTGATGAATGTTCAAAGAAAAGTACAGTCGGCTATACATTTTTGACAGAATAATATTATTATTAATAATTTATGTTGTTGGATAAACAACATAAATGATTGTTAATTTAAAAAAGACTATAACACTAAGGCCCTACTGTGCAGATCAATAAGTAGAGTATGAATCTGTGTGTTTTAACACTTTATGGTATGTTCTTAATCATAAATCAATCAACTTACTGCCGTGTGAGACCGTGAGACCAATAGTAGGACTAATTGAACTTTAACAATACTATTTAATATAATATACTACATATGTACTAGATTATTAAATTTATCTAGTAGGTGATGCAAATACTCTGCAACTTGTCTATATCCAACACCTTTTTCCCAAGAACCATCAAGTAAACATAAACATTCAAAACTCAAGTACCACTGACCACTGACCAATAGAAACCAAGGGAAAACAAAGAGAGAACAACATCTGTCAACAGCACCATTATTGTCACTATCATTAAAACGAGTCACCGAAAAATGAACCAACTATGAATTCAATATCTTATAAGCAGACCTAGGAATCCGTGGGGCAAATTTCGTTGACAGGTAGGGACATCCTATATCGACAAATTAAATTATCGATGTTCGTTTTATATACTAGTGTAAAAATATGTTTTTATTAAAAGTAAAAAATAATAATTACGTAATAACTCAATACTCTTCTTCGTTTTTAAAGAGAAGAGAATATTTTTTGCGATGAAAGGTGGATTGACATTTGTTACAGTATAGCTGGGACCCACGTTTAATTATTTCAGGTTGTTTTTTAAGCAATTCTTCTATTTTTTTAGGAGGCATTATTTATTTATATAAAATACTTATGTAATATAACGTGTTTACAAATGACACTGTCTGACGACATTGACCAGTACCTATTGTTTTAAAGCGAGTTAGCGATTGTCTATGTAGGTAATTTACTTCTATTGAATTATCAATAGAGGTTGAGATAATTATTAACTATTTTGTAGTGCTATAGGTATTACACCCACCCTACCTTTATATTATTGTAACCTAGCGATTATTTAAAATATGCTATGTTGAACAATTGAACAAAAAAACACACAATGTTGGGGGCGATCACTAGTATATAGAACGGACATCGATAGTTTAATTTGTCGATATAGGATGTCCCTACCTGTCAACGAAATTTGCCCCACGGATTCCTAGGTCTGCTTATAAGATAAATCCAATAACTGATACCAAAAACTTCATATTTATTCAGGCCAACCCAACATATCTAACATACATACACTTTTGAATCCAATGAATTAGTCATCAAAGCTTTATTCTTTTCATAACAAGACCGTGTAATACCTACCAATAATAAAAAAAGAAACTATACCGTGCAATGATTTGGAGATATTCGTGGAAGGTTCTTGAATATGCACCAGCAAAACAGCACCACGTTTTTTTTTCACCAGGAAGTAAAGTATTAAAAAGAGGGTACCTGTCATGTCACCACATATTGCCACTTGTTTGTTAATCTCTTGGATGAAGTGATCGGACACCAGAGAAAAACTTATACAAACAGTCTGTTTAAAAAAAAGAATGCCACAAAAGAAAGGAAGACTGCGCCTTCTCGATGAAGGAACTAACTATCTGGCAAAAAAATACGACGAGTGCACTGCGCCTCAATCTTTCAACAAACAGGATAAAATAACGATAGTTATACCAGCTCACGGTTGAAGAAAACCACTCAAAACTCAATAATTGCACCGAATAAATGGCCGAAACAAAGAAAATAATGAAGAATTTAGATAATTGGCATTCACGAAGAAAATGGCGTCATATCACTAGTCAAGGAACAAGGTACAATTTCGTCATTCAAAAACTCGAGAGAACACCACAAAAGCAGCACAAAACGCTAAAGCATACTAAACATAGTGTTTTGTTTAAAAAAGTACTCACTTTGAATAAGAATTCCAAAGAAAATCATCCAAAAACTTTAAGGACTGATGACAAGGCACTCCACTCACCGTTTGCAAAACCAGACTAATTTATCACGTGACCAAACCAATGTTACCATTTGGGAAAAAACTAATTCTTATAGCAGTTTTATTCAATGTAAACTAGTAGAATATAATGCTACCTATATGTTTTTATTATGTTATTATTTTTTGCGTAGCATGTAATGGCCGTCTAGACAAACAAAATATGACTGACTACGTTCTAAGAAAAGGAATTGCATAAAAAAACAAATCGAGCGTTATGGGCACTTTTGAACCACAAATGACAGGGAGCGCTACTACAGATATCTACCTTACTTAGCAACATGATAATGAATCCTTTTTAGGGTTTGAACCGAAAGGGTAAAAACGGATCCCTATTACATACTAAGCCTCCACTGTCCATCCGTCTGTCCGTCTGTTACCAGGCTGTATCTCATGAATCGTTGAAATGTTCATAGATGATGTGTTTCTGTTGCCACTATAGCAACGAATACTATTCATGAGTTTCATGACAAAATACTAACTAACTAACTAAAAAATACTAAAATACTAACTAAGGGTGCTCCCATACAAAAATAGGGGATTTCCATGATATTTCAACGGGCACTTCCCGATGAACCGTAATAGGTAGACAGTTGAAAGTTTCACAGAATGTATATTTGTGTTACCGTTACCGCTATAACAACCGATTATAAATAAATATATATATATATTAAAGCGTGGCCAGAAATATATGAGGATTTCTAAGAGGGCGCTATTTATAAGATTTATATGACAACATTTTTGCAACCAATCGCAACCACACTATAATGACATTAGTTTAAACACCTGTCAGTTCCACTATGTTAACCTCGTAATTTAATTTAATAGAATGCACACTTTTCCTGATTGTTTTTCGTGTAGTAAACACGTGTAAACTTTATTTATAATATTACGTTCATGACTGTGAATGGTTTTCGGTATTTTCCTTGGATATTTGTCTTATAAAGAAATCACCACGAATGACATTGACATTGTTGACAAATAGGGATCCGCAAAAAGTATCGATACCTGAGTAGTATCGATACTTTTGGCTCGATACCTAGTATTTTTGTACTCGATACTTTTATCCTAGTATTTTACTAGGTATCGATACTTTCTCAATTACTCGATGCTTTAGTTGCCTCGTTAGATTTCACCCGTCATGTTGGCACAAATGGCAGTTGACCCCACTTCTCCTTTCTAAGTAGGTATAGCGTTGTCTCTCTCGGTAGTGATATATGTATTTCGGGGAAAACCCTACTTTATTGGTAACTGCGGCAGGGGTTAAGAAATTAGTTATTAGTAGGCTCGGGACTTTTCGCTGCTCGCTGTGGTTGCCCAATCCATGGAGTCGTCATATGATAAAAAAAAATATTCAAAGTAAAAGTCTAAAAATTAAATGTTTTATTATATGTTATAATTTATGATGTTACATTTTTAATGGGCTCGTTATAATAGTTTGCAATTCATTTTATCATAAATCTATCGGTAATTTCATATTATACTTAGTGGTCACAATTTATGCATCCTTTTTGATAGGTACTTGTGTTGTGACAGACTACTCGTTGTTCAGGCAACTTATTGTTGGTTTCATTCCTTAATGGAGACGGTTTGAGAGGCTGCTCAAAAATGCCTCTGACCCGCGCGACAAGCAGCGCCATCTAAGGGCACTATGTGTACAACGCCGTCAAAAACGCACTTCGCCATGGCGCGCGGTAATGGCCGGCTAGTGTTCCTCTGATTTGGGTGAAATAATTGTGTTATTTTGCTGTGACTTGATATAAAACTATATGTGACATACGGTGGACTTTGGTGATGTTCGATTGTGCAAGGAAAACCAGCGGCAGCAACAAATATAAAGTCTAGACTTCTACAAGTCTCACGGCGGCGGCGCGCACCAGTAATAATTCAAGGTACTGTTTCTGTTTTGGTTTGTTGCTAGCATTAGTTGCCTTGAACACGGGGTTAACTTAGTATTCAACTATTTCATGTTAATAATAACGTAGACTTCGTCACATAATTTGGTCCTTCGAGCCGGATTTGAATCATTTGAATTTGTTAGGTCAGGTTACGTTTATGTTTGTAAACACACATCGGCGGTGCGTTTAATGTCGGTTCGGTTCGGTATTTCGGTGTAACGTAACTTCGGTCTTAGTTACAATAAATAAGTTATATTTAGTCAGTTATCACAGTAATATAGGTCTATAAACTTGAACTTAGTAACGGTTGTGTCGTAAAAAACTAAAATTTCGCGTTGTGATGTGAAAGGCCTTGTTGTCACGGTTTACGGTTCAATATGGCGGTCAAAACTTACGAAGTAAAGTTTAAAATTGAATTTGAGTGGTTCACACATTCGGCAACTTTGATTAAGAGTTCTGAGTACACGTCAGGAGTCCTGTCGGCTCGACTTAGAAAAATAGACGATCATTATTCTAGTTTAACGGAGTCATATGAGAAGCTATTAACATTATTGACGGATGAGGATAGTATTGCAAATTATGATGAGCGTTTTAAGATGGCCACCATGTTTTATAACGAGCTAGAGGCTTTCTCGGTAAAATTACCGAATTCTATCGGTGAACACAGTACGACCGAAAGCGCGGTTTACGGTCGATTACCTACCTTAAATCTACACGACTTCAACGGCGACCCTTTCGGTTGGTACAGTTTCATAAGTATGTATAATGCGTTAGTACTTTCTCGAAAGGATTTGTCGAAGGCCGAGAAGTATCATTACTTGTTCAGTCATGTTAAAAATGAACCTAAAATGCTTATTCAACACTTAACGATGACCGACGAATCCTTAGATACGGCGTTAGAAATACTAAAAAGTAGGTACGATAACAAAAGGATGATGATTGACCGCTATCTCGGTCGATTAATCAATTTGCCGGTTTTGACAAACGCACGTAATCTACGTGTAGGTATATTAAACCCGGTACTTGAATGTACTAGGTCTCTGAAAAATCTAGGTCTTTCGGTTGAAGACTATATGCTTCTGTTCATAATGTTAGGTAAGTTACCTACTGATATCAGAACAAGATTCGAGCAAAAACACGGCGGTTTAAAAAACAGTTTACCGGAATTCAAGGATTTCATATTGTTTTTACAAAGCGAATGTCACTTCATGGAGACGGCGGAAACCTCGGTCTCGGTGAAACCGAACGAATACGCCGAGCGCGGGCGCAAAATAGTTACCTACGAACAACGTAAACAAAACGGCGGCGTGAACGTCGGGTGCCTATTCTGTAACTCTGCGAGTCACAAAGTGTTCGACTGTTATAAATTTTTAGCTTTAGCTTGCGATGATAGACGTGCCTGGGTTAAGTCGAAAGGTTGTTGTTTTAGATGTTTCGGTGGACATTCAGCTATTTCTTGCACTCGGAATGTGGCCTGCATGTATTGCGGAAATGTAGGGCATCATAAATTGATTTGTTTATCTCAAAACGACAAATCAAATAAAGATATTAAACAGTATAAAAATACGCGACATGTGTCTGTGGGGGTTTACGACGACAATAACGATCAAAATTCGGAAATTGATCACGATGAATACGAACGGTTCCATAATCGAAATACGGGTCGATACCAGAATAGTCCGCCGTCGATGGTTCGTGCCGGGCAAGCGGTAGGCGAGGCCCGAGCGGCGGCGCGCGAGTCAACTGTGTTCGCGCGGGAATCACAGGACGACGGCGCGAATTCGCCCACTGTTGGGCAAAATCATAAAACTTCGGCCTAGCAATTAACAAGCAGTCATGTCGCTTCGCTCAATCCAAAGTTAGCGGATAACGTATTGCTACCTACTGTTATTGTGTATGTACAATCCGCCTACGGTAATTTTATACCTACGCGAGCTCTGCTGGATTTCGGCTCTCAGTTGAGCATAATTAGAAGCGATTTTAGTAATTTGTTATCTTTAAAGCGACATAACTGCACTGTTTGCATTTCCGGTATAGGCGGAAAAAATAAATTAAATGATCAGATGGTGATATTAAATTTCAAACCTAAAAGTAAGGAAAATAAGGTTTTATCTTGTTCAGCGGTTGTTATGAAAAACCCTACGACTTATGTTTATACGGCGGTGAATAAAATAAACAATATTCAATTATCGGATTCGGATTTCTCGCATTTGTCAAAGGTCGACATTATTCTAGGATGCGACATTTTAGGCGAAATTGTAAACGGCGGTAAATTGACGGTGCGGCCGGGGGGCCCGTACGCGTTAGATACGATTTTTAATTATGCTGTTTTCGGGCCACTTAATAGGGAACTTACAGTATTTGATAATTCGGCTTCGAACGGTTTGGTACATGATAATTCGGTTTCGGACAAATCGGTAAATGATAAGTTGATTTCAAACGGTACGGTATTAAATAATTCGGTTTCGAACGGTCCGATTTTGTTCGGTTCGGTCGATGCAATGGGGAACACGGCGGTTACGGTGAACGATGGAAATCAACCAAATTTAAATATTTCTTCGGCGGTTACGGTATCGGATAGTATCTTATTTTCGGGAAACGCGCTTGTTGAAGCGATCGAGAAGTTTTGGTCATCGGAAGAGCCACCTATGGCAAAAATTAAAAATCCTTTGGATGTTGAATGTGAAACTTTATTTGTCGAAACAACAACACGCGGTTCAGATGGTAGATACACAGTGCGTCTACCACTTATACCTACGCATTCTAGGTTGGGCGATTCTAGACAAATGGCCTATCGGAGATTTCAAGCTTTAGAGCGGCGTTTTAAAATTCAACCGGCTTTTCGGGAGAAATACGTTCAATTTATGACGGAATATATAGATCTCGGTCACATGGTAAAATCGGATTTTTGTGACTATTCGGACGAACACTATTTTTTACCTCACCACGGTGTTTTCAAGTCTTCGGGAGATACAAGTAAAATAAGGGTAGTTTTCGATGGCAGTGGTAAGACGTCGAACGGTGTTTCCCTTAACGATTGCTTATATGCAGGTGAAAAATTACAAAACGACATAATTAACATCATTATAAATTTTAGATGTCATAAATACGTTTTTACAACGGATGTAAAAATGATGTTTCGTCAAACGTGGATCCACCCGCTTGATCGCAAATATCAGCTGATACTGTGGAGAGAGAACAGTTCAGCACCTATTAGCGTTTACGAACTCGCTACAAATACTTACGGTTTGAAGTCCAGTCCCTTCATATCGAATCGGTGTCTTCAGCAACTCGCGTCCGATGAGGGTGCAGACTTTCCGCGAGCTGCTAAGATATTGCGTTACAATAGTTTCGTAGACGATTTAAACGGTGGCGCTGACACTCTAGAGGAAGCGTTAAGCGTGCGGGATGAACTAATCGCGTTAATGGATACCGCAAGTTACGAACTTCGTAAATGGTCAGCTAATGATAACCGGTTGCTAGCAGATTTGCCACCTGACCATTGCGAAATACCTACTAGCTTCGATAAGAACGATCATTACGGATGTATAAAAGTTTTAGGTATACAGTGGGACCCAAAAACGGATTGTTTCACTTACAAGGTTAATTTGCCTGACGAAACACAATTAGTTACGCGACGTAGTATATTGTCGTCTACTGCAAAGTTATTTGACCCTTTGGGCTGGATCTGCCCCGTTGTTTTTCGAGCCAAACTATTGCTACAGGAGCTGCTCAGCAGTGGAGAAAATAGTAGGGCTATCGAGTGGGATGCTCCGGCTCCTGACGACCTTATACGTAAATGGCGTGACCTTATCTCGGATTTACCTAACTTAACACGGCTTTCTATACCTCGGTGTCTAAAATTGCCTGATAGCAAAGACAATTCCTACTCGTTGCACGGATTCAGTGACGGATCTGCCTTAGGGTACGGTGCGGTGATTTACTTGCGGACGATTGATAGTAGCGGACACGTGTCCGTTAGACTGTTACTTGCTAAATCGCGTGTGTCCCAGCTTAGAAAAAATATAACCATCCCTCAGTCGGAGTTGAACGGGGCGGTACTCCTTACTACACTAATTAAACACGTATACGACACTTTAGTAAGTGAGTCGTCTCTGAAAATTGACAATGTCTTCTGCTGGTGTGACAGCACTATTGTTCTCGCTTGGATACGAACGCCGCCTCACAAGTTGCAAGTTTACGAAGGAAATCGTGTTACAAAAATTATATCATCCGAGATACCAAGTACATGGCGACATGTTCCGACTGATAAAAATTGTGCGGATGCGGCGTCACGTGGTACCTCGGCGGCTGATCTATTGAGCCACAAGCTTTGGTGGAGCCCAACCTGGCTTTGCGAAAACCCTAGCACATGGCCAGCCAAGGGACCGGAATTTCCAGATACATTACTTCCCGGCGTTAAGTCTAAATACATTTCGAATATTGCGACTACCGCAGATGACACTATTAAGTTAGATCTGTTTGAACGTTACAGCTCGTTTGAGAAATTAGTTAGCGTTACTGGGTACATACTACGTTTTATTCAAAACACGCGTGATCCCTCCTTGCGTACTCCGAATACTCATCTCTCAGTCGGCGAACGTAGAAATGCTCTCCGAAAGCTTATTACCCTAGTTCAAAACGACTCTTTTAGTGATGAAATAGAATCACTTCAAGGAAACACAAAGATTAAATCCCATTTAAAGAAATTAAATTTGTTTCTGGACTCAAACGGTATTGTCAGGGTAGGTGGCCGCCTTCGGCACTCTGAGTTACCCTATCACGCGAAGCACCCAATTTTGCTCCCCGGGAAGGGCACGTTCACTCAACGTTTGGTTGAATATTATCATGCTACCTATTGTCATGTTGGAGCTAACACGTTAGTATCTATATTATCACGTACCTTTTGGATCCTGTCAGTCAGACGAGTGACCCGAAGTGTAACATTTAAGTGCGTGCAGTGTTTCCGGATTCGTCCGCGATTCACCCAACCGCTCATGGCAGACCTGCCGCCTGATCGTGTAAGGTCTTTGCGGCCATTCCAAGGCGTAGGTACTGATTTTGCAGGCCCATTCAATATTAAAACCAGCTCGGCAACAAACGCTCGTGTAGAGAAATGTTATCTGTGCGTTTTCGTGTGCTTAGTTACGAAAGCAGTACACTTAGAGGTTGTCTCAGGACTTTCGGTCGAGGCTTTCGTAGACACCTTCACTCGATTTGTATCGAGACGCGGATTACCATCTCTTATTAGATCTGATTGCGGCACCAATTATACAGGCACGGACAAATATTTAAAAAATGTTTATACATACCTACGAAATCATAACACTGAGATCAGTCGGGAACTTGCGCGATCTGAGATAACATGGTTGTTTAATCCACCGAGCAGTCCTAACATGGGTGGCCTTTTTGAAGCGGCTGTCAAAATTGCCAAAACGCACATGCGTAGAGTGCTCGGTGAACAAAATTTGACTTTTGAGCAACTCACCACCTTTTTCACTCGTGTCGAAGCAGTTATGAACTCTCGACCCTTGACTCCGCTAAGCTCGGATCCCAATGATTTTGAGATTCTTACACCCGGACATTTCTTAATCTCCGGACCCTTAGTAGCTTTGCCTGAGTATGACTATGAAGAGACCAATATTGGACGACTTAATCGATTCCAGTTAATGCAACGCCTTTCACAACACTTTTGGAGTCGTTGGCGCAACGAATATTTACATACTCTTCAACAACGACATAAATGGACGGACGTTACAGACTCTGTTGCACTTGGTGACTTAGTCCTTATTAAAGAAGACAACTATACACCGTTAGAATGGAGGCGCGGACGCATTACTAAGTTGTTACCCGGTAAAGATGGAGTAGTGCGAGTTGTAGAACTTCGTACTCAGAAGGGCGCGCGCTTGCGACCTATATCTAAACTAGCTAGACTTCCACTTAGCAATTAATGTAACCAAGACGTCCTTGGTTCGGGGGGGAGTGTATGTTCAGGCAACTTATTGTTGGTTTCATTCCTTAATGGAGACGGTTTGAGAGGCTGCTCAAAAATGCCTCTGACCCGCGCGACAAGCAGCGCCATCTAAGGGCACTATGTGTACAACGCCGTCAAAAACGCACTTCGCCATGGCGCGCGGTAATGGCCGGCTAGTGTTCCTCTGATTTGGGTGAAATAATTGTGTTATTTTGCTGTGACTTGATATAAAACTATATGTGACATACGGTGGACTTTGGTGATGTTCGATTGTGCAAGGAAAACCAGCGGCAGCAACAAATATAAAGTCTAGACTTCTACAAGTCTCACGGCGGCGGCGCGCACCAGTAATAATTCAAGGTACTGTTTCTGTTTTGGTTTGTTGCTAGCATTAGTTGCCTTGAACACGGGGTTAACTTAGTATTCAACTATTTCATGTTAATAATAACGTAGACTTCGTCACACTCGTACTGACAACTTTTCGCAACTTAAAATTAGGAAACATTTTGAGTAATTTATAATTTGTCTCTAGTAGGTACTCAAATGAGGGGATCCGTGAACGAACAAAAGTCGCTGATATAGCCCGACGGATTTGCAAGCTGAAGTGGCAGTGGGTGGGGCACATAGCACGTAGAACTGACGGCCGATGGGGCAGTAAGGTTCTCGAATGGAGGCCACGCACCGGCAAACGCAGTGTAGGACGTCCACCCACAAGGTGGACAGACGACCTGGTAAAGGTTGCAGGAAGCCGCTGGATGCAGGTTGATTCCAACCGGCCGATCTGGAAATCACTGGGGGAGGCCTATGTTCAGCAGTGGACGTCCTGTGGCTGAAATGATGATGATGATGATGATGATGAAGTACTCAAATGTTTCGTAAAGTTGCAAACTATTATAACGTGACCATTAAAAATGTAACAACATAAATTATAACATTTGATTTTTAGACTGACTGTTTTTGAATTTTTTTTTTATCATATGACGTCTCCTTGGAACCACGGCGAGCAGTGAAAAGTCCCAAGCCTAGTTATTAGTACATTTTGTAACAGAAACATTTGTGATCAGATCATTAAACACTTAAATCATGACTAATTGTTGTTTTTATGGCATTTCTCATCTCTTAACTATTTTACTCGATACCAAGTAGTATTGACACTTGAGATTCGATACTTTTATTGGTATCGATACTTTTGATTCGATACTACTTTTAAAAATTTGCGGAACCCTATTGACAAACCATCCTAAAATCATTGCCAGTGTAAGAAATTAGTTCCAGTGAAATTCCGCAATAACGCGCATTATACAATTATTTTGTACAATGTGGTTGTATATAATATTATATTTTTTTACTTGGTATTGGTACGGAACACTTCGTGCGCGAGGCCGACTTGCACTTGGCCGGCTTTTTCGGTATTTCCATACATTTGAAGTGTAACATAAGGTGATCTAACTATATTTATATTATTTGGTTATTTATTATTTACTATAATTTTTGTATGTATATAAATGGTAGAATTGGCATCACGAATTCATAGTAACCCTAAAAAAAGTTAATATCCTCGTTTTTATTAAAAATAAATCGTTGCATGAAGTATTATTTTTAACACAGCAAATTCTATGAAATCACGTTATGTAACTAAAATGAATTTAAATAACATTTTTATAAAAATCTATTAAGGCCGTTCCCTGAGCCAGAAATGCAAAAATACCCCAAAAATTATCCTATTTTTCTACGAAACGTTGATATTAGTAAACGAGGGAAAAATATATATCATTCTTGATTATATTATCTTTAATAACACAGCATTCGATACACGATTCATAACACTTCGCTCGATACAATTAATTCCCAAAGTAACCTCCAATTCGAATTTTTACTCCAACTTTACTTGTTTTTTTTCTACGTGACACTATGAAACAAAAAAAGGAGAAAAATCAATCATAACTAAAATAGTAATTTTACAGCTTCCGAATTTCAATAATTGAAGCCAATATTTTTAAAATAAATAATCATCGACAAATTCTTACGAAAAAAGATATCGCCTTACGACCCGCAAGCTCTGTCTCCGTCACTCTTTTGAAATGTGACTGTGATGTGACAGGGACGGGTGGCCTGAGGAGGGGCTCGGGGTTCTGGCTCAGGGAACGGCCTTAAACAACATCCAGTACGTACGATCTCGCTACTCTGTGACGACAGCTGTGATCTGTCATGTCACCTCTGTCGTCTGGCGTCTGTCACTAAGACGTGTACGGTGTAGGTGTAGTGCAGTTTAGACTTTAGTGTACTGTACTGTATGGGGTAACCTATCTTTCAAGGGAAGTGCATTGTATCGCTAAAATATAACAAATTTTCAATATTTCTTACAAAATCACCATTGACATCACTTAAACAAAATGCCGACGATATCAGTTAAACGTGATTCACTATTCGCAGCTCTTGGAAAAACTTACAGTAAGCGAAACACTTACCAAGTATTATTCTCATCTCATCCAATACTTTCAAAGTATTGAAACTGTAACATAAAACTATAATATCATTATATATTATTTTACAGCTGATGATGAATTTCAAGACCTGTGCTTTGAATTTGGATTAGAACTTGATGAAGTTGTAAGTATTCTTAGAAACAAACATTTATCCCGGCTCTACTCGCGAAGCTGACCGAGGTTGGGCGAACAAGATAGCATGGAGAGGCACTGTGGTGGAGGAAGCAATACTCTGGTAACCAGGATTCTGTCAACTTCACTAGCAGTGTAGAGCTGGAGCTGGGGTGACTAGTATAGTATGTAAACTGGAGAAGAAAAAAAGAAGCTCACCCAGATGAGTATTTGTTCAACTTTTTGTCTTGTTTCACAATCATGAAGTCATAATGAGATTATGGAGAGTGTCCAAATGAGGACTCAGAGTTGTCTATTATTTATTCATCCTCAGACAACGGAGAAGCAGATGTTAATGAAGGAGCAGGGAGACCAGGCAGGAGCCGGTGTGTCTGAAGAAATCCTTTACCGCATTGATATTCCTGCCAACAGATATGACCTCCTATGTCTGGAGGGGTTGGTCAATGGTTTACTGGTGTTCCAGAAGAAGTAAGTGGTACATTTTAAGAGCCAGGTGATTTGCAACAATCACATACTTAAATTTTTGCTGGAAAGCCATGGGGACTCAGCGTTTATTCAGCTTTGGATAAATTCTATCATCACAACTCTGAAAAGTAGCAGTCCTAATCAGATTAGTATGCAAATAGCCTTGAGGGCTAATAATTTATAGAATCTCAAAAATACTACAAATTTAGTGCCATGCCGTGAGACAAATTTGTGAGTGTAAGCAAGAAAGTGGACGATTTAGGTTAAATGTCACATTGTATTAGTCAACCAAAAGTAAAGTTGATAATAATTTATGGATGGTACCTACATTTACACTTTGCTCTTGGCTAGAATCTATTCATATATCCATTGACTCACAAATTTGGTATTTATAAGACTTAGTCATGACTCATAAAAGTACACATAAAACTTTGTTACACATACAGATTTATCATGGACATGGGAATAGGGGATGTGACTGATGTTGAATTATACAACATAGTGTAGTTATATGAATAAAATTAACTCAATATGTCATGAAGCAAAGAAGAAAAAATAAGAACATAAAAATATTTATTTGATTATGTGACTTAAGTACAAGGTATTTTTCGAATCCTCATAATTGAACAATAGTTGTATAACCATGTTCTTAAACACACTTTTTCATGGTGAAAATGGCAAATTACTTATTTTCTCTATACAAATACTGGTACCCAATCCACAGATGACAACCATCATATGCAGGTAGGCTATCTGTATGGAGCGTTATTAGGGCGCTGTAGGAATGTTGAACTTTAACGGTTGTTTCTGACTTTTAGAGCAGTCTAAGTGTGAGATTTATTTTGATCCCAATAAAAAATAGAATCGCTTGACATCCTCAAAAATAAATTATCTGCATGCCTGTTGTGTTTACACTGGGCATTCAAACTGATATGTAGTAATGTAAAATGTAAATGTTTATAAGCTACTCCCTTGAATGAACCTTGACATGTTGCATCTGGCTAAGTCAAAAATAGATCATAAGCAACTAGTCTCCCAATCTTAATACATAATAATAAAAATGAGGAACTTAACAAGCCTCTTTTGTGGCATGTAGTGCAACAATGAAATATGTTCGGAACTGGGGTATCCATCATTTGTTTGGACTTTACATAGCTTAAATAAGATGTCTATACTTCATTGAGTTGTTTCAGTTTTACTTAACCTATCATTATAGGTACATCATTACAAACCAATGCATAGGCATTTGGAGTGTTTATACTATTCTAGTATCCTCCTGTAATAATAATAGGCTGTCATTCAAAAAGAGCTGTTTATTAACAGATTAGGTACTTAATGCTGTTGTGGAACAAAAGTTCAGGTTTTTTTTTACTTTAATTTAAATTAAGCTATACACTAAATATTTTTCTCAGCTGGGCCTTTGAGATGCCCATGAGACAGTGAGCGTTTACCCTACCAGCATTGGGTGAATAATTATATAATTTTATATACTATATTTTACTGTAATTAATTTCAGGAAAGAGCCTCCCCAGTACTGCTTGACGAAGTACGAGGACTGCCATTCACTGCATCTCACGCCGAGCACGGCGCAGATCCGGCCCTACGCGGTGGCGGCCGTGCTGAAGGGCATCCGCTTCACTAAGGAGTCGTACGACAGCTTCATCGACTTGCAGGTCTCTCAATCCCAAGCTTCGACATATATACATAGATCTTTTGCGATGTGTGTGAAAAACATGAAAATAAAGCATAATCAACGTCCTACAATTCTACTGAGCGCTCAAAACTCCACACACGTGACGCTTTCGCAGCTCTCTGAGATGTACATATATGGAAATTACAGTTTCGAACGTAACGCAAAGGTCAAGAATTCTAAGAAGTGCTTTAAATTCCTTTTGGAAATAAAAAATGTATATGCGAGCAATTTAGATTTATTACTTTTGTTTATAACAGGACAAGTTACACCAAAACATCTGCCGCAAACGAACGCTCGTGGCCATCGGCACGCACGACCTGGACACGCTGCAGGGGCCGTTCGTGTACGACGCGCTGCCCCCCGGCGACATCAAGTTCAAAGCGCTCAACCAGCAGAAGGAGATGACCGCCACCGAGTTGATGGAACTGTATTCCGTGAGTATCGGAACATAGATGCAGTTTTACTTTGAAATACTGCGTATTCGGTTGATATGGTACGGTCAAGATAATTGAAACACGTGTAGGTACCTTTTTCTCTCTTGTCACAATGACAATAAGGGTCAAGGAAACTGAAACGCGTACCTTACGCGTTTCAGTTTCCTTTACTGTACATTAACCGAGATTACTTGCGACATAATTTGTCGAGATGAGAGATACTACGAGGTTGCTATACAAAATAAATAGAATTCGTTGTACAGGTATTATTGTCACAAATGAACCGAACAAATTGTATACGTTCCAGAACCACGCCCAACTGAAACAGTACCTCGGCATCATCCGCGACAGCCCCGTGTACCCGGTCATCAAGGACAAGAACGGAGTGGTGCTGTCCATGCCGCCCATCATCAACGGGGACCACTCCAAGATCACTCTCAACACCAAGAACGTCTTCATCGAGTGCACCGCCACGGACTTGACTAAGGTTCCTCCCAGAAACTTAGAATAATTTTGCCTACCAACTGACAGAACCAGCATGCAGTAATTAATGGTCGTAGCAGGAACGGAGAACGATTTTTTTTTTGTATAAAACGCCACTCAAGTCAAATCTTCCGTGCGCCTTATGTATTTTAGCATGATACATTTTTATCAAAAAAAGAACCGACTTCAAAAAGAACTGAAAAGCCAAAAATAACCCAATCGTGTACAGATTACATTTGAATCACCTTTTGAAGGCGGTGCGAAACCACTCAATTATTACTATGAAAACAGATGCCGGGCAAGTTTACGCGAGGTTTGCCACCGACTTCAAAAGGTGATTCAAATGTGTTATGAGTCGAATTGAGAACCCTCCTCCTTTTTTGAAGTCGGTTAAAAATAGGTGTCCCTGTTTGCCCTGTTGCGGGAGACCGTTTGGAGACCAAGGAAAAAGAGCTCTCGCAGTACCTAGTAGTGTTCTCAACATCTTATCATTAATTATTTCGAATTTCATGTATTATCACGTATTTTATTATTAATGTCAAACCTTCATTAAGAGTAATAAAATAAATGACGTCTCATTCACCAGTGACGTGAGTGAGACCATTATCTATCTATCAGCCAGTCACTCATCTGTCCACCATAATCGGGGGCAGTCCCACGCTGTGCTTTCCTACACTCCAGCACCTTGCTGCCCCAGCGGCCATCCGTTCTCCGGGCTATATGGCCCGCCCATTGCCACTTGACCCGTTCCATCCTGTGAGCAGGTTACTTTGGTTCTTCTGCAAATTTCCTCGATTCTGATTCTATCACGCAGAGAAACTCCGAGCATAGCCCGACGATAATAAAACGATTTTAATCGTCTTTCATGCATTACGTACAATTCCAGGCTAAGGTGGTGCTAGACACGTTGGTGTGCATGTTCTCCCCGTACTGCAAGTACGAGGTGCAGCAGTGCAAGGCGTACGCGCCGGACGGCACCTACGAACTGTACCCCAAGATGGAGAACCGAGAAGAGATTATTGATGTTGATCGGGCGAACAACTACATCGGTATCAGGTTGGTGGCTATTTTACTATTTGTTTTAGACACGTTGGTGTGCATTTGATTCCCCGGCGCGCCGGATAACACCTACGAACTGTATGTACTGTACCCCATGGAGAATAAAGAAGAAATCATTGGCGTCGAGCAGTTTATGGTTCATCCACATTTATTCGCACGGAATCTGCCTAGGCTGGTCAAAAAGCGTTTATGTCAATGCAATAAGAGCAAAGATGAGGTCATTCGGCACGAATCGAGTGCGATGGCGGCTGACATTGTTCGCTCTTATTGCATTTAGATGACGGTTGTTCTTTGACTGGATTTAGCAGATTCCGTACGAATAAATGTGGGTTAACCCTTATTACCTGTGCGAGCCTATATGCCTATTCCATTTAAGAGTGTAGTCTGACCTAATCTCCTGTGTGTTTGCAGCGAAAGTGGCGAAAGTCTGGCGGCGCTACTGTCGCGGATGTGCCTGAAGACCCGTCACGATCCCTCGCAGAGCGTTCTGCGGGTCAGCGTGCCGCCGTCGCGGCATGACGTCATCCACGCCTGCGACCTGTACGAGGATATCGCTATCGCTTACGGGTAAGTCTTACATAATTATAATTACAGCCACGATTTATAAATTTGGTGAACATTCAGTGCGCCGATTATTGCGGGGCGTCCTTAGGCTCAACGACAACGATCCAAGACCTTGCACGACTTACATGTATTAGTTTACACAATAGTTATCTATAGTATTTTCAACTATAGTCTTTTAAAGCTTAACTGTGGCTGTACTGCTTCAGCAGGCCCCTCTTCCCCGCTAGACACTAGGGGCCGCCGATTTCACGTGGGGTTCCCGTATAAACGATATCTACATTATTATAAAATTCTACATTTGTATTGAAATAGTAGATTGTACAACAAGTGCATAAAACGCACCATTTTATACGAGACGTTTATCCATCCGAGCGAGCTTGCGAGCGAGGATGAATATAAAGTCGAGTGTAAAATGCGTTTTATGGACGAGTTGCACACTCTACTTTTCACTTCGATTGCGAGAAAATTAAACAATCATGTAAATATTATACTTAAAAAGAAATTTAATTAATATTAAAAAAAAATAGTTTTTTTTTTAGATCTGCGATAAATTATTGTTGTAGTTTAAATATATTGATTTACTAAAATAAATATAAAAAGTAATAAATGATGGTAAATAAAAATTACAAGTTTATTTTAAGAAGTTTTATTGTGTACTTTGGCTGTTGGTATTTTGTCTTGGTTTTAGAATACTAATAAACGAAAAAAAAATAAGTTTATTCTATAAAGTTTTATGTTGTTCGTGTGGCTGTTGGACCGATCGCCTTGGTCTTCGACGACGATTTTACTTTATGCTCTAGAGCATAAAAAGCGACTTTATGTCGCCTACGCACAGCATAAAGTCGAACTTTTAGAGCATGAGAAGTGAAAATCTGTTTTCTATAGAGAGGGGGTCATGATTTCATGATTTTTTTAAATAGCGTGGTGCAGGAAACGGCTCGACATTTTTTTACCAATTTTGCTACAGGGATAGCTGGACATCCAAAGATGGTTATAGGCAGGCATCGGAAATTCAGATGCTTTTATACCTAAACTTTTGGCTTTTGTACTTAAACGTCGGCGCCGAAGTTGTTGGAGCTGAATGGAGACGGACTCGAAGTAATTGAATAAATAAAATAAATATTAAGGGACAATGAATGAATCCTTAGATTTGTACATTAACTAATTAGGCTAACATTCAAACATACTATATTATACTATTTAATCTCAGAATCGATAAAATCCGACAAGACCCTTCAAAATACGTACAGTCGAAAATACAACAATAATGACGTAGCAACACAAACATTCACTCGACTAATTCAACGTGGCAAAGTCCGTGAGGCCCTAAGTTGGCTGTTAACCAAAGATACAAGCAAAGTCCTGAATACTAACGACGAAATTGATTGTACCGGTAAAACCGTCAGCGACGTACTAAGAGAAAAACATCCACCCCCGGCAAACGCCAACCCTAACTTATTTGTCTTGCCTGAGGATTTCCCCGAAATGCCACCATTATTGGAAGTGGACATAACATGTAACCACGTCGAGCAAATTGCAAGAAAACTACATGGCGGTGGGGGTCCAACTGGTTCAACCTCTGAAAACTGGAAGGATTTCCTCTTACGTTTCGGCGAGGCGAGCCTGCACCTAAGAAATGCCATAGCCCAACTCACTATGAAATTGAATAACGAATACGTTCCCTGGATACAAATACAAGCTCTTATGTCGAGCCGTCTAGTAGCTCTAGATAAATGCCCAGGCGTGAGACCCATCGGAATTGGGGAATGTCTACGAAGAATCCTCTCCAAATGTATGATCTTAGCAACCGGTTCTGAAGTTACCGAAGCCTGTGGACAATGGCAACTATGCAGCGGCATCAACAGCGGGATCGAAGGAGCCATACATGCAATGAATGACACTTTCGAAGAGAAATGTCAACCAGGTTCCGAATGGGGAATGCTCCTCGTTGATGCTAATAACGCATTCAACAGTGTAAATAGGCAGCTTGCTCTGTGGCATGCCAGAATATATTGGCCACATTGTGCCCGTTTCCTGTACAACACATACAATGGCCACGCAGAGCTTGTTATTCGAAACTCAGACACAAGATTGTATAGCAAAGAAGGCGTAACCCAAGGCGATCCACTTGCTATGCCACTATATGCTCTTGCAACATTACCCATAATCAACAAACAAAAAAAAGAACAGAATACACTCCAGGCATGGTATGCGGATGACTCATCGGCCCAGGGAAACTTCAAAAGCCTTCGTAAATGGTGGGAACAGATCTGCAACACAGGACCGGCATATGGATACTTCCCTCAACCTAAAAAGACAATCCTTATCGTATCTGAAACGGACAAAAATAAAGCACAACAGATTTTTAAAGGAACTAACATTACCATCACCGTAGGTTCACCCTTCCTTGGCAGTTACATAGGCAAAGGAAAAGAAGACTTTATAAGAAACCAAGTAAAGCTATTTATTTCAATAATCGAGAAACTGACACATATCTGTAAAGACTCTCCCCAAGCAGCTTACACAGCACTCACTAAAGCTGCCCAATTCAAATGGTCATTCCTACAACGTGTAATCGCCGATTCCAACGTACTCTTTGAACCACTGACACATGCATTACGGACCAATTTCATGCCAACTCTGATGGGCAGTGAAATCACACCCGACGAAGCCGATCTGTTTTCCCTTCCTGTGCATAAAGGTGGTTTGGCAATATCTAATCCGTCTACCGAGAATAATTTGAGCTACAATTCTTCCAAAAAAGGCTGTTCAATCCTCTCATCGGCTTTGATCAGGACACAACATGTAGACCTAGCCCAACACAATAAATCCCTGATTGACGCACGCAAAGAGAGCCGAACAATAAAAGATGCTCGTGACAACGAACTTTTAGACACTATATTGGCCAAACTACCCCCTAACAAACGACGAGCTATAGAAAGATCAATCGCATCGAAAATGAAAACAAAGTCTTCCACCTGGCTATCTGCTATACCAACAAAGAAAGATAACTTCGACTTGTCTCCTCATGAATTCAGAGATGCCCTGGCAATACGCTATTACAGAACCCCAAACTCAATGCCACCCTCTTGTGACGGATGCGGCAACAGCCATTTTAATATCGACCATGCTCTCTGTTGCAAGACTGGCGGGCTAATTTCAAGACGGCACAACGAAATACGAGACCTATTTGCTGAACTATGTCACCAAGCATGGGGCAACATCACAATAGAACCTATAATCACAGAAGGTGACCTTGGATTACGCGGTGACTTATCCTGCCGTGGCGTATGGAATGCACAGAGAGAGGCGTTATTCGATATCCGTGTCGTAGACACCGACGCTCCCTCTTACATTGCACGTCATGTCACTTCTGTCCTAAAATCTGCTGAGACTGAAAAACAAAGAAAATACTCTGCTGCCTGCGAAGTGAAACATGCTACTTTCACCCCCCTCGTGACCTCTGTCGATGGCATATTCGCACCACAGATGGCCTCCTTCGTCAAACACTTAGGCGAAGCCCTCTCGGACCGTTGGAACAAATCGCTGAGTACGATACTGGGTTGGCTTAGAACAAGGATATGCACTGCTATAATTCGAGCCTCCAGTATGTGCATACGAGGCACACGTCACAAATTCAAACCTGCAGCGAAACTGTTGGGGTTTGACGACGGAGCAGCCATTCCCAGTTCGCAGCACTAGCTAAACTGCAACTTGCAGAGATGTGTTTTATAACTTTTTGCTACACATTATTATTTTTATTACTATTTCTTTGTTATAAGTTAAGTTTTTCTTGCAATAAATATTTCGTTGTAACAGACGGACTCACAGACTACTATATTAGTTATAAACTTGACTAATTGAAGGTGCTTTAAAGGTATAGATCTACTAAATGTTATTTAATTAATGTGCAATTAATTCAACTATTATGAAATATTTTTATCCTTAATATAAAATAAAATGATAACTAATTAGCAAATCGTTTAGATCAGATACTTTAAAAAGACACAGTTACACCAAAATGAATGGGTAAGTACAATAATAAAATTAAATAAATGGGGTCTGCCTCCATACAACTCAACATCAACGCCGACGGCGAAGTGTACGTATAAAATCATCTGAATTTGCGATGCCTAGTTATAGGATAGTTTTTACCCGACTACAAAATTACGCGTCGAAGTTGCGGGCACCTTCTAGTATACACAATGTAACGTTTTTTCTTTACAGTGCAGTGAGCCTAGGATAGTTTCCTGATGTAAAATAAATGAAGCCTTTAAAAATTATGTTTAACAATATACACGGAGTCATAGATATTCCAGCAATTTTAACTTCTTTGAATATTTTTGACGACGCGGTTGGCGCAGTTTGCAGACACCTTCCTACTGAGCCGGCGGTCCCGGGTTCGAATCCCGGCCGGGGCAAATATTTGTGTGATGAACTCGAATATTTGTTCTTGGGTCATGGATGTTATCTATATAGATATAGGTATGTATTTATATATTATGTATATCGTCGTCTAGTACCCATGATACAAGCTTTGCTTAGTTTGGGACTAAGTCGATTTGTGTATGATTGTCCCATGATATTTATTTATAATAGTTTAGAATAAGCAGAAAGATGGCAAACCGAGTAATAGCAGGCAATTTGGCCATACACAACGATGGCGTTATATGTTCTGTTTTTCTTATAAATTCGAAATCGTTTCAGCGTTTTGACATTTCATGAGGAGTAGTCGATTTTATCTGTCAGAAAACAACCCCATAATGCAGTGCCCATGGGGGGGGGGGGGGGGGGGGGGGCATGCTTTAAGGAGACCGTTAGCGAAATCGCCTCTAGCGTAACGGCGCTGCTGTCATGGATGTCATGTCATTGTCTACTAGTACTATTACCCTGTTTCAGATCAGAAGCTGTCAGCACGGGCATTGTAATTACTAATCTAATCAAAATCATAATGGATTCTTAATAAGTATTCATTGATTTATCAACCATTCAACTCGTTTTACGCTTAAAATTTATCGAACACGTTCACATCGTTGACAATATGTAATGTACGCAGTAGCCACCACTGAAATTAATGGACGGTGAAAGACGGCTATTAGATTTCTGATTTGCTCTAACTTCTTGTATCTCTGTTTAGCCCTATGGTTGACTGGTAGAGAAATTCAATTTGGTATTAAGTCCGCCATTTGTGCTGAATTTTGTTTTATGCGATAAAGTTTAAATAAATAAATACAGATCTGTGAAAAATGCCCAAATAAAGTTACAATAAAAACGTAAGTGGAAATATAAGGCGGCTCCTCACGCACCGCCAAGGGCTTGTGCACAAACGCGGAGGTCACGAAAAAATGACGACAGATCACGTTGGGGAAGGAGGAGTATAAGGAGACCTCACGTATATTTTTTCGCGGCGCGGCGGCTCCTGCAGGCGCTGCTGGCGGCGAGGCCGGTGGGCGGCCGAGCGGAGTCGGTCACAAGGTCTGCACAGGATCGCACTCTGCGCTGCGCCCAGTTGTACAAGAGCAGCAGTGGACGTCCTTAGTTGATAGATGGATAGATAAATCGGTTGTGTAAACACTGTAAGATAAATGTCATTTTTTTAGTTAGCCTGTCAGAGCGTCCCACTGCTGGGACGAAAGGCCTCTCGATTAGATCTCCCCAACTCCCTGTTAGCCGTTGCTTCCGGCTTCAGATAAAAGCTTGCTTAAGATAATAAAATAAATAAAATAAAAATAAAAATAAAAAATAAAAATAAAAAACCTTTTTATTCCATAACGCATAATTAACAAATAGGTAAGATAACTTAATTAGAAAATTATTATTATTTTACGCTAGGACCCCTTCTGGGTAAAGGCCTCCTCCAACTTTTTCCAACGTTCCCTGTCTTGTGCCTCTGTAATCCAGTCATTCGTGACCTTCATAATGTCGTCAGCCCATCGAGCGCGTGGCCGCCCTGCTCTGCGTTTGCCAGTTGGTCCCTTCCATATAGTTACCCTTTTTGTCCACTTGGCGTCGTGCATTCTTGCTATGTGGCCTGCCCATTGCCATTTAAGCTTGAGAGAGTGCTCGAGGGCATCAATAACTTTGGTTTTTTCTCTAATATTGGTATGTTTTATTCTGTCTATCCGTCGTACTTTTAAAACGCTCCGTTCAATGGCTCTCTGACATGATCTAATTTTATTTTTTATGTGGTTGGTGAATTTCCACGTTTGGCAGCCATAACTAAGTGTAGGGAGCAAGCATGAGTCCAGCAGTTTCTTTTTAAGATGTAGCGGCAAGGAGCTTTTCAGCACATTTGCCATAGACCAAAACTTGTTCCAAGTTTTCTTTACCCGTCTATCTACCTCTGCCACGTTGTTATCTGTACTGAAGGATATTTTTTTGCCTAGGTAAATATAATCTTTAACATAGTCCAGTCTGATAGTGTCTATGAAAATGTCTTTTTCTTCAGTGTTTGTCATTAGCTTAGTTTTTTGAAGGTTCATGTTTAGGCCGACTTGTTTACTTTCAAAATGCAAAGTTTTAAGCATGAACTGCATGTCCCGGCAGCTTTCGGATAGTAGCACGATATCGTCTGCAAAAGCCAGGTGCGTCAGACGGCTTCCATTAATATAGATTCTGATGTTTTCCCATTTGAGACCTTTAAATATTAGGTGTAAAACGCTTATAAATAGAGTGGGAGATAATGGGTCGCCTTGCCTGACGCCCCTTTCTATCTTTATATATCTTCCTGGGTTTTCTAGTCTCACTCTACTCTTGCAATTTAAGTAAATGTTTTTTATAATGTCGATATATGTTTCATTTATCTGTGCTTCTTTCAATGCTTTCCATATAAACTCGTGCTCTACAGAATCGAAAGCCTTCTGGTAGTCGATAAACGCCATGTAGAGTGGTCTTTTGAATTCCCCATATTTTTCGATTATTTGCTCTACTGTGTGCATATGGTCTATTGTGCAAAAACCTTTTCTAAAGCCCGCTTGTTCAACCGTCAAAAAGCTTTCAATTTTAGGAGATAATCTGTTTTGAAGTCCCATAGCAAACAGCTTGTAGAGGCTCGCTATAAGACTAATGGGACGATAGTTTGCAATGTCTTTTGGATCCCCTTTTTTATATAGGATGACAATGTCTGACTCTACCCATTGACTGGGGGCAGCTTTTTGATATAATACTTTGTTGAAGACTTGGGTGATTGGCGTTAGTAGTATGTCTCTGGATGCAATAAGCATGTCGCTACTAATTCCGTCGCATCCTGGGCTTTTATTAGCTTTCATTTTCTTTATTAGTTTGGATACCTCATATTCGTCGAAGGGCGCGAAGTTTTCGGTGTTGTTATAGTTATATTCTCTTGATTCGGATGGTAGTTCGTTTCCGTCGTTGGTACGTGTGCTCTCGTATAGATTTTCATAGAAACAAGTGGCTACTTCTAGAATGTCCGGCCTCTGTACCGCTTCGTTAAGTTTTGGAATCCATTTTTTGGTTATAGTTAATTCATTTTGGGCTTGTTTTAAACTTCCTGATTTTATTAGATGTTTTTCTATAACTTGAGATCTGTGTTGTTCATATTCTTTTTTAATTATTTTGTTTATTTGTTTATATAGCATGCCAAGCTCTAT
The DNA here is from genome assembly GCA_905147355.2 of Apotomis turbidana. Taxonomy (NCBI): domain Eukaryota; kingdom Metazoa; phylum Arthropoda; class Insecta; order Lepidoptera; family Tortricidae; genus Apotomis; species Apotomis turbidana. The sequence continues at coordinate 33,033,668 of LR990282.1, forward strand.
TTTTTCTTCTTTTCGTAGAGGTCTTTTTTTCTGAAGTTCTGATCTGTGCTTGATGAGTTGTTTTGTTTTATCTGATATTATAGTTTTCTTTTTGTCTGTGTTTTTATAAGAGATAGAGCGGATGCTGTCTATGATTCCAGCCTCTATTTTGTTGTAGTGATCTTGTGCTGGCTCGTTTATATTCAAGCACAACATATTTTCCCTTAATTCTGTTAGTTTTTCTAGATACATCGTTTTTTCTTCATCTGTTTGCAGTGTTTTAGGAATGTATTTTTTAAATGTCACTCGCTTTTTCTTTGTTGCGCCCATTTTCCACGTTCCTCTAACCAGACGATGGTCTGAAGGGTATTCTAGACTTAACATATCAATATTTTGAAATCTACTCTTGTCATGTGATAGCATAAAGTCGATTTCATTAGTTGATTTTTTGTCAGGAGATATCCAGGTCCATCGTCTTTTATCTTTTTTTTTGAAAAGTGTATTTATGATGTGAAATTTTTTCTCTAGGGCAAATTGTATAAGACGTTCACCTCTGTGATTTCTGGTTCCTAGTCCAAACTTTCCCGAAATCAGTGACTCGTCCGGTTTTGGCTTCCCTATTTTGGCATTAAAGTCGCCCAAAATTATTTTTGATTTCCCAGCAATCTCTTGAGCGCAGTTAAGAGTCTTATAGAAGTCTTCAATCTCGTCGTCGCTCGAGTCTGTGGTAGGGGCATGTACTTGTATGAGCGATAGGTCTAGTTTTTTGAATTTTAAATTAAGAATAGCTATTCTCTCTGTTATGCCTATAAAACTATGGATATTCTGTTTATATTTCTTCTTTATTAGGAAACCGACGCCTAAACTGCCCTTCCTTTCGCCAAAATAGCAAAATATATGGTCTTTATCTTCTTCTATACAGTATCCTTCTCTTCTGACCTCTGCCAGACCTATAATATCGTATTTCACGTGCTTTAGTGTATATCTTAATTCTATCATCTTTTCGTCTGTAGCTAGTGTTCTTACGTTGTATGTACAAATATAAAGGTTCTGGTGTTCATTATGTTATGTATGTGCTTAAGATACCGAAACGTAATGATGCTAATGATGTATTTATAAATCCAACTAGATTTCTGACTTAGGGCATTTTTATCAAATCAGAGAACTGTTGAAGTCGCGCGTTCGAATCCTGCCGGAAGCTCTAGTTTTTGTTGGTAAAACGATTTATGACGTGGTTACAGATACAACAACATCGTCCGGCGGCCGGGCGCCGTGGCGACACACGGCGGACAGACGCCGCTCAACAAGCTCACGGAGCAACTGAGGCAGGAGGTCGCGCACGCCGGGTACAGCGAGGCGCTCACCTTCACACTGGTCAGTGTCTGTCTGTAGTACAACAACATCGTCGTGGCGACACACGGAGGACAGACGCCGCTCAACAAGCTCACGGAGCAACTGAGGCAGGAGGTCGCGCACGCCGGGTACAGCGAGGCGCTCACCTTCACACTGGTCAGTGTCTGTCTGTAGTACAACAACATCGTCGTGGCGACACACGGCGGACAGACGCCGCTCAACAAGCTCACGGAGCAACTGAGGCAGGAGGTCGCGCACGCCGGGTACAGCGAGGCGCTCACCTTCACACTGGTCAGTGTCTGTCTGTAGTACAACAACATCGTCGTGGCGACACACGGCGGACAGACGCCGCTCAACAAGCTCACGGAGCAACTGAGGCAGGAGGTCGCGCACGCCGGGTACAGCGAGGCGCTCACCTTCACACTGGTCAGTGTCTGTCTGTAGTACAACAACATCGTCGTGGCGACACACGGCGGACAGACGCCGCTCAACAAGCTCACGGAGCAACTGAGGCAGGAGGTCGCGCACGCCGGGTACAGCGAGGCGCTCACCTTCACACTGGTCAGTGTCTGTCTGTAGTACAACAACATCGCCGTGGCGACACACGGAGGACAGACGCCGCTCAACAAGCTCACGGAGCAACTGAGGCAGGAGGTCGCGCACGCCGGGTACAGCGAGGCGCTCACCTTCACACTGGTCAGTGTCTCCATTGAAATAATAGCCAGACTTAATAATCCCGTAACCATAGCCGTAAAAAATACTGGATTTCTGATAAATTTTATGCCGATTTACCTTTGCCACCCACACCAAAATAAACCAATTTCTATTTCAGTGTTCCCGGGAGGACGTATCCACCAAGCTCGGAGTAGCCATTGAGCAGATTCCGGCCGTCCACATCTCCAATCCGAAGACGCTGGAGTTCCAGGTGGTGCGCACGCGACTGCTGCCGGGCCTGCTCAAGACGCTCGCGGCCAACAAGAAGATGCCGCTCCCGATCAAACTGTTTGAGATCAGCGACGTGGTTGTACAAGACAATGGCGCTGGTGAGTTTTACCTGTTCCCAACTCGGTTTGTCTCTTGTTTTTATTAAATCTGAAGATTGAACTTGGAATGTTATTTTCAGAAACGGGCGCCAGAAACGAGAGGCGCCTATGCGCTGTTCACTGCGGTCGCAGCGCCGGCTTCCAGTTCGTGCACGGGCTGCTCGACCGCGTCATGCTGTTGTTGCGAGTGCCGCCCGGCGAGGACGGCTACTGGCTGCGGCCCAGCGCAGGTAACGAGGCGACACCAGGCACGAGAGCCGACTGTACTGTACACTGCGGCCTCAGCCCGGCTTCCAGTTCGTGCACGGGCTGCTCGACCGCGTCATGCTGTTGTTGCGGCCCAGCGCAGGTAACGAGGCGACACCAGGCACGAGAGCCGACTGTACTGTACACTGCGGCCTCAGCCCGGCTTCCAGTTCGTGCACGGGCTGCTCGACCGCGTCATGCTGTTGTTGCGGCCCAGCGCAGGTAACGAGGCGACACCAGGCACGAGAGCCGACTGTACTGTACACTGCGGCCTCAGCCCGGCTTCCAGTTCGTGCACGGGCTGCTCGACCGCGTCATGCTGTTGTTGCGAGTGCCGCCCGGCGAGGACGGCTACTGGCTGCGGCCCAGCGCAGGTAACGAGGCGAGACCAGGCACGAGAGCCGACTGTACTGTACACTGCGGCCTCAGCCCGGCTTCCAGTTCGTGCACGGGCTGCTCGACCGCGTCATGCTGTTGTTGCGAGTGCCGCCCGGCGAGGACGGCTACTGGCTGCGGCCCAGCGCAGGTAACGAGGCGAGACCAGGCACGAGAGCCGACTGTACTGTACACTGCGGCCTCAGCCCGGCTTCCAGTTCGTGCACGGGCTGCTCGACCGCGTCATGCTGTTGTTGCGAGTGCCGCCCGGCGAGGACGGCTACTGGCTGCGGCCCAGCGCAGGTAACGAGGCGAGACCAGGCACGAGAGCCGACTGTACTGTACACTGCGGCCTCAGCCCGGCTTCCAGTTCGTGCACGGGCTGCTCGACCGCGTCATGCTGTTGTTGCGAGTGCCGCCCGGCGAGGACGGCTACTGGCTGCGGCCCAGCGCAGGTAACGAGGCGACACCAGGCACGAGAGCCGACTGTACTGTACACTGCGGCCTCAGCCCGGCTTCCAGTTCGTGCACGGGCTGCTCGACCGCGTCATGCTGTTGTTGCGAGTGCCGCCCGGCGAGGACGGCTACTGGCTGCGGCCCAGCGCAGGTAACGAGGCGAGACCAGGCACGAGAGCCGACTGTACTGTACACTGCGGCCTCAGCCCGGCTTCCAGTTCGTGCACGGGCTGCTCGACCGCGTCATGCTGTTGTTGCGAGTGCCGCCCGGCGAGGACGGCTACTGGCTGCGGCCCAGCGCAGGTAACGAGGCGAGACCAGGCACGAGAGCCGACTGTACTGTACACTGCGGCCTCAGCCCGGCTTCCAGTTCGTGCACGGGCTGCTCGACCGCGTCATGCTGTTGTTGCGAGTGCCGCCCGGCGAGGACGGCTACTGGCTGCGGCCCAGCGCAGGTAACGAGGCGACACCAGGCACGAGAGCCGACTGTACTGTACACTGCGGCCTCAGCCCGGCTTCCAGTTCGTGCACGGGCTGCTCGACCGCGTCATGCTGTTGTTGCGAGTGCCGCCCGGCGAGGACGGCTACTGGCTGCGGCCCAGCGCAGGTAACGAGGCGAGACCAGGCACGAGAGCCGACTGTACTGTACACTGCGGCCTCAGCCCGGCTTCCAGTTCGTGCACGGGCTGCTCGACCGCGTCATGCTGTTGTTGCGGCCCAGCGCAGGTAACGAGGCGAGACCAGGCACGAGAGCCGACTGTACTGTACACTGCGGCCTCAGCCCGGCTTCCAGTTCGTGCACGGGCTGCTCGACCGCGTCATGCTGTTGTTGCGGCCCAGCGCAGGTAACGTAACGTGGCAGTCCAGTAACAAAGAGGCGGCAGGTAATCCCTATTTCCTTGGCCTCTGTAGTAATGTACTTATAACTTATATTATAAGACAATCGATAATAGTATATTGTGTCATAAGGGTAGTAAGTAGGGGATTACTAACGAAGGTCTATTAGAAGCCCGACGCTGAAGGCGGAGGGCTTTTAATGTCCTGAGTTTGTAATCCCCTTACTACCCGCCATACACACAATATTTTTCATCACATTTGGGAGTAAATAACAAATACGTAAGACAAAAATAAACAAATATATACAGAAAAAAGTTGGATGTCAATCGTTAAACTAATGAAACGATAACGATTGACATCCAACTTTTTTCTGTTTATATTTTTTTAATTTACTATAAGCACTGGCAAAACGGCCATCAGCTTAAAACAGAAAACAAATATACACAGAATCTTACCATCTATCATTAAACAAATAACAATTAACAATATTATGCAGCAATTACTAACACCGTCATATTATAAAACTTAAATACGAACAGTAATTTTGTTAATATTTTCTTCGGTTTCCGCGACACGAAGTAATTTTGTTACAAAACGAAATAGTAGGTACCTAAGCAATGAATTTATAACTTTTTCATCACGTTTTTTATAATTTTATAACTTTTTTTCTTTTTTTTTGTGTCGTCTACCACAGATATGCTAAGAACTGCGTTTAGTTTAGAAACATGACAGGCTATACTGCCAGATTGTAACGATAATTCAGAATTAAATTTAATAAAATTATTGCAAAATACACTTAAATCATTGTAAAACATAAATATTAATGCACATGTACCGTATTAATTCAACACACAATAAAATTTGCTGGTAGGCAAGTTTTGTTCGTACAACAAAAACCTTGGCTGGATTGAAACCTCCTTAGTCTAAAGTAATCTGCGAGTGCGTACTATATTTTTAAAACTAAAACCATAACTCCCTCGGGAGTTATAACAATTTATAACTCCCGCGGGAACTATATAGGCCTTAGTCCTTCAGTACACCTGCATGTAATACCATCTTTTACGAGCAACTGTGATGAAAAATTAATAACATCTTGTCATAAACATTTTAATAATGGTTTTTTTTTCGTGTCTAAAAACGGTTTAAACTCACGTAAAAACATGTCGGGCCGTTCCTGACAATTTTTACGTGAGTTTAAACCGTTTTTTTTATAATTATTAAAGATGTCTCACGATAGTTTTAATAACATTACTAGGTTCTATTGTACTGTAGGTAATTTTTTGCACTAACGTCGCGTCGTTAAGATGAATTAAACCAGCCTAAACACAACGGACCTTCCGACTCCATCATGAAATCATCTCCATCTCTTAATACTATTGCATCGTTTCAGTAAAGTACCTAAATACAGTCAAAAAAATACCTTCCAATAGTAATAAGATGATATTTCAGATCCCGCGTACTTCCCGGGCCGCATGGCCGAGGTGTTGGTGCAGGGCGCCGTGGCGGGCCACGTGGGCGTGCTGCACCCGGCCGTGCTGGCCGGCTTCGACCTCACCAACCCCTGCTCCGCGCTCGAGCTCAGCCTGGAGCCCTTCCTATAGGCACCACCTCCCGAGCTTACACATTATCAAAATGCCACTTTTGATTGTATCGGATTCCTACCAGATGAAAATATTGGGGAAAGATTGTATGGGGATGGTCAACGTGTTGACGCTTTAGCTAGATAGAGAAAGAACTGGTCGTTTGGATTAAGAAATTAGGAAGCTTAAGCACTAGAAATGAAAATCTGACATATTGGGATTGTGTTATGGAAATCAACCGAAACTATAATACGATAAGGGACAAACAACTTGAGTGATATTTATAAATGTTATCATTAAATCTTTTAATATTAATAATTGATTTCATTTTGATACCTACCACTGAATCACCCGATTTTAATTAATACCGGATAGTTATTAGTTTATCATTAGCATGCACGCTATCAAACCAATACACGACTTAAATGGATAATTACTTCCTGATTATGTCAATTTCATGATTTCTGCGTCAGACTGACCATAGCAGACATTATTTATTTTAATTTTTAAGTTAATTCACAATGTATTACAGTATCAAGAGAAATGGGGCAAATGTAGGCATATAAAGAGTTAATAATTATATCTCATCACTTAGTGTGTTTAAAGTTTACACATTATTCAGAGATGGCATAGTGCATAGCCAAGGTAAATATGAATTATAGCCCGGTTACAATATCTGTGGATCTCGCTTGTATGTGAAGCCATCGACGCCAGGTCCACAGACATTGTAATCAGGTTATAACATACTGTTTCCTTTTAGTGTTCCATGTTAAAGGTTTACATTTAACAGAAATAAAAGACTGTTGAAAATACATTTTTTATTATGTGTAAATGGACAATAGAACAGCACAAACAAGTGAAGATAAATTACAGAAATCACAATTATGTTTACCTAATCAACATAATTTGTTTCTCCAAGTTTTATCTACTAAAGTTGGGCTATGTAAATACAATCAGCACCTTCAAGTAGTTAAATAAATACTTATCTCTTAAGGCACTTCTATTTTAATTGACAATGCCTTTGGAAACAAAAAAAGGCGGAAAATAATAAATATACTATTCAACAGTTAGGTTCTGGAGTAAGATCTGTACATATAATTCCTTCTATTAAGTAGATGCCTTATCTAGATAATATCTTAATACTTCTTGATTAGCAAAATACTGAAGTTTATTACTATTATTATGGACCACTGTTTGTAACATTAGTACTTACTGTCAAGAGCACAACCTCTAATTTACAATATTTCATTAAAATCAATAAGAACATATGTAGTCAATTTGAATTTTAATAATAAGATTGTCAAATGCTATGCACACAAGCAATTATCAATATTATCATATAACTATTTGACAACTGAATCATGTATTTAATGTGCATACACTTATTCTAACTAAAATAATCCATTATATGGCAGATTTGTTTACAAAACACCTAAACATGAATTTTTCACTTAATACAAGTAAATATTAAACACTCAAAATAATCCATTTAAATTTTATTTAAACTCTGTTTTTTACCAAGGTTATTCATAATCAAATGATGAGATACATTTAGTCAAGAAGTAATTGTATATTGAACATCTTTTCTAACTCTACTCTGTTGAATCCTGGAGCTATTATAAATGGGCACAAATAGAAGGACATTTCCTCGAGATTGGGTGCACTTGCTTTAATAGCCTTTGCAACCTGCATTGTTACATGAGGGCACCGCGAGAGACTCAAGTATGTCAAGTGCTGAAACACATTATTAGTGAAATATCCAAGTAAAGCAGTGGTTGAAAAATACCCGTGTCGCAACTTAAGTGAACGCAAGTTCTTAAGTCTGTATAAGTGCAGCAAACTGGAATCAAAGAGAGTTTTGCAGGTCATGACGTGCAGAACTTGTAAGGCCTTGCAGTTGGATATGTAGCGAACTATGTCATCATTCAATGTATCTCCATATATGTATAGTGCTTCCAGAGTGGCCTGTTTAGTTCTGAGTAATGACTCTAAGAAATCTGCAGGAATATTCTTCATTTTCTCCATATTAATACTGACTAAACTGGTGCACTGCAGCATGCTGTACAGGCTGCCATGTGTGAGAGCAAAGTTGGATAAGATCAGAATCTCCAGATGTTTTAATTTTTCAAACGGCAAATGGTAAACGAAATTTCCATTTGCATTTTCTGGATTTTGTACTATTAAAGAATTGCGAAAACTCAAGAATTTTAAATTAGGCCAGTGCCGCAGATCATCAAATATACAGCTATCAACTTGAGATATACTAATTTCTAAACGAGTCAAGTTAGGACAGTAGCTAATGAGGGAAGCCCTTACTTGAGAATACAACTTGAAATACTGTAATTTAACATTTTTTAAATACTTTGCTACAAAAGGCACAATGTTTTCACTTATCCTCACATAGTTTTTCATGCACACAATGAGGCGTGTGTTGTCCCAAACGCACGGGGTCAAGCAGAGCTGCTGCCATCTCATACAAACTTTTGCCACGGCCAGCAGTGATTCAAAATCTATCTTAGAAAAAATATATATAAGCAGCTCATTTGGCAGGTCATTTATAGTTAATGTGCTGCTACATTCTTGGACGCCTGTCATCTCGAGGTGTACCATCGTCGCAAGCACCTTGCACTTTTACAACCCTGAAAGTATTATGCATTATTAAAATATTTAGTCCACACCTCGTCTAAAAAGTGCATGTGCAGGAACTGACAAAATAAGTATGTTATTTTTTTTTGGCAATCAATAGATCATGGGCTATCAGATTAACAGGTTAAAATTGGTGAAACTATCAAGTGTATCGGGAGCAGGCGCAGGTAACAGAAAGGTCATGAACCTTGAACAACCATCGTAGCAAACGTAGGAAAACACTTGTTTCACCCACAACTGCTCCAATGACACCTGAAGCAATCACAAATATATGCCATACCTTGTGATCACCTTGCTTCTTATTCGAGAGAATTGTACTGTTTGCTTTATTAAAATCATAATTTATGTAAACTTTGCTTCTAAATATAGACACGACGTTCACAATGTAACAAAACAATATTTAAAGAACCAATCTTTATATGGGTTTACACTAGACATTTTATTTAATACTATAATGAGGATCAAGAATATTTTTTAAATTAAATAATTAAAAATAACTTTCATCTTCACTTATTTTCTTAAGTGACGTTCAACGTTCATTGACAGTAAGCGTTTAGTTAGCTGTAAGTGTAAAACTGTAAACAAGTGGTGTCGCAAAGCAAAATTTCATCATTGATTGAGTAATTTGAGCAAAATCAACCCATGGTTTCGTAACTATTAAATATTATTGTTTCAATGATTTTTATTATGTAGGTGCTAATTATTTGAAATTAGTATAAATTAAGAGTCGAAATTGATTTCGTATTTTATATAAAAAAAATTAAAGGAAAAATCAAACGCAGCTATGTAACCCTCAAACCCTATCAGCCACCAGCCAACCTACAGCTAAGCATGAATGAGATAAGCAGTGGCTAAGCACCATCTATGTACCTGGGTCATTTTTTTCTAAAGATGTGCACCCCACTTTTTTTTTTATTTTCGATATTTTGGGTATGTTCTACTCAGAATCACGAGCTCTTTCGATCGAATTAGGAGAAAAAAACTGTGTGTACAACTTTAGAAATAAAAACCGTCCAAGTGTGAGTCGAACTCGCGCACCGAGGGTTCCGTACAAACACTCCATCCCTAAGTGGTTAAGTTAAGTTTGCACCTGGTATGTATAGCGCCCCATATAAATTAGGTGCAAAGTTAGGTATAAAAAAAAAACTACTAGATCTCGTTCAAAACAATTTTCGTTGGTAGTTTTTATAGTAATGTACAGTATGTTTTTTTTAGATTTTTCATTTTCTTATTTTAGAAGTTAGAGGGGGGGGGGGGGGGGGGGGGGCAACTTTTTTCCACTTTGGAAGCGTCTGTCACGCAAACTATTCGGTTTGAAAAAAAGTATTTTAGTAACCTCGATATCATTTTTGAAGACCTATCCATATAGATACCCCACACGTATGTGTTTGATGCGTTGGAAGCCCTCCAACAAGGTGGACCGACGACCTGGTTAAGATCGCGGGTAGAAATTGGATGAGGGCGGCGCAAGATCGATCGTTGTGGAGAACTTTGGGGGAGGCCTTTGTCCAGCAGTGGACGTCTATAGGCTGATATGATGATGATGATGATGATGTGTTTGATGAAAAAAACATTTTTGAGTCAGTTCTAAGTATGGGGAGCCCCCAATATTTATTATTATTTTTTTATTTTTGCATCAAAATCTTAATGCGGTTCACAGAATACATCTACCTACCAAGTTTCAACAGTATAGCTCTTATAGTTTCGGAAAAAAATGGTGTCACAGCCATTTTTTTCCGAAACTATAAGAGCTATATACGGACGGACAGACAGACGGACAGACGGACAGACGGACAGACAGACATGACGAATCTATAAGGGTTCCGTTTTTTGCCATTTGGCTACGGAACCCTAAAAATGGCCATACACAAGATGTACACGGTTGAATAAAAAATTTTAACAAAAAAAAGAACTGACTTCAGTAAAACTAAAAAGCCAACAATAACCCGTTCAAGTACAGATTACATTTGACTCACCCTTCGAAGTCGATCCCAAACCACTCAGTTCTTATATTTATATATTATAGTTTACGCGAGGTTTGGCACCGACTTCGAAGGGTGAGTCAAATGTAAACTGTACTTGAACGGGTTATTGTTGGCTTTTTAGTTTTACTGAAGTCGGTTCTTTTTTCTGTTAAAAATTTTTTTTTTTGCTTTTTAGTGATTCGCATGTGTGTTCATCATCAGGTTCCTTACACCAAATCCTATTTACTGAATGTACATTCTTGACTTTATCAATAAATTACCGAAAGCGCCGTACATGTCCCTATAACATTTGAAGAGTTCCCTCGATTTCTCCAAGATTCCATCATCAGATCCCGACTTAGTGCCAACGGGACCAATTCGGAGTTATACCCTCTCGAGATTAAAAATAAATTGAAAATCGGTTCACGATTCTCGGAGATATCGAGTAACATACATAGAAAAAAAATAAAAAATTAGTTCGAATTGAGAACCTCCTCCTTTTTTGAAGTCGGTTAAAAATAATAGCTTTCGTTATTTATTTTTTATTACAAACAAATACAAATTCATACAATTGTGGTTTTAAATTATTAATACTAATGGAGAACTTAGAGGTAGTAGTATAGAAACCATTTATATAAGAAACTAGGTAAGTACTTTATTTTTTAAATACTGGCGGTAAGTATGTTGGAGCTGGGGTAGACACTGTGCCTTGAGTGGGTGCAGGTGACGAAACAGGAGGCAAGTATCCATCTGTTGGCGTAGGCGGAGGAGGAGGAGGAGGAGGGGGAGGGGGAGGTGCTGAACCACCTGGGGGCGGAAATTGCGGAGAAGGTCTCGGCAGGAAGTAGCCGGCACCTGGATCTTGAGCAGGAGGAGGTGGCGGAGGTGGAGGTGGTGGAGGTGACGGGGTCGACGATGGAGGACGAGGAGGAGGAGGTGGTGGTGGCGGTGGGGCGGGAGTGGATGGAGCTGGCGGAAGATATGAGTCGGTTGGCTGTGCGCCCGGTGTCGGGCTTGGGGTAGGATTTGGGCTAGGTTGAGGCGCAGGGCTATTATATCCTGTACCTCCCACTGAACCGTCTCCGCCTCCGACGGGTGGCAAGTACTCTGGTGCGTTAGTTGATATAGTTCCTAGTGATGGACTTGGCCGTGGCGCCGCTGTAGGCGGAGCGTCGTAGGAATATCCCGCAGCACCGCCACTGCCACCACTTCCACCACCACCGCCACCGCCACTGCCATAGCCTCCACCTGCACTGCCACCGCCTGCGTAGCCGCCGCCTGAACCGCTACCGCCGCCTGAACCGCCACCGCCGCCAGCTCCATAGCCACCGCCTGCTCCCGGTTGCACTACTCCGTAGCTGCCAGCTGTTGCCGCCGTAGTGCCAGCAGTAGACCCGCTAGTGGAGTACCCTATGTTGACGGAGCCCCCCGTGGGCGCCGGGTACGCGTAAAACATCTGTTGCGCTCCGCCTCCCGTCCTGTCAACATTAGGAGCTTGAGTGCCTTGTGTTGGGGCTCCCGTTGTCCGAGAAGGCAGATTAAAGGATATACTCGGCCTATCATACACGTACCCGGCTTGCCGCTTGACCCTGACATCTTCGGAAAACACACACACAATTAAAACCGAAACGTGAAGAACTTTTGATAGAAATAAACGTACAATCATTTTAAAAGTAGGCTGCTGATGGCAGTGAGTGGTCCCATGAAAAACGGTACAACAAAGACAACCAGCGTAGTGCTACGCCCTTTTTATAATAATTTTGAGGAAGTTGTCTTCGTCAGCAGAGTTGTGAAATACCGCAGTTAACCCTGTTAAAGTTAAGGTGTCGAAAAGAGCTCGTCTCAATTTAAGTCTCATTAGATGCACTAAAGTTGCTGAAAGGTTCATGGTGGCTGATCACCATAAGTAGGTACTTATACTTTAAAAGTAAGTAATACACATACGTATGTCTCTTGACTATGAATGCTATGCTCGTTTACTTATTTTAAATATGAAGGACGTTGTTTAATTTTTTTTACCGACTTCAAAAAATGAAATCCAGAAAACGGAAGTTCTACGTTCGACTGTATGTATTTTTGAGGTAACGGTGACTTTGTTGGTCAATTCATTCTACAAGCCATAAATAAGAGTACATATGAATTGAGTTTACGATCGATTATCTAAAAATTATAGTCAAGTAACTAAACCGTCAGACAGACAGGTAAATATAACAAAAATGTAACAGAAAAATAACCGACTTCAAAAAACTGAAAAGCCAAAACTTTTACGTGAGGTTTGGCACCGACTTCAAAAATTGATTCAAATGTAATCTGTTACATGAACGGGTCTGTACAAGAAAGGTTTGGTTTAACAGTTCTTTTGAAGTCGGTTCTTTTATTGTTAAACTTTTTTCACAAAAAAAAAACTAGAAATATATACAAAAAAAATGCGTAGGTACAGTCGAACATAGAACCTCCTTTTTTTGGAAGTCGGTTAAAACATTGTTAGTGCCTATAATATTGGAGGGTTTCCCTCGATTTCCCTGGGATTCCATCATCAGATCCTGACTTGCTGACAAGGGCACTACCTCACGAACACACTATATGACAAACAATCACACATGGTGAAGTAATCGGTGGACATACATAACATAAATAAAAATACATACAGTCGAACATAGAACCTCCTCCTTTTTTGGAAGTTGGTTAAAAATGTAAGAATAACTTTATATTTTATGTGCCAGGTATCGCAGTAGCGGGTTTTATGATCACAGAACGATTTTGTGGTTAGGCTAAATTACAAACAAGAAAGCAATTTTCCCTCCCATCCCATTCCTATTTAGATTCTTCGTTAAAACGCCACTTTACTTTCAATTATGCCAAGGATGCGCATACCAACAAAACAGCGGATTAGTCATCGTCGCACAACTCGTCCAGTAACGTCGAGAATGTTGAGATACATATTTCTAAATAAAAACGAAAACGTAGCGTTTAAATGTTTTCATCCGTCATACCTAGTTACGTACTAGACATACTAGAGTGATTAATAATTTTGAACACAAAATCTGATTGTGTGGTGAAAGGAGACTGTCGATGCCGACCGCCTCGACGGCTATACGAGTAGTTATAGGTATCTTATGCAAGCGGCACCACTACTCAGCCGTAGTTCAGGTTTTTATCTCATTTGATAAAGACGTAGCGCAGTGGTGTCGTAATTAGGAACAAAGTGAATCAGGGTTAGTATCACCTGTTCATTAAAATCTAGCTACCTCTACCTCTGCTAGCTCCTAATTTTCTGCTTTCACTAACTCGGTAACTGGAAGGAATTTTAACTACAAAACAGGTCGGCTATTGTCATTGTCATGCCCGCTCTGATTACAAACGCCCACTAAGTATACTTACTTAACTAGATACCTATAAAACCTCAATGATGCATTTTTTGATAAAGAGACAGTGACAAAGGGTGTTATAACATCACGTAACTTTCCGCCATGTTTTGCTGCGTGTTAAGATCGGCCGTTTTTACTTTCCATCAGTTCAAAAGTTGTTAACGTTGTCAAACTGTTGCATGTAGAAGTATGCTGGAACGCGGAAGTTTTGACTCTATGCGGAATTGGGAAAAGCCGGGGGACCTTGAGTTAAGACTGATCCGCTAGTACCGCAGCGCAGTACGTGCCTCGTGTTGATCATATTATCGTAAACTGAGTCATTACTGGATGAGCACAAGGCAGGCAGGCTTAAGGATAGGTATCTATCTATTTCATTTGCGCTTACGGCGCTTTATGATTTATTCTTCCTTTGTACATAGGTATTTCATTTCAGTTACCGGTTAGGTAGGTACGTGTTGCGGTTGACATACATAGCTTGGACAAATATTGATATTAGTGTTTATTTCGCTGAACCACTGCACACACTGCGACCGATCCATCTTTGACGAATATTTGACTGATCACACTATACATTGTTCAAAATAGAAATAGGTAAGTGATGCTCATTTGTCATTACTCATTACCTCGCAATATAAGGAATTAGGGCAGCATAGCGAATTTCGGTTCTAGAGGAAATATAAGCGTCGTTAGTACATTTCTCAGTCAGCAGTTCCATACATTTCCATATTTCTGCGATTTCGTGATTGGCCCCTAGTGAAGTTGCTCAACGTGACCCTCTGAATTACCCCCTCGCACACCATTCCCATTAATAAACTAACTACAAAATAGTGAAGTAAAAATCTGCTGTTCCATACTAGCTTAATAATTAGCTGATTTATTCTAAAACTTGCTCAGTGTGACCTTCTCTACCGCCACCTGGCACTCTATCAGCTTGGAAACCGCAAAATAGTAATAAATTGCTTATTCATATTTGGGTAATTGATAGCTTCATAACCCGAACCGTATGGCACGGCTAATTTTTTTTGCGATTTTGAAGTCGACCCCATAGTAAAATTTGCTCAGTATTGCCTTCCCCATCACCCCCTGACACTTCCTCTCATACCTAAAATATCACACAATAATTTATTGTTTAAACCTTTTTAAACATATTTTTAGCTAAACACTCCAATTTTATGCTTTTACTCGTATTTTCGTTGTCCTACTGATCAAAAGTCCGAGGTTTTCAGGTTTTTAACGCCATGGGAAATGCACTATGTACCTAATTTTATTTATGTATGCGATAAATCATTTGACTATTCTGTCTTTAACTATGAACCTTACCTCAAAAAACGTGGTTTCCGCAGACACACTGCTTGACAACAAATAAGAACCTGTAAATGTATTTCTTAATTACTGAGTGTATTTTATGTTTAGGAGGATGGTGCTAAAGCTATACGTGGTGTCGGACGGGCCGCCGTCGCTGTCCGTGCGGCAGGCGCTGGCGCTGCTGGAGATCCCCTTCCAGCAGATCGACGTGGACTTCGGCAAGGGCGAGCACATGACGGACGAGTACGCACTGGTAAGATTAATTGTGCGTTGGATAGGAGGATGGTGCTAAAGCTAGATGTGGTTTGGGACAGGCTATATACCGTCGCTGTCCGTGCGGCAGGCCCTGGCGTTGCTGGAGATCCCCTTCCAGCAGATCGACGTGGACTTTGGCAAGAGCAAGCTTATGATGGAGGAATACGCTATGGTATTCATTATTGTCTCGCGCGTTGGTATAATATTCACATCAAGTCTTTCATCAGTATGACTGGGACTATAAACGAGTATCTTTAAGATAGTTCAAAGTAATGCCAAGGACTTTTGTAACAAGTACTAATTTGTAATTCCTGTACCGCTCATGATGCACACAATCGCCTATAGGATGTCTAGACAAGACGGAACAATATAGTTAGGTATTTAATATTCAATTTGACTTGAACTATAATGCTCACTAAACTGTGCTACGGTTCTGCTAGAAGATTTTGCAATATGTTTTTCAGTACCCTCCCAAAGTTAATTCTCTTCCCGCTAATTACAGATGAACCCACAAAAAGAGATCCCGGTGATGGACGACGACGGGTTCTTCCTCAGCGAAAGCAACGCCATCCTGCAGTACATCTGTGACAAGTACAAGCCGGGCACGCCGCTGTACCCGCAGGACCCCCAAATAAGGTAAAAATGCATTGCTTTCTTTTTCTTACGATTTTTTTTCAGAATTTATAATCGTGCTACATTAGAATTCATTAATTGGTTCTTTAATAAGGCCATATGGACATGAAATCGTCTGTGCTAGAAACGTTATGGAACGTTATCTACCTTCTGATACATAAATTCCTCTGGAAATTATTTAGAGCTGATTATCAGGATTATGTCAACTATTGGAAGTTAGTATGTCTTTGAGTTTGACGTAAGGTATTCAACCTTATCATCACTATCGCAAGCAGATCTTAACACGTTCGCTACGGAATTAAGTTAACTTGCAATTAGCCATACTTGTATCGGGTCTTAAAGACCCGATGCCGTAGTGAAGGTGTTAAAGAATTCCGATTCATTTTCGTTTTTACGAACAATTTCAAGATGTTAAGCGTGCTCTGTTATCGTTTTATAATTGGCCACTAATTGGGTTTTGCCCGTACAAAATTAGTGGTATTCACGTTTGCGGTTGCGATGTTTCGTCAGAAGTCGTTCATTGTAACTCTAAACTTGCTAACGAAAATACAATGTTGACAATCTTATTACGAGCATAATAGTTAAGTTACCCATTATATGCCATCGTGCTCGTTCAACCAGTAATTCGTAACGAGATTCTAGCGGTACTACATTTTGGAATGAAAAATGTTCTCGAATTTTGCTGTTTTGCTATACGTATTGAATAACATAAGTATATATATAGTGGTATCAAATTACAATCACATATGACTGTTTTCCTAGAGCGGAACGGGTTATATTTAGGGACCGGCACGATTCCATGCTATGAATACAATCTTCGAACATATATACAAGTTATTGAAAAAAATGAATTTTTGTGAATGTTTATTTTTCTTTGAACATCCGCTAACTACCTACTCACCGAGACGATTCTAAAGAGTCCAAACTTGGGAGGATTGCATCGTCTTCTTACATCGTTCCTATGAACAACTTTAGGCTCCATCATCAGACCCGCATCATGGTGTAATTTTATTGTATTGTCAAATTTCAGCTCAATCGGTCATCAGGAAGTGGGTCAAATCTTACTTGGAATATTTTATTAATGATTACAGAAACCGGGACAGGTGAAAGTTAATAAAAGCTTATAAAATCATAGCTTAGGCGCAGGCGCAAGTCAAACAGAAGAGACTTAGTACTAGAACGGGGAAATATTCTACAAAATTTATAGAAACGTCGCGAGGCAAAACCTTAGAAATAAATACGCCGTACTGACAAAAGAGACACGTGTTTGTCTTACGTTTGGCTTGCTCCTTAGAAGCGTTTAAAAGGCGGAAGGAATCTTTTGCAATCATATAACCACTAGATAATATGTACTATCAAAAAATATGCTTATAATGATTTGAAACTGTTTCAGGGCAGTGGTAAATCACCGGCTGTGCTTCAACCTCTCCACCTACTACGCGAACATATCGGTGTACACTGTGAGTCCATTGTATACAATACATACATTATACGGAGTTCGAGTTCGTTCATCTAATAGAATTGTATGCAAAATGAGTCGCGGAAATGACGATATTCGCATTCTAATGGCACTCCTAATCCTAAGGAAAGAGTGCAGACTTTATGCTTCTCTAAAGTTAAATTGGAACTGTCGTAACACTCGTAACTTTAATGGAACTTGACCTTACGCAATACATTCGTTAGTGTATTATGATAATGTATGGAGTGGTATGGACCAAGTTAATCTTTTCATTTGGAAATATACGTGCTTAATTCTGATATTAGATATGCCAGAGCCATGGGGTATTATGGTACTTTATGCTCTTGGTCTAGATAGTCATCAAGATTAATAGAGTAATCATTTCAACGGCAATTTTAAGGCCTAAGTTCGCTACTTTGTAACTTGCTAATGGCAATATTGACAGGCGTAAATTAATTTCTTGTCCTACCAGTTCATGCAGCCTGTAAAAGACTGGAAGGCCTTTGATGTTGTATGAACTGAGCCTAATGCTACATTGGATATATTTCCAGATGGCCCCGATATTCTTCGACTACGAGCGCACCCCGCTGGGCCTGAAGAAGGTGCACATAGCCCTGGACGTGTTCAACACGTACCTGGAGCGCGCGGGCACCACGCACGCCGCCGCCGACCACCTCACCATCGCCGACTTCCCGCTCATCAACTCCACCATGACCCTCGAGGCTATTGGATTCGACTTCTCCAAATACGAAAAGGTACAGAAACTTAGATTGTGATTTACTGATTTATTTTAGGTTTGAAAAATAAAAGCAAAGAGAGGTGTCAAGCACAAATCTCAATCCTGGAATTTAGAGTATTGTGAATCGCTAATAATATGAGAATACATAGTGTGTGTATTTGTATGAATGTGAAGTGCAGTAGAATGGAAACATACAGATATCATTTTGCTTAGTTAAAGTAGGTAGTTAGGTACTTTAACGAGTTTGATTAGAAATCTAGGTACAAACTGCCATACGTTCGAATTCGAACACTCACTTAACACAAGCGAAGAAAGTCATAGATAGGTTGCTCTCCTGTGATACACACACATATGTGCAATTGTACAACTTGTATGTACAACCAAGTAAAAAACCAATTCAGCAACCTATTTAATGAACTAATTAGTTATAATATTTATTTATTTCAAAAAAGGAAAAACAAAGAAACAGTAAATGAAAAGCTTAAATACTACTAACAACTATGTACAAAAAACCTAAAATTAAAATAAACTAAAAAAGATTCAAAAAATTACTCTCCTGCGGCATGGTACCGAAAATGCTGGCAGCATTTCCTCGCTGAACAGCTATGCTGATATTCTCTTCGGTCCCCAGTGGTCTCTGCAAGCCTTTTGGATAAATCTTTGTAAAGCTTGCGGGCACTGGGACCTAGGGTCTCGACCCCAAACGGTACAAAATTGTATTCGGGGCCGAGACTCCTATATTTGGTGCTTTTCAGTTTGTCGGCCGCTTCAGCAGCTGCACCCGCTCTGCCAGATGTTCCGTGAAGGTGGGACAGCGCCAGTGTGTCTACACAAGTGGCATCCCACACAAGCACACGTCCCAGCCTCCACGGAACTAGGGACATCCCATCCGGTCTCTTGCCATCGTCCCTGGCGATACCCGATGGCTCCAGTAACGCCGGTACGTTGACGGTGGCAAGAGAGCGGCGGATAATGTCGTTCAGAGTGTGGCATGTCTCGAGAAGCGGCCTGCACTTTTCTGGCAAGAGAGGCCATGGTGTCCCAGTGTATCGACAGCGATGCCGCAGGAACATCTATGAGGCGCACAGATTGGCACTCCGAGTCGCAGGCAGGTGGATATGCGGAGGGTTTCGGGCTCTAGGAACGTACCAGTATTGGCAGAGGGGAATGCGTGCAGCCAGTGGCCCGCTTCTTTCGTACCCGCTGTCAAAATTCTGGCACGTGCAGAGCCCGTACTGCGACTTAGGAGGGAGTCATACGTTAATTTTGATAGGATGTCGTCCCAGGACCTTTGTGATTTTAAATTTTCTGGGAAGTCCTCTCCCGGGCAGGCACCAGCCGGCCAAGCTCTTTTGGCCTCCGTTAAGCCCGCAGTCTCATAGTTTAAGGCAGAGTAGGCCCTCAGAATTTTGCCTATGAGAACTGCCGAGCTGTGGGCAGAGGACAGAAAAGCTGGTGCGGAAATGGAGGAAATTTTGCGGATCTCTATCCCACCAAAGCGAATGGGAAGGGATGCTTGGGTCCAGGATTCTTCGCTGAGCTGAATATTTAAAATAGATTCCAGGTTAGCTTTGATTAAATCATCTAATTGGGTTAGTAAAATTTGGAAATTTGTGAATGGGCAGCAGCGAAGTGCATACGTGAATTTTGGGACAAATAGGCAGAATTTAAGGAGAGTAATTGCAAAATGAGGACTAATTTCAAGAAGACAATTTTCGTAGTTTTTGAATTTGGAAATACAATCTGAAATAAAGCCCGGAAAAGATTCTTCGAAAATAGGGGCCCCTAGGAGGCTGAGGGAATAACTGTCTACTATTTTTATGTTCGGTGTTAGACCATCAAATTTGGATTTCACTTGTAGAATATTTAAGTTTGGGTTTTGTATAAGAAGTTCACACTTGCTAAAGTTAAGCTCTAAACCGATTGATTGAAATTCGGTTTTGATGGTCGAAAGGTCAGACAATAAGGTATCTAGGTCGCCTCCTAGGGTCCCGTCGTCCAGGTACCAAACGTTAAATTTTGATTTTAAATTTTTAAAAATGGGGTTAATAGCCAAACTGAATATTGCTGGCCCGAGAGGGTCGCCCTGCAGGCAGCCAACTTCTGAGGACAAAGCATTTTCACGGTAGATGAGCTGTGAAGGATCTGCATAGCAAAGAAGAAGGTAATTGTAAATTTCTGGAATATTGTTTTTGACTTCTGCCAGCAGGGTGTCTCTATTTACAGAATTGAAAGCATTTTTCACATCAATTTTGACCAGTGCATCGCAGGGTTTGTTGGAGAGGTACGTACGCAAGGCATGGACGGCTGCCTCGCACCCTCCCTTTACGCCGAAACCGAGTTGAATGGGTTCGAAAACGGACTGTAATTTAGAAGAAATATACCTAACAGCAATTTTGGAAGCGAGACGTCTGAGTGTAGACCCAACGGCAATTGGTCTCACCCCTTCGTCCTTTTTGGTGAGGGCGATGAGGTTTGCGCCGTATAAAGTCGGAACTATCTGTGCGTTGACATTGCCCAAGTACATGGCATTGATCAATTTAGTTAACGACTCTACTAGGCGTTCACCCGCATCGCCCACGGAGTGAGAAGTTAAATCTTTTAAATGTTGGGGTGAGAGCAGGGTGAGAGCCCATCCAGGCCTGCAGCGGAACCGGTTTTGATAGATTCGATTGCTTGGGTGACGTCTCTATTTTTAATTTTGAGGCAGGCCTGGTTTGCCGCTGGAGGATCGAAAAAATATGGCGTTGAAGGACCTGGGGGATGCTTAGTTTGTAGGGCCGAAAGGGTGTCAGGGGTATTAGGTGACAGCACGTCGTTAGAGAACAAAAGACGGGCAGCGCCTTTCAGATCTTCCACAGCTTTGCGGCGGTTAAACGAAGAGGTGGAATTTCTATGCACTATAGGAGGTTACGAATGGTTCATGCAGTTGTTTTTAATTTTTTGGGTGAGAGATGTTGATGTACCGTCATCGTGGGCGTGAAGGATGCGGAAAGATAAAAGTAAAAGGTTATGCCAGTCTTCGATGCCATTATTCTCAACACATTTGTCTATTAAGTGTGATAAATGTGTCGCAGCGGTGATTCTCGCCCCACGCGGAACCCGTTTTACTACCGGGGTATTGTTTTTAAGATGACTGAGATGAAGATGAAATGGTGTGGTTGGCTGGGTGGCGGAAGGAAGGGCGGCCGGAGGAGAAGTGCATAGATTGTTAATGGATGGTACAGCATTTTGGCTGAGACAGCGACGATGGGTTTTACTTATGTGAATGTTCAGGCCTTTGGTGGATTTGAATGATTTGTTGCATAAATGACATGTGTGTAGGCCAGTCGACGTGCTGTCAGAGGGCTGAGACACAGATTGCATTCACGCAATATACAAAAATATAGAATAAAAAAAACTTATAAATACGCAAACAGAGTGTAAACGGTATAAAAAAGGTACTGAACCAGCGTCGGATGGAGAACTTATTAGAACTGGTTCACTGGAGCAAAAACAACACAAAAAAAGGCCCGATAAGACACTGCACTATTGCAATCGCAAATGTACTCGAGCAAGGAACTAATTAAATAATTATCTCATATCTATTCACGTAGGTGTAGAAATGTTTAGTGAAAATATCTCAGATAACTTAGTCTGAATCGCAGACTCTGCGTTGTGCCTACTAACTTACTGCCGATCAACGACTATACTACATCCACAAACAATATTTAATTTAATTGTAGGTATGTACGTGAACGCATATGTGCATTCTCGACAGTGAATGTGTAAATAATTTTAATTATAATAAAATGTATATATTCCAGGTTAGCCAATGGTATGAGGACTTCAAAAAAGACTATCCTGAGCTATGGAAGATCTCGGAAGACGCGATGAAAGAAATCCAGCATTTCGCCGCCAACCCCCCGGATCTAAGCCACATGGACCACCCCATCCATCCCATTCGTAAAATCAACAAGTAGACAAGCAAATACGTCAAACAACTCTCGAGATTAATTATAACATATACAAAGGCGTAAAGTGTTTTACAATTGAAAATCGAGGATTTCAATCGCAGGAACCTGGGATTCCGGATCAGCATTCATTATGACAGCGCCGGTAGTCACCAACTATGATTTGAGCCAAGTAACTTTCCTATTGGGCCTATCGCCTACCTACATAAAAAAAAAAAACAGTAATGTGATCAGTGATCCCGAAGATTTTAATAGTATGCCCTGCCTACACCAATGCTTAGTTTTTTGTACTGACCTCGGTACCAACACAGTAAAGTTATACACACACGCGGGCCAATGCGGGCGAACAGGATAAACATTAAGTACAAGGTTAAGTATCCTTTACCACCAACAATTGCTAAAAGCTAAAAGTCCATTCTAACGTCGCGATAAAAAGTCAAGGCGTTTTCTCAAGTTTTACATTAGGTACCTACGTTTGGGTTTTTGGCTTATGGCACAACTTTGGTCGCCTGATCGCAGGCAAAAAGGGGAACCCAAGTCGAATTGTCAACTGACAAGAACCCAACGGTGCCTTGTCAGTTGACACTGCCATGCTGGCCCGTGAGATTCGGACGCGGCGCGAACTGTTAAGCAATACTGAACCACTCGTTACTACATTTTTGGAGCAGCAGTCCGAGTCTCAGCAACACTGTAAATAAGTTAAGAATATATGTTTAAGACTAAGAATGTCTGTACTTTTTCATTATCACGTACCTACAGTTCTGCCCTTCTATAGAGAAATTAGCGGTAACTATCATGCTTAGACATTTCGAGCAAATTGAAAAAAATATGGACACTAGTGCCTACTCGATAAATACAGGCAAAAAACCCGCCATTTTTATTAACTAATAGCGTTTTACCTACTTACCACATTTTTTTAGGACATCTGATGCAGAATGTTTCAAGCGATGGTATAAATAATTCAATAGCGGTTCTTTTTAGGGTTCCGTACCCCGAAATAAAAAAGGTAACCCTTATATAGGATCTGTCTTCCTGGCATCCCTGGCAGCCCTGTATAATACCTATCTTCATCGACCGTTGTTCTCAAACGAACAGGACAACGAACACGGAGAGAAAAAAAGTCAGTTTCCACTTCCAGAGGCATTCTATTATCAGTTGTCCCCTAGGTTTAATAGTGTTGAATGCTTTTATTTAATGTATTCCCTATATATGGCAATCATGAGGCAAATAATAGACTGGTATTATACTGGTATGGCAACGGCTGAAGAGTCAATATTTTCCGGATTCTGCAAAAAGACGTGCCCGCATAAGTTATGTTATGTAAACTGATTTGAGTAAGAGAACTATTTGTTTTTAGGGTTCCGTACCTCAAAAGGAAAAAACGGAACCCTTATAGGATCACTTTGTTGTCCGTCTGTCCGTCCGTCTGTCAAGACCCTTTTTCTCAGGAACGCGTGGACGTATGAAGCTGAAATTTATATCAATTACTCAGGTCTACTGTCCCTTGAAGCTGTGAAAAAATCAAACTTCTAAGCCAACGCAATCAAAAGATACAGCCGTTTATGCCGCAAATTTTCGACACTTGCAAGGGAATCAAAACCTACAGGGTGCTTCCCGTGAACTCAGAATCTTGAAATTTGGTACGAAGCAACGTCTTATAGCATAGATAAAGGAATAATTACGAAAACCATAAATTTTTTTTTTAATACCTAACTTTGCACCTAATTTGCATATTTTCGACACTTGCAAGGGAATCAAAACCTACAGGGTGCTTCCCGTGAACTCAGAATCTTGAAATTTGGTACGAAGCAACGTCTTATAGCATAGATAAAGGAATAATTACGAAAACCATAAAAAAAAATTTTAATACCTAACTTTGCACCTAATTTATATGGGGCGCTATACATACCAGGTGCAAACTTAACTTAACCATTTAGGGATGGAAAGTGTTTGTACGGAACCCTCGGTGCGCGAGTCCGACTCGCACTTGGCCGGTTTTTTATTTGATATTCATACTCAAGTCTGGGCCGCGTATACCTATATTATGTATACCATGCAACTATTGTCTGATGTTTAATAGCCTGGCATGCTCTTAGCTTATCTTATCTACGGCGGCCTGCCTGTGCTGACCTCGAACGATTACTACGGTACATTACATGCCTAGGGCGGTGAATTTCGTGAATGTCCCAGATCGCAGGTGTTTGTGGCCCGAACTGAAGGCAAGGAAGGATATCGATGAGGATGCATTTGTGAATAACCACCCGTGGTTTGACTAAAGTTTTACAACTTTCCCTAGCCAGGAAGCGAGATTGTAGGTATGCAACACACTACAAACATGCACTTTATAAAAAGTAAGAGTATAGCCTGTGCAGGGGCCTGACATAATCAGTGGTTTTCATCACCCTCAGCCAAATTCAAACACTGCTGGGCATATGCTTCCCCCTTAGAACGCCATCATAACCAGTCCTGCCACCCGCATCCAGCGATCTTCAGTGATTTTCACCGCGTCATAGTCAACATTCTACAGTAGCCGGCAAACAACTTGAGCGTGACCTTGACTGCGCAGTAGCCGATTTACGTACAAATTGACATGCGCAGATCCGCCATTTTGGTTCAAGTTGTTTGCCGGCTACTGTACCTTGTGGGGAGCGTTATACCACTTACCTCATTGCATCCTCCGGTGTCGCCACTCCAGAACTCGTTAGTTTTTTTTTTTTTCGAAATTAAATCGTGTTTTGGTTATATTCTTGTGTAGTATTCATATAATAAGACGATTAATAAAAAACATTACAAGGATCAATAAAAAACGCAAATAAAATTTAAAGAAATCTTATTTATGATGTTTAGGTTTATCTTGCTCTAACTTTTTTCACAGCGGATTGTGAATTCTCGCCATACAAAAGTTGTAGAATGTAAAAAACCTTTCCTACTCATTATCACTTGCCAAAACTGAAGTGCATCTTCTCTCAAGTTTTGAACCTAGGTACCCGGTTGCGTCCGTCCCTATTGCCTGGCATACTAATGAAAGTGATAAGAGATATTATTAAGAGGATGTGTGTTGTTGATGTTCGACGTTATCCAGATCCGGAGACGCACCGCTTCATGTATCCTAGACACGTGTTGGAGCAGCAGTCCGAGTGGTTCATGCACTGTGAAATCAATAATTTACATTTAAGAATAGAAAGAAAGAAATAAATAAAAATTATTCAAGCGTATTAGTTCAAAGTACAAAAATAAAAAACAAATAAACATACGTACTTACAAAATAAAAACTAAAACTATGCCTCGAAATAAACAGGTACAGTGAACTAGCAACTGAGGTACATAGGTACCAAGACGAAGCCACTCCCACTGTCAAAAAGTTATCAGATCCCATGTAGAGCCAAGCTTCTGACTCTAAAAGGCCTAACTTCACAAACCGATGTCAAATCCAAACACGTGATGACAAAGCCAGACAGACCAAATAGTCCTTTTTGTTGA
Source organism: Apotomis turbidana (assembly GCA_905147355.2). NCBI lineage: Eukaryota > Metazoa > Arthropoda > Insecta > Lepidoptera > Tortricidae > Apotomis > Apotomis turbidana. The sequence continues at coordinate 33,059,339 of LR990282.1, forward strand.
AAAAATAATGACATAAAGAATTTAACTCAAGAAACTGATTCAAGTTACTTGTTCACTAAGTTATAAAACATTTAAATAAAATGACACTTACGAATGATCCTATTTGAACGCATTCACGCTCATTCCTATCTCCCCCAGCAGCTACATCCAGCACCTCGGGAATATCAGAACCTTCTTCAATGTTGTTGTCTTCCTTTGACACAGGGATTTCCCTGGTTGAAACGTCTTCAGCGCTTCTTATTATGTTACCATTGCTTCCTACAACGAACAACACGAAGAGGACAAAAGCGAATTTGAAAAGGCAGTTCATTGTGTTTGCGATTGTTTGACACACTGAGGTTGCAGTGCGTCGATCAGCGCTTTTATTTAATTTGTTACCGATGTAGCCAGGGTGAGGTGATGACACATGACACATTTGCGAGCTTACTGCATGCAGATAGAGACGTTCAGGAATGCGAACCAAGCAATAATAGGCTGATATGGCAACGGTTTAAGAGCTTCGATATTTCACGGACTCGGAGCTGTGCCCGCATACAGTTGCGTAGATAAGGTATAGCGCCAGTAAACAGATTCAACAGGACGTTTTATTTTGTTGTTGAGTATGACTCAGGTACCCCTATAAAATAGGCGATCTGTCTGATGTCTCAGGGCATACCTACACTCTTTATCTATGTAGGGCGAGCGAAGCAACCTTGAAGTTAGTTACGCAATGCTATTTAGTAGGATTAATAAATGAGGTAAAAACTTAAATTATGAATAGTCCAAGTAAGTCATTTTATTTGTTTTGTCTAAAATGGTTACAGCTATGAAATGTAAGGAAACGGCAAGTTAAGAAAAAAAATACACGTACTTCCTGTACTGACTTCGGTTTGGACTTCCCTATGTGTTCATTATTATACGGAAAATTTGGACCCATCCAAAATTCCCGATTCATCGTACTCGTACGGAGGTTAAGGTTAAGTTGACTAGCGCGGCGCCTGAAACTTAACTATTGTGTATTTTTACGACAATATTGAGATTTTGTGGCTCTTCCTGTTTCTTTTACTAGTACATCGAGCACCAGTAAATATATTTATTTATTTATTTATTTATTTATTTATTGAAAAACAGGTTACATAACATTACATTACATTATATGATGAATCAAATAAATTACAATCAAATTGTTTATCTATGCAAGCCTTTCAAGACTTTCAGATTTTCCAGCAATTCAGCTCTCTGAAGCTACATATTATTCATCTGTGCTCTGAAGGCTTCAACAAAATAATATCAAGAAAGACATAAAGGTCAGTGCGGATAGGGACATGCGCGCCACATGCGGTAAGCGCACTAACGCACTTAACTTTACCAAAATGAATCCGTCCGTCTGTCACCAGGCTGTATCTCATGAACCGTGATAGCTAGACAGTTGAAATTGACCGTGATAGCTAGACAGTGGAGCTCCTATACAACAAACGTGATCGATTGCGTTAACTTTGTACCTCATTTGTATGCGGCGCCATACATACCAGGTGCAAACTTGACTTAACCCGGCCGGGCTAAGTTAAGTTTGTTTGTTTTTACCAGATGGGAAGTGATTGTACGGAACCCTCGGTGCGTGAGTCCGACTCGCACTTTGCCGGTTTTTTATGGCTTATCCCGTGTGGCGCGTTTGGCGCGATTGACCCAAGAATATAGGAAGGACTAAGTCTGTGGAATGAGAAATGTTTCAAGTAATCATCCTACTTTACAAGCTTTTATTTACTTTCACCTGTCCCGTTGTAATGGAATTTTGCAAGTTAAATTTGACCCACTTTCCGGTTACCTACCGATTGAGCTGAAATTTTGCACGAATAAGCAAATCGCGTGACAATGCAATATTATGATGACGTGGAGCTGATCTGATGATGGAGCTGGAAAGTGGCCATAGGAACTCCGTAATAAAACCACATAACCCCATCGAGTTTGGGCTCGTTTGATTCGTCTTGATGAGTACTTTGTCTTCAGATATACTTTGTTTCCAGGGTCTGATGATGGAGCCGGAAGGTGGCCCTAGGAACGGAAGCCTATAATAGTGCAAATCTACCGAGTTTGGGCCTTTTAGAATCGTATCAGTACCTAAGCAATTGATGGATGTTCAAGGAAAAGTACAGTCAGCTATAAAAGCTTGCCACAAAATTTTTTGATAAAAAAATATTCCTTCTATATTATTTTAGTCTTACTTGTTATGGACGGTTTTGGCCCGGAAGCTGCACTTTGTGATGGAAGCAAGCCGTTTTGCACAGTGATAATATAGACCAAAATAAACGATTTCACTCTAGGAGAAATTAGTTTCACCCCTTAGGATAAGAGATGGCGCCACTTATTAAAAAAAAGTTTAAAAAATTGTAAGTCCTGAACGGATACTCCGATTTTGACGAAAGAGGTGCCAACCGGCAGATAGTTACCCAATTTAATATATAATATCTTGGATACCCAAAAAAATATAATTTCTGAAAAAACTATTTAAAATTTGTGATTTTTTTGGAATTTTACTCGTAAAAATGTATGTACATGGTACTTTTTTTATTTATTTATATTAATATACAACTAATTTTACATTTACGAAAAAAAACCGCATATCATTAGCCCGTATAGTTTCAAAGTTATTGAAGAATACAGACATGGCGCCGCTGGGTCAAAGAATCTTAAACCTCAACGGATATTCCGATTTTGATAATTAAGGTGCTAATCGACAGATAATTACTTAAATTCGTTTAAAAACATAAAATTAAAATTAAAATAGGCAAAAAGTTATAATAAATATTTAAAAAAAACATACATTTTGAAAAAAAAATGCAGTTTTTTGGGGGTTTTATGTAATTTCATACAAAAAAATGTATGAATGTATGGCTTTCTCTCTAATTTAAGCTGTATAAGGGATATAAGTGGAGTTGTGTGCTACTTGGGATGATTATTATTTGTACTTTCAATTGTGGTTATATTTTCAGGGTAATCAGTACCTTCGAAGCGGGAGAATACTTTTATAAATACATGTACTCATAAGTAGCACGTGCGGCGGCAACATCGCACCGGCACCCTATAGTAAAATCTTCAATAACTTTGGAACTGTACAAGTTCTTGATATGCGGTTTTTTATTAATCGATCAATTAATAGTGTTATAATATACATAAGTAAAATAAAGCCATACATTCATACATTTTTTTGTATGAAATTACATAAAACCCCCAAACAAATGTTTTTTTTTTTTTTCAAAATGTATGTTTTTTTGTATTTATTATTACTTTTTGCCTATTTTAATTTTAATTTTATTTTTTTAAACTAATTTAAGTAATTATATGTCGATTAGCACCTTCATTATCAAAATCGGAATATCCGTTGAGGTTTAAGATTTTTTGTAAGATTTTTTGATCCAGCGGCGCCATGTCTGTATTCTTCAATAACTTTGAAACTATACGGGCTAATGATATGCGGTTTTTTTCGTAAATGTAAAATTAGTTGTACATTAATATAAATAAATAAAAAAAGTACCATGTACATACATTTTTACGAGTAAAATTCCAAAAAAATCACAAATTTTAAATAGTTTTTTCAGAAATTATATTTTTTTGGGTATCCAAAATATTATATATTAAATTGGGTAACTATCTGCCGGTTGGCACCTCTTTCGTCAAAATCGGAGTATCCGTTCAGGACTTACAATTTTTTAAACTTTTTTTAATAAGTGGCGCCATCTCTTATCCTAAGGGGTGAAACTAATTTCTCCTAGAGTGAAATCGTTTATTTTGGTCTATATTATCACTGTGCAAAACGGCTTGCTTCCATCACAAAGTGCAGCTTTTTTTCATAACAAATAGGACTATTTAATGAAAAGTAGAGATCCGTTTTTTATGGTAAATTATCCTAATAAATACTAACTCCTATAAAAGGATCACTTATGTTTTCATATGTAATTGGCACATATAATAGCAATGAATACGGGTCCAGGTCACGTATAGGATCTTCATAAAAAGTGTACCTACCCTTTATCAGGGAACACATCGCTATACGTACGAACAACCTGTACCTAACTCAAAGTACTTGATAATCTATTATAATCATGGTAATTGCAATAAATCAATATTTTGTCCTTATTTCTTGGTTTATCACGTATTATATTGCAACATCAACAGCACCACAATATTTACAGTTTGTTTAGGTAATCAAATACTAATTTCTATTTTATTTAAGTAAGTAATCGATATTTTAATGATATTAAAACTTTTTTAATTCCCGAAGAAAACTTGTTATCTAAATCTATACCTACAACTTTTTTGACTTTACTAACCCCACACCTTGGTTTCAAAAGTATCGCTTGACCGTTTCATAGATCAATCGTATGTCTTCAATATTGTGAAAATATTATTAATCTTAATTCCTATCTATGAAACGTACAGGTCATATTTTTGTAACCAAGCTGTAGGGTTTGTTCGGCTTGTAGATTTGTTTGGCTTAGGGGCTTGAAGCCAGTTTAAGCCCTACTTTTAAAACCAAGCTGTAGGGTTTGTAAAGTCAGGGCTTCGGGGCTTGAAGCCAGTTTTATCCATACTTTTAAACCAAGCTGTAGGGTTATTAAAGTCTGGGCTTGGCTTTTCTTGGGATCTGATATTTTTTTACAGCGAAAGCTTTATGAGAATACGAGTATTGGCCGCCAATTTTACATGAAGTGTTTTTGGTAGGATTATATTGTTCCGACTCAAATCTCACTTCGAAGTTCAATAAATACAACAAAATAGTCAAAATGAAATTTTACTAATTTAAAATCTAAAAGGCAGGTTAGGGAAGCCCATAGAAGGTCTCTGCGTGGTGGCCTTCGGCTTGGCCTGTGCCTGCGTCTGGCGCTGGCCCGGGCCGACGAGCCCGCCTAGGCCTCCCAGCCCGGACAGGCCTCCCAGCGGGTTGTCCGGCACTTGGATGGGCAGCTTAACGTCGGGCGTCACTATCGAGTGCAAGTTGAGCAGGTTCCCGATCAGGTTCTTGCAGAGCGCGCCGGTCAGACGGTCCGCCATGTTGCCCCAGAGGCCCATTTGGCAGTATCTAAAACGATAAGTTCGAAAATGTAACTCTTTGTATAAGACGTACTTATAGCTAAAGTTATTTATTATTTTATTTTCACTAAAATTGAAGGTGGTACTTAAATTGTTAGGTATACTTTAGTGTTTATGCCCCGATAGTTAAATTACCCTTCGAATTCAACCTCGCTTTGAAAATAACAGTAGTACTCTTACCATGAGTAAGCAGAGTAAGCGTGACCGTACTCTCTAGCGACAGCGTAAACCATTTTTATGTCACTTGTCACGGTAAACTCATGGTAAGGTCACAGCTGTGTGATGTGAGCCGCCTCCTTGTTAGTATTATTATTCTTGCACATATGGTACTCACAAGGAGGGGCAAAAGCAAAAGTGTGACGTAAATTCATTAATTTACGTCACGCTTTTGCTTTTGCCCCAACGCAATTGCGTTGTAGTGTTTGAAATTGGGACATAGATTTACGTCATTGTCATTTGCTGTTTTTTCCGCACAAGAGTACGATCATGATGCCTATAAATTAATTAAAGTATATTGCGTTAGCTTCAAATCTGCATGTAAAGCTTACGTAAAGATCACGAACCTGAAATCCTTATCCATTGTGATATCTTCGTTGATCTTTAGGAACTGCTCATTGCCGCTAGAGAACGGTAGGAAGCCCGAAGTCTTGGATCCATTCTTAGCGTCCACCGGAGTCAGCTCGTGCGCAAACTTGGCGATGAGGTTCACGAAGGTCTCCCTGGTGCGGGCGTCGGAGTCCGACACCGGGCCACTGACAGATTTGCCGTTCTCGTCCAGAGGCTCGAAGATATAAGCCAGCTCGTCTCCGTGAGACGGCCCTGACTTCTGTTTTGTTGTTTCCCTTTTAGGTCTAGTGGTGGAATCTTCCTCTGTGGAAAATTTGAAGATATTAAATTGTATGCACTTATTCATCAGCAGCCGTCAGCACAATCAATTTACAAAATTATTTTTAAAACGAATTACACAAAGTACAGACTTCAGGTATTTAGCTCAAAAGCTACAGGCAAGTTAGTGTTATCACAGATCAGACTAAGTATATTACATACCTGGGGCGGTGAATTCGTTAATGTCCCCGATCGCAGGCGTTTTGTGCCATAAATATACGACCTGGGGCTTTACGATTTACCGCCCGTGGTTTGTCCAAAGTAGTTAGAATTTCTCCACGCGTAGCGGGCAGAAAATCACTGCACTTACGGCCTAGGGTTACATAGATATTATTATTATTTATCATAGTCGTGATTAGATCGGCGCCTACCCGCGAGCGCCACTCCGGGCAAGAAGTGGTGGCCCTTGCTGAGGTTGCCGACGTGCTCGAAGCTGTACAGGTAGGCGCGCCCACCCTGGCTCCACTGCTTCACGCTCTGGTACGCGGGGAAGTTAAACAGTGCATCGCCTAAAACAAATGTTAATTATAGTGACAACCAATGCCAATTCTGACAATCAACTTAACGGACTAGTAAATTTTGACCTGTAACCTGGTACAGATTACAGGCCACTACATTACGTGTCTAATTATGCCAAGGACGAACTAGATGAGGATTAATGCAAATTTTTAGAATCACCATAGCCTTTCAAGGCTTTTCATGATTACTGTAACTTGAGTGGTCTTACGATACCCACATCCAATGCATATATGATCTGCCCTCTTATCCTCATAAAATTGTCGATCCACCTTATAGGTGGCTCGACCAAATTGCGTTGTTCAGAAAATGATTTGAAGGGCTTTAAAGTAAAAGAGTAAGAAAACATTTTTTTTTCGAAAATCTTTTGCCATTGACAAAGACATAATACTAAACAACACCGAAGAATAGAAGTAGGAATAAAGAAAGTCTGTGCAAAGTTGACGTACAGAAACGGTGCATTGGACACAATTTCTCAATTCGTCATTAAATCCGATAAGCATATTTTTATGATCCTAACATATTTACTTAGTGGTACCTATGTATATAGTTTATCTAACACTGACTAACCATCCTAGACAACATATCAAAAATTCAAAACCACCGGACCGTTTGTAAGGTCAAAATCCTTTATTCACTGAATTAATAATTTTGCGTTGATTTCCGCGCAGTAAACAGGAGCAGAGTCAGACTGTATAGGTACTCACTAACTGGATTCCTAGATATAGATAGCCTACGGACCCGTATAGCAAGTGTAATATTGATTTTATATCCTTCGTTACACGACGCAGCGTGGGACATCGCATTATCTAAAAACATTTTGCAATTTCACATCAAATACCGACCTTGCTTTTCGATCCCAATTCACCAGCAACACGATGTAATTTGATTTGATAAAAAAATGTTTAAAAGTCCAAAGGGTCGGCCGGTTTAAAAGGGAACAAAAGAGAGCTACCTGGGCTTGCCAGTAGGGGAATAATTCACCCCTCTGTAGGGCTCTCAGAGCCCTTTGAGCCGACCCCTCATGGTGTTACGTAAAATGAATACCCTTTTATTATTATTAGCTTACTGCTGCTGCTTATTATTATTAGGAGTATTCTTATTATTATTATTAGGAGTGAGTTTCTTTGCATAAAATGTCAGATCGAAAATACATCGATTTAACAAGAGAAGATAAAACTTCACGATGCATAGGTATTACTTATATTGTGTGACGATCTTAATTATGCTCAACCAAAGCGTATTTGAATCAAACATCGTAGTCCGTCAGTCGCGTCTGTGTCTGCAAAAAACAAACTCTAAAACTACGTGATTAAATTTGATGCCCTTTTCACTACCAAACCAACGTGGTTAACGTGTAGCGTAATTTGAGTTAAATATATTCTCTTTAGTAATTTGATAAAATGCGTGCATTCATCGCTAAACTAATCAATTCAATGCCAAAACGGATGAAAAATGTCGTACCGTCCTAATCTATATATATAAAACTCAAAGGTGACTGACTGACTGACTGACTGACATAGTGATCTTCTATATATATATAAAACTCAAAGGTGACTGACTGACTGACTGACTGACATAGTGATCTATCAACGCACAGCCCAAACCACTGGACGAATCGGGCTGAATTTGGCATGCAGGTAGATGTTATGACGTAGGCATCCGCTAAGAAAGTATTTTTCAAAACTCACCCCCTAAAGGGGTGAAATGGGGTTCCAAAGTTTGTATGGGGAAACAAGATTAGTTAGACTATTTTATTCGAAACTTCACAGGAGTATTCCTAACGATAAATGAGTAAACACGTGTTTCAGGTTTTTTGAAAATTCAACCCCTAAAAGGGAGAAATGTGGTGACAAAGTCTGAAAATCAGCATGGGTATTGTTTTTATGGTTTATCGGGTCGCTGATTACAAAAACCGCAACGATTTTAAAATCCAACGTGGCGGACGTGAGTTTACCATCTCCCCTGTTGGGGTGAAATGAGGTTGAAATGTCTAAATACTAAACCGCTGGTTCTAGAGAGTTCAAATTTGGCACGTAGGTTCCTTATAAGGTGTAGGGGTGCACTAAGAAAGGATTTTTCAAAATTTACCCCCTAAAGGGGTGAAATGGGGGTCCAAAGTTTGTATGGGGAAAGAAGAATAGTTAGACTATTTTATTCGAAACTTTACAGGAGTATTTCTAACGATAAATGAGTAAACACGTGTTTCAGTTTTTGAAAATTCAACCCCTATAAGGGAGAAATGTGGTGACAAAGTCTGAAAATCAGCATGGGTATTATTTTTATGGTTTATCAGGTCGCTGATTACGAAAACCACAACGATTTCAAAATCCAACGTGAGTTACCATCTCCCCTGTTGGGGTGAAATGGGATTGAAATGTCTAAATATTAAACCGCTGGTTCTAGAGAGTTCAAATTTGGCACGTAGGTTCCTTATAAGGTGAAGCGGTGCACTAAGAAAGGATTTTTCAAAACTCACCCCCTAAAGGGGTGAAATGGGGTTCCAGAGTTTGTATGGGGAAACAAGATTAGTTAGACTATTTTATTCGAAACTTCACAGGAGTATTTCTAACAATAAATGAGTAAACACGTGTTTCAGGTTTTTTTTAATTCAACCCCTAAAAGGGAGAAATGTGGTGACAAAGTCTGAAAATCCATTGGTAATGCTTTTATGTTTATCGGGTCGGGTCGCCTGTTGGGGTGCGATGGGGTTGAAATGATTAAATTACGGGTGTAATTTTTATGGTTTGTTGGGACGTTAATTACGAATATGCCACCGATTTTGAAATTTTATTTGTGGTCATGAAAATTCTTGAAAGCATTTGCGCCAAATTGAAATTTAATCGGTCCAGTAGTTTTGCAGCAAATCGATTGTAACAGACGGACTGAAAGACAGCTACACGTGATCCTATTAGGGGGTTCTTTTTTTGCTTTTGAGGTATGGATAGAGACCCGCGTTATCCTAACAGATTAAAAAAAATAGTATTTGGTGGCATCTCGATCGTCGTCAATCGGTACCTATAGGCGGGCGGCGCGTTGGGACGGGATACCTGCATCCGTAATAAATACATTAAAGCTTTTCAATAATAAGTCATTTCAGAATTCTGAATTACGTTTATCTGGCTCAGAATAATACATTTTTTATTCATCAACGAAGATAACCTCAATATCTTACAATAGAACATGACGTAACTTAGAACATGGCTTAGAATCATTAAACCAATCTCGAATATCCCAAATCGATAAGCGGAGGCTCGGGACATTATAAAAGCTTTATACAAATAAAATGCACACATATCCCGGTGTCTTAGCTTCACTTCGAGTTATGAATTTCTAAGTGAACTTTATTTAGTTCAGTAAAAGCTGAGATCGCTTGATTTGAGTGCTTGAGTTTTCGGTTTGATTTGATAAAGTGGAGTTATGATAAAATAAAAAGTATTTCCCAGTAATATTAGAAAAGCAAAAGTCTGTGTATGTTTTGTTACTTCTTCACGCTAAAACGGCTGGACGGATATGCATGAGGGAAATGCAGATTGCAGATTATACCCTAACTTAACAAATAGCCTACTTTTAATCCTGAAAAAAAGAGCATTGTTCCCGTAGGATGATGTATATTATATGTATAGGCACGCGAGCGAAGCCGCGGGTTAATGCTAGTCCTTACCTATAATTGTATTTTTTTTTCAAAAATATTACGTTATATTCAGAATCTAAAGCTTCTACTCAATTTGTTTTATCTGCTTGTAAAAAATTGCATATACCTACTCTAAAATACCTAAATTTGGAATGTATGACTTTGTCAGTAGCGACAAGGATAAACGTAATCACGGGAAGTTCGCCAGTCAGCTATGAATAGGTACTTTATCAGGCGTTAGGTATTTTTGAGCAAACATGTCGGACCGATAACATTTTTATTAATGTTAAGCTAGACGAGGATGAATGAATCATGAAGTTCATGATCATGATAATGTAATATCAAGAAAAAGAATACCAGCTGTTCAGTTCCTAACTGCACGACCAATGTCCAATAGGTCTGGATGTGCTGTTGTATATATCTGTCAACGTGGAATCTTGGAAAGAAAGAAAAACACATAACTACTTAAAGACCCAGTCAGTCCTTAAAGTTAAATAGTGCTTAACATGTTTTAGTCCAGGTAAGTCCTTTAAATCTTGACTTCTGAAATCCTGAAGGTCTCGGGAATGGACCGAAAAATGTCGAGCGCTATTCGACTTCAAAGAAGTGAATACCGTTTCTGTAAAGATTTTGTAGTTTCAAGAAGCGAGTGCTGATTTCACTACGAGACAGTAGTCTATGCAATATAGGTTCACCTGTGGCTTCAGCAATCTGCAGCAGCCCGTCGACAGCGTTGAAGGAGCTGTCGAACAGCGTCTGGTAGTAGTCGAGCTGCGGCAGACCAGCGGGCAGCGCGCCGGCCACATCGGGGATCAGGCCGCGCACGTCCGACACCACGCCGCGCAGTCCGCCGATGACATCGTTCTTTATGAAGTTCTGGACATCCTTCAGTTTGCCAGTTAAGAAGCCCGCATATTTGCCTGGAAAATATGTTGAATATGCAGTTGGGAAGCATTATGCTCTTGGAGTTTAAATAGGCGCTGTACGAATAATAAACTGTGTAAATTATTTACGTGTCATGTTTTGTCAAATAAAATGTCTTGGTCTAAAGTTATTATCACTGTAAACGTTTATTCTTTAATCGTCCGATTACTGCAAATATGAGTTATCCGCAAACAAATTATTATGAGAAATTTAAATGTCATTTGAAATTAAAGTTTAGGTAACCATTGATAGAAATTAGCATCGCCGTAATACCTCAATGCAAATTAGGTATGAAACTTGACATGTTTCAAAAAGTTTATTAGTATTTTTTCCAAAACACAATTTTAGCAGATAACCGGTATTTGTATAGGACGAAATGTAGGTATAACAAACATCTAATATAAAAAAATATAATTGCACATTTTGCATTTTCAATTCGGCCATTACATCTGATTGAAACGACTTTCCAGAGTTGTTATTGCTTATGGAATTTAAATGCAATTGTTTCTCAAAGAATTAAAAAGAAATAGGTCAGTTCAAAAAAAAAATTGAACAGAAATAGCACTCTCTACCTTGGACCGCACGCGCCGTCTCGGCGGAGACGACGCCGGTGAGCATGGGCACTCGCCTGGTCCTCTTGTTGAGCGCGTCGGCCGGCCGCTCCTCCACCAGCGGGGGCAGAGCCCGCGAGTCGTCCTTGCCTTCCACTCGTGCACCCGCTCCTGTAACAGTAACCGCAATCCTATTAGCAGGCGTAGGATAGAAGAAGAAGACAGCATACTCTCCGTTTCAAACAGGGATCGTTACCTGTTTTCATTCAAATTCAAATATTTTTCTAATTTCAGGTTTTATTTCTAACGCTACTAAATTTAATTTAGACATTGATATAGAGCTTTGAAATTAGCTCACTAAAATATAGAAATATGTTAAAATAAGCGAAGTACCGAAATCGAATACCGGTATTTTTGTATGGAGCCGAATACCGGTATACGATCCCTGGAACACAGATGTTTCTGTTTGAAGATTGTAGAATTTGTAGAGGATATAAATGTTAGCAGCGCGCACAGTCTATTACCTGAGCGCCCGGACATTTCTTCTAAGAATCTCTCTGTGTCGACCATGTTCATAGAAATTTCCGAATCGGCCTGCAATGAATATTTTCCGTCAGCTACATTTTTTAGGATTCGGATATTTTATCAACTTGTTTTGATCTTACCATAATAATCTTCTCTGCTGGTATACTTCTCAAACACATCAACAATCTTTCAGGCGGAGATTCGGGACAGTTGGTGCCCTTCGCTAAAGCCTTAGCATGGCTGGCTGGGTCTGATCTGACGGCGCCAGGAGACAACGGACTCCCAGACAGGGCAACAACGCCGGTGGCTGCTCGGCCTTCCGAAGACATCGCCATAAGAGACGCAGCACTGCCTCCGGAGCCCTGGCCCATCACCACTACGCGCTTTTTATCGCCACCGAAGAATTCAATGTAGTCCGTAACCTATAGACATACGAAAATGTGCTATAGAGGTAAACTGTATTTCATATATTAGTCCACAGCCACCATCTAATGCTATGAAATCCTTCTACATTTAGGTACTCGTAAGATTGAATGGCACTGAACATTGAAGTAACATTAAAGATAAACACGTGCTTACCCACGTCATAGCTGAACGTAGGTCGAATAGACCAGCGTTGCCCGAGGCGTCTCTCTGACCGGTGCTTAGGTACCCCAGTGAACCCAGGCGATACTGGGCAGAAACAATGATGGTGTCCTTCTGGGCTAAATGCTGGCCCTGGCATTAGAAAAAATCAGTAAACAGGGTGTATGAAAAAAACAAGATAATAGTTTAAGATAGACACTTACACCATAGGCAGAGGTTGATCCGGTTCGGTAATTACCTCCGTGAATGTAGAAAATTACCGGACTCCCTGGAATGGTCGAATTGATTATAAACAATTAAACCTCATGCTACATAATGGTAACCTAGCTCACTGTGAGGTCCTCACATTAGTGTGTTGCAAGTATGTAGTTGTTTTGTCTTTACGTAACTTTCTTGAAAAACATAAGCCTCCTTCTGAGTCACTCTATTAACCCACGGGTGTTCTACAATCGCCATTGCATTCATCGTAATTCGTAACGTAACAAACCAGGATCAAATTAGTTGCGCTAAAATGTTAGTCAAAGTGAATAAAATCTTGATCGGTTACGTTACGAGTACCTATCTATTTTTCAGCAGCTGTATAACCCGGTTAAATTAAGTTTCCGCGAGCTACTCATTATATTTTACGGGCGTTTCTACCAGTGGCATACCCCATGCATCATACCTTCTTCCTCTCCCGGCATTTTAGGCGAGAACACATTCAGGCATAAGCAGTCCTCCTGTCCGATGACGCGGCCAGGGTTGCGGCTGTCGGGCTGCACGCAGGGCGGGCAGTACCGGGTGGCGTTGACGTCCCCGGCCAGCAGGCGACGCACTGGGCGCTGGAACCGGCGCGGGCCCACTGGAGGCTCAGCATATCTGAACAATTAAATCGTACAACTTTGTGACCTTCACAAGAATTTAAAGAAAGCTAATTTACAATAATACTATGTACTTAAGACATTTTGGGAAATTCTTCGCTCCTTGGCAATATCCTCAGATGGACACTTATGGGTAACAACCTAACAACCCAATCTACCTATGGGAAGATAGATTGTTTTAAAAATAAATAGCTGACTACTTCTACACACAATCAAAACAAAAATATTTAGAGTGGCATTCAGTTATATATTTACATACATAGATTGTGTTAAAAAGACTGATTTGTAGCACATTTATATTTGCTATAGCAATAGTAACAATTCTTAGTCCAACTTGGTAGTAGGTATAGGTAGGTAGGTACAGATACAGATCAAGAATGAAGTGCACTAAGAGTGCATCATCTTGTAACTGAATCGACAAATGTAAATTAAGAAACAGTACAATCTGGCTACAAGCATACAAGACGGTAAGCAAGACACCATACCAAATTTTACTTAAATGCTACAATTATTGGCAGACTCAGTATGGTTTCACAAAACTTTATAGCCAGGTCAGTGTGAACAAAAGACGAGTTGAGAAACTTGAGAATTCTCAGTTTTATTTTTCCTAGCACTCAAACTTTCTTAGGGAGATAGTTTGAGTCCCGAGGAAATAGGATAGTTTTTATCTCGGAAATCATATCTTAATGGGGGTAAAAGGGGAGTTTTGTATTGGGTATAACCGATGAACCAATTTAAATGTGATATGAACATAGTTTCAGATTAATAATAATATAATAACAATAGACTTATAAACACTTCCAAGGACATTTTTGCGCCTTTCCTTACTTAGATAAGATTTCGTTGTTCTATACTCACCTGGACTAACGTATTTACTTACATCATGGCAGTTGCAATATTTATGATACCTATTAGAAGGATTTTTCCCAAGATTTTTCCAATGAGATTGAAATTATATCAGTTATGTCATGATATCATAAGCATAACTTTTGTAAATTTTAATGCTTTGGTAAAAATTATAATGACTAACTTGATATTTTAGCAACCTAGGTTATCCTATCAAAGTTATTATGACAGGAACTGTTTATCACAGTTTCCGTTGTTCAACTCGGCTGATATATTGGACGATAAGTACAAATGCAAAATCAGAAATATCAGGATTGGACTTCACGACTAAAACTGAAACAAACTGCAAAATAAAAAGTATTCAAACATTTTGGAATACTGTAGATTCACAGAAAGTCACGTGAAACCGTTAGGTGAGTGCAGCACAGGAACAGGATTGATGAACGGTTGTTGGAGACCATTGGGCGAGGCCTTTGACTACGTAGTAGACCGAGTACTGCGAAGTGCAGTCAGATTACCGACGCATTTTGTTTTATGTGATGCAAAGGAACTTGTCGATGAGTTAAAAAATCAAAATCAAAATCATAATCATTTATTATTAGGTAACATAGTTTTTACAAAAACTTGTCGAATCCTCCTTTTAAGTTTTACACTTGTGTTAGGAGGTATTCGCTAATATGAGCTAATATTCGCTATAATAATGAGTTGTGACACTTTTGGCGGCATCAAAATGATCGCATCCCAAAAGTTGGTGTCCGATGTGGGGGTAAGGTAAGTAATATGCTAATATGTGTACTGTAGGTACTTCGGAGGCACCTGACCGACTACTGTGTTGTGATTAAAATATTTACGATATTCGGTCGATTGCAATGGATATACGAATATACCTAATCAACCAATTTGATAAACGCCCATACATACCATAGACGCCCGTGCACAAACTTTAATTAATACTAATACCCCCAGATTTCTGATAATAGGGCACGTCTTTTATCACCGTTCATTTATGATAAACATTAAAACAAGATGCAACTGCTTAAGTTGGGACCTGGTAGGTATCTATGGCGAGAAATGGGCGACGCATACATATAAGATCTAATTAAACTTATACTTGTAAAACTTGTAAATGTGATTGAAATAATGTTCGCGCTAAAACGACAATCCATCGAAATCAAGTTACAATCGAATGAAACTTACTTGATTCCCATGAAACTGTAATATCCCAGCTTGTCATTCTTGATCCCTTCAAGCCGCGCGCTCCGGCCGTTCTTCTGCACGAAGACCACCGCAGCATCAGGCTCGGGCGGCGCCGCGGGGGCGCCTCCCACCACGGCCCCCACGGGATCGCTAACCAGCACGGAACCTACCACACACCACCAGAGATACATGGCTGACTGAGCCTCGGTGGCGGAAACTGGACGCGCTGCCAGCGATTACGGGAATCGCGAGTTGCTCTATATGTGCTAGTGTAGTGTTTAATGCGGGGTCACAAGCGCTTTTATTGCTTAATTTTTGTAACTGATGATAACGTATTGAATGATTTTGTAGGGTTGTCAAAAGAGGATTAAGTAAGTTTTCGTTGAAACTCGTGTTCAGTCTTATCCAATGATGTTTTAGAAGGTAGTACTAATACCCCTAAAAAAATTCAAGCTTTCAGGTGAAAATATCAAAAAAAAAACAATTCCCAATGTTCTTAATAAAATTGAATCTCTCCCTCCTCCCTCATCTCTCCATTTCTTAATTGACCGAGCGAGCGAGCGAAGGCTCTATCGTTTTGGCTGTCGCCAAGACGTCGGATTTCTCAACCGATTCTCATGTCATGACTCATGAAATGCGTAGTTGTTTCGTTAATTACACCTACATACTCGTACTTATAAGTAGATTTTTTTCGGAATCGACAATTGTTTTTGTTATAGTTACTTACTGAAGTTACTGAAAACTAACTCGGCCTTTTTTTAAATGGCGGAGATATGGGACTTGCATTGCAAACGTATAAAAATACAGATTTCAACCATTTCGAAACAAAGTCGCGAGGTCTACAGCTCACAGACCCACTATTTATATATGTAAATTAGTATATGTATACTCGTATAAACCTTAATTACTGAGTTCAATATACTTTTTTGCACAATTTTCTGCTGGTGAAGAGTTTAGGCGATTGCGGGTCTCCCTGCTTGTCTCCTCTCTCTATCTTAAAGGATTGGCGCCTGCACACAAGAACACGTCTTTAGAAAACTTGCGCCGAGTTGAGGGGAAAGGGGACTGGTGGTAGGTGAGCGAAGATTAACTAATCTTCGATTCGCTGATAATGCTAACATTGTCCTTTTATCCTCAACTGCTGCCGAGCTACAGCTTACGATTTTACGAGCTATGTAAGGCAGGGCTCGAAGTTGGACTAACGACGAACATTTATAGAGATAGACGGAGAACCACTTCGCAGTTGCATATGTCCAAGAATATATTTATTTGGGCCAAATAGTCTCTTTCCAGGCATGACAAGAATAAGAAGTCGAACGACGGATAGGAAACGCCTGGAGGAGCTATTGATCCATGAAACGCTTAACCCTTAAATGCTGGATGGCAATGAATTACTGGTTGAAAACAAGAAACATTTATTTGAAATAAAATAATATTTTATAATATTGTGTTTTTTTAATTCATGCATTTAAGGGTTAAGTAATGAAAGTTGACCTCCTGCTATTCTCAAAAGGAGGCTCAGGAAGTTCAGGTAAGTGTAGAGTATAAGCTGGTCTTGTGACCCTAATAGTACTAAGTACCCAAGCGGCCATTTTATGTTGGTTTATTCAGACCTATAGCATTTAGGTCTGCTACGTCTGAATCCCGTTTGCATGTGACAAATACCTCTCTCTACCTATCATTATTTCTATCTCTTAAGTACTAATGATCAAGTGCCCTAACAGTTACATATCCTAATACTGGTTGCCATAATCATCACGTGTCCTAATAGTTACATATCCTAAAACATGATATCCAGCCGCCATCCTAATATACTCAATATAGGCCTGGGGGGCTCGCTCGCTTCGCTCGCTCGTTAGGGTCGTAGTCCGACCTAACACTCCTCCTCGCTTCGCTCGTCGTCGTACCTAACCTAACCCAAGTCGGACATGCCTTAATGTGAAATAGGTAATGTTATGATTTTTCAGCCCTCGATATAGACCCCTGAGGCTTGCCCGTTACGGCTGCAGTTCAACCTAACACTCCTCCTCGCTTCGCTCGTCGTCGTACCTAACCTAACCCAAGTCGGACATGCCTTAATGTGAAATAGGTAATTTTATGATTTTTCGGCCCTCGATATAGAGCCCTGAGGCTTGCCCGTTAGGGCCGCAGTTCAACCTAACACTCCTCCTCGCTTCGCTCGTTGTCGTACCTAACCTAACCCAAGTCTGACCTGCGTTAAGGTAGAATAGGTAATGATTCTTACTTTGCATTAATAAATTTAACGCCTACTATAAATATGGTATTCGACTTTAGGATATTAGGTAATGTAATTATAGCATATTTATTCATTCTTAACAAACAATATTGTGCTTATGATCATTATGGCAAATAATCATTATGACAAATGATTGATATGTCAAAAGTGTTTAGAGTAAAAGTGGTATGGCATTTGACTTTAGGACATACGATATTATGGATTCCAAAGGAGACCCTTTTTTCAGATGTATTCATAATGAAACATCTTGCTGGCATAATATTACAGGGTTCTAGGTTTCACTTTTATCGAATTGAAATTTGAACATTAGGTATTATATTATATTATATTATATTATATTAATATTATACAATATATTTGATATTACCGCAAACTTTACGGGGTCTTAGTATAGGCATTTATTAATATATTGCACCGTAAATTATTTAAAAAAAATCGAACTTTTTTTTCCATATAAAATAATTCAGCACGCAATGTATTTGTTTGTTGTTGTTTGTTTTTGTTGACACTCATCGTGATGTGACAACTGTCACTAGTAGGTAATAACTACGCCATACATTGCTGCTCAGAAAATTTTCAAAAATTAATTACGCTATAGCAGTTGACGCTAAATTAATCATTGTTATAAATATCAGATTATAGCACTAAAGTCTCCGTCTGGCTTCAATATGCGGTTATATCAAATATACACGCTATATAGTGACTTTTTGTTAGTGACTGTTTGTCTGAGAATCTAAGCTATTGATACAAAGATCAAAAGTTTATTTTAACGTGACGGCACGCACCTTGAACGCACTTACCCTACCCAAAAGGCCGACGAATTTCACCTTTTGTGGGATGTTAAATGTTTAGCCAAAAACTTGTTAGACGTAAAAAGAAATAACTTATGAAAAATTCAGCTTTAAGTAGGTACAGCTTCTACTAATGAATTTCTTGAAACTTATATTATATACACACTACTATAACAAAAAAATAATCTTGCGATTGTATGTCAACAACATCTGCTAAGAGCTTGAAGTACCTAAGTAAGGCATGCAACTGTACAATAGATAATTACTTATAGCTAAACTTCTCTAAGGCTAACACTCTTTATGCCCAGGAAAAGATTTTTATGATTAACAGATAAAATCAGTACTTGAGAATTATTACGAATTTTATAATAAATGTTGACTACCTTTGTGTCTTTTTAATTATGAAAGAAAAATGTAATGTGATCCACTGCAATGTAAGCAATATGTATAAAAATAAAATGTGTCTATCTATACAAAGATTCTATAAAAAAAATTGAATTTTATAATTTTTTGGTAAAAATGGTTAATTTGCGCAACCTATAAACGCCCTAATTCTTTTTTAATTCGGAACAAAAACTTATTATAGTGACTCGATCCGCAAGCGCATTGGAAAATTCTCAATCTATATATATATTACGCGAGGCCGATTTTTGTACATCCCATCAGATCTACAGTTATGGTCCGATTTTGATAAATGATATGTCATGTCATTAGATTCGTCTCATGCTGGAGAGGTGCATAAAACTCTTGGAATTTTAATTTTTTCCTGAAAAGGTACTGAAAAATGGATTTGAAAAAACTACTGTGCGCTAACCACGTGATCCCTATTTTGACATAAGATGACCAAATAATAATAAGCATGATTTGCTCACAAACCTGAGTAAGTTGTTCAGCATGATGAAATATTATTTTTGAGTCGACAACATAATATCCGCAACACTTAAAACATGTACGAATATGCAAAAATAATTTTACAGTTTGTTGACAATGAATGACAGTAACCATATTCTGACAACTTTTAATGTCTTTTTTATTGGGGGCTATTATGTCAATGCTCTAAATTGCCAGGTTGTTTTTCTTTTTAAAATGTTCATATGGAAACTTTTTTCGCATACCTGTTAAAAATGTGGAGAAAAAATCCGGTTAAGTGCGAGTTGGACTGGTACTCGAAAGACTAGAAAAACTGACCGTCATTCAAGAATAGATTATTTTTATAGGCGAGTTTTACAATAAATCAAAGCAGAAAAAATGTAGTAAAACTAATTTAAACGTCATTCAAATAAGTAAATTTATTATAGATTATTATAAATATGATTATATAAGTCCATCAAAAAAATAATTCCAAGGAAAATGGCATGAGTCATGGTAAATTAAATGGTATTTTACAAGAAAAAACTAAGTCCTTCCGCTTGCATGTCGACGGGATGGTAAATGTGGTCGAGTTGAGAATATGGACGAGTTGGCACTGAAGACGACTTGGTAATACGGACGAGTTGGTGATATAGGAGATTTGGCAATAAAGACTAGCTGATAATAAGAACAAGTTGGTATTGTGTAGACGAGTTGGGTGTATCGTCGAGTTGGGAATATGGACGAGTTGGAAATGTGGATGAGTTGGCAATGTGGATGAGTTGGTAAAATTGACAAGTTGGGAACATGGACAAGTGGGCAATTTGGACGAGTTCGCATTATGGACGAGTTGGCAATGAAGACGAGTTGGTAATACGGACAAGTTGACAATGAAGACGACTTTGTAATACGGACGAGTTGGTGATATGGAAGATTTGGCAATAAAGACGAGCTGATAATAAGGACAAGTTGGTATTTGTAGACGAGTTGGGTGCATCGTCGAGTTGGGTTGGGAATATGGACGAGTTGGAAATGTGGATGAGTTGGCAATGTGGATGAGTTGGTAAAGTTGACAAGTTGGGAACATGGACAAGTGGGCAATTTGGACGAGTTCGCATTATGGATGAGTTGGCAATGAAGACGAGTTGGTAATACGGACAAGTTGGCAATGAAGACGACTTTGTAATACGGACGAGTTGGTGATATGGAAGATTTGGCAAGAAATACGAGCTGATAATAAGGACAAGTTGGTATATTAGACGAGTTGGGTGTATCGTCGAGTTGGGTTGGGAATATGGACGAGTTGGAAATGTGGATGAGTTGGCAATGTGGATGAGTTGGTAAAATTGACAAGTTGGGAACATGTACAAGGGGACAATGTGGACGAGTTCGCATTATGGACGAGTTGGCAATGAAGACGAGTTGGTAATACGGACAATTAGGTAATATGGACGAGTTTTCAATGCGGACGAGTTGGGAATATGGACGAGTTTGGAATGTGGATGAGTTGGCAAAATGAACATGTTGGGAACACGGACGAGTGGGCAATGAATACGACTTGGTAATACGGACGAGTTGTCAACGTGGACGAGTTGGGAATGTGGATGAGTTGGCAAAATGAACAAGTTGGGAATATGGACGAGTTGGCAATAAAGACGGGCTGGTAATAAGGACGAGTTTGTATAGACGAGTTGGGTGTATCGTCGAGTTGGGAATATGGACAAGTTGGAAATGTGGACGACTCGGAATTGTGGACGAGTTGGGTCTATGGACAAGTTGGAAATGTGGACGAGTTAGCAATATGGACGAGTTGGCATTGTTGATGAGTTGGAAATGAAGACGAGTTGGCAATGTAGATGAGTTGGGTGTATGGACGGGTTGGTAATATAAACGACTTGGCATTGTGGACGAGGTGAGAATGTGGACAAGTTGGCATTGTGGACGAGCAAGTAATATGAACGCGTTTGCATTGTGGATGAGTGGGAATATAAATGAGTTAGCAATGAAGACGAGTTGGTAATACGGACGAGTTGATAATATGGACGAGATTGGCAATAAAGACGAGTTGGTATTGTAGACGAGTTGGGTGTATGGACGAGTAGGAAATGTGGACGAGTTAGCAATATGGATGAGTTGGCATTGTGGATGAGTTGGGAATATGGATGAGTTGGCAATAAAGACGAGTTGGTAATATGGACGAGTTGGCATTGTAGATGAGTTGGGTTTATGGACGAGTGGGCAATGTGGATGATTTGGCATTGTGTACGAGTTGGGAATGTGGATGAGTTGGAAATATGGATGAGTTGGAAATATGGTCGAGTTGGCATTGTGGACAAATTGGGAATATGGACGAGTTGCCAATGGAGACGAATTGGTAATATAGACGAGTTGGCAATGCAGATGAGTTGGGTGTATGAACGAGTTGGCAATGTGGACGTGTTGGGTGTGTGGACAAGTTGGCATTGGGACCCAGATGGGAATATAGACGAGCTGACATTGTGGACCAGTTGGCAATGTGGAATAATTAACATGTTACCCTAACATGCGAAACTTATTTATTTATTTATTATTTATTTAAACTTTATTGCACAATACAAAAAAAAAGTAAGTACAAATAGCGGACTTAATGCCTTTAGGCATTCTCTACCAGTCAACCACTGGGTTAAACAGAAATATGTAGTCGGTGCAGGATCAGAGTTACAGAGAAACT